>PVIA01001049.1:0-322618 GCA_004024845.1 Tonatia bakeri
CACACACACACACACACACACACACACACACACACAATTTAGAGTATGCAGCACCACGCAGTGATGGGACAGGGTATAGCCACCATTTGAGAGAAGCACCAACATGTGCTCCCTTAGAAACAGAGGAATGGTTAGTTCTTTCTTAGAATTTTCCCAGAGAAGTTTGGTTGTGATAAAGGAGGTGTTATTTTCAGTGAGAAAGAAACCATTTTTATAATGCTTTCACTTCTTGACCACT
The DNA here is from genome assembly GCA_004024845.1 of Tonatia bakeri. Lineage (NCBI taxonomy): Eukaryota > Metazoa > Chordata > Mammalia > Chiroptera > Phyllostomidae > Tonatia > Tonatia bakeri. The sequence continues at coordinate 239 of PVIA01001049.1, forward strand.
AGACAAGAACAATCATTGGGTAAATTTCCAACTTACTTAAAGATGAAAATGTTAACAATGGAACTATAGTTGCCATATTTTACTATGTGTAGTTGTGTTTATTCAATCAAATGCATTTCCACAAGCAATGATTAAAAAAACACTGTTGCCTGAGGAGTTTCCTTTTATTCTTTGGCACAGAGAACATTGGTATGTTCATAATACAATGGTATTGCTAAATTTAATCAAATTTTGTGACTGAAAACTTAGCCCAAATGTAACCATAGGCATTATAGTGATTACATTAAACAAGTGAAAGTAAAATGCACTTCTGATATAAATTTAGGGGCAGTTTGACCCATAATTTATTCTGTGTATGAAGTATAAAACATTCATCTAAAAACTATTTCTTAACATTTCTGCAGTTCTTTGAAGTGGGAAGACCTTAATTTCTAGAAAGTATTTTGTTTGTGTCACAATGGGATGTTCATCTCTCCTCAACAGTGCTGGTTCCCGTAATACCTCCGCTGATACCCTCCATGGAGGCCTTCCTGGGCATTTCTCTCTCTGTTCGTGAAGAGTTTTCAAGAGAATTGCAGCAGACTCACTGACGTCTAAAGGGTCATTTGCTCATTATTTAACTTTTTAAGCCTTCTTGCTATTGAAGAAAACATGGTTAACAGCAGAGCTGCAAAATAATCTGTAATCAAGAAGAAGTCTTGGTCAGGGTCAGATAGCATCTTTGAATGGTTAACAGAACATAAAAGTAAAGACAGCCCTTAGTGCAGTTGAGTGACATATTGAGTGGGGTTAGCTCGGGTGTTTCTAATACTTTAATATTCTGCATATGCCCGGAACATAGAAAATTAAAGATCCTAAACTAACCATATTTCCACTTTTTTTTTTTTTTTGATACTCTGGGGCCTCACTTGACAGGGAACTACCCTCCCCAAGTCCTGAGATTGCAAAAGGTGTGCCTACAATGATGCCTTTCATATGCAAACCAGCCACTCCAGAGCTCACACTCTTCAACTGCCTCCTTTAGCAAACTCTCATTCCTCCACCCACTAGCCTCCCTCCCATCCCCCATCCCCCACTTCACCCCAGTCATACCAGAACTAGGCGTGAGGCAGCTCAGGATAGTCTATACACCCCATAGCCAGCTGAAATTATTCAAACTAGCTAATAGGACAAATGCCCCCTTTTTATGCTCTCTTTCCCAGTGCTACTGGCGCTGGACCCCATAAAGCATGATCGACCCTTACTTGTTTTATGAGCCTTTATCTTCAGGACTAGAAAACTAATTACTGGAAGCGCGCTGAAGGCTCAGAGTCTCTGGAAACTTACACTTAGAACAGGACAGACCAGACCACAGCAGCAGGACCCTGCACCCAAAGGTAACATGAGACAAGCTGCAGCCTATGCAAGACCCGCTGAAACACCCTGCTCTACAACCACCCAGTCACCTCACAAAAGCTTGAAGTCCTCCAGGGCTAGTGCATATCTCCGCACCCAGCCCCTTTCCCTCTCTTGGGAAAGTAAAATGAAACTTTGCTCTCTGCATGTTCTTCTTTTCATGAATTCTTTTACAGCCTAAATGGCAACCACCCCAACACTAGCCAACCCTAATCCAGTTTATCCTGGATTATTCCTTCCCACAGAAACAATGATAAAGCTTTTTGCCCACACTTTCTCTTTGCTTTTCCTCTGCCACCTAGCCAGCCACCGCTCTGCAGGGTATTCCTGGCTTCCTGCTTCTGAAGATCTGTGTGGACACAAATGTTTTCCTTCATGGGTGCCATTTCTATGTCTGCATGTCTTACCTTAAAAGAATTCCTGGGTACACTTTAAAACAAGTCCCTAATAACGTAGGACTTGTGCATCTCCATGATTTTCATTTCTTGGTACCACTTTATTCCTGGAATTATGGGAAAGGATGTTTTGTCCAGAACTGTGTGGGGATTTGAAGCCCAAGAGATGTGTAAAGGGAAGATGACTAATTCCTTTGTTACTTTGTTTGCGAATCTTGTTACTGGAAGACTTTTCCCACAAAACTCAGCCCAAATAGTAAGGCTGAAGACATGCTTTCTGGAACTTTACAACCCAAATTTAATTTCTTACTTTAGAATTTGATTGTGGCTTTGGTCTCTGTGTTAGTTCCAATCCTTTTTTATTATTATTACACTAGTTCTTAACTGATTTTAAAATCCAAAAATCAAATACAGAACTGATTAAAGAACCAAGGCATACATTTGGTGAGAATCAATAGTCATCACATTTACGTAATTGCCCCCATGTGACTTGGTGCAAGTGGCATATTGTGACATATTATATTTTGACTAAATAATTAGCTTTCAGTCTGCCTGATACATCGTTACACTCTTCTCACAGGTTGTGCTCAATTGACTCTGCTGTTCGATTTCTTCTGTTGGATTCAGAGTACCCCAAGGCTTAGCCCATTTCATCTGTGCAAGGAAATACCGTTCTCCTAGAGTTACGTTTAATTAAAACAGCAGTATTTAAGAGAAATATTTCACTTCTGAGGTCTAAATCATCCTTTGCTAGTATAATTACCTTGCAAAAATCACACTGAGGCAAGAGAGGAAAAAAGCAGCATTGATGCAGCTGTGGAGTCACCGTCTGAAAGCAGAAGAACAAAATCATCAGGAAGCAGCAGTCATTTTTGTGACTTGTTTCTGCTTAATAAATTACACAGTAAATATATCAACAATATGTATCCACAGTAGATGCCCAGGCCTACAGCATGTTTATTTTCCTGAGTGAAATAAAACAGTTTCTGAATCTCGGAACGTGTGTATTTGTGTATACGTGTGTGTGGAGGGGCATTATCATTAATTAAATCCCTGCCACACACAAGCGCTTTGCTTACCCACTGTGCATTTGCTCTCTAATTTTTATAGTGCTAGCGAATATTGTGATTTTGATAATTATAACCCTATGTCATTAATTTAGCATCTTCGAATGTTCTCCACACAACGACTAATGTGAACGAGTCTTTATATTCTATACATAGGTAGAGATCTTAACTGCTAAAATGCAAGTGTTTTCAGAAATTCTACTTACTTTAAAGGGAGTTGACATTTCTGTGGCAGGCCCTGTGTTAAGAATTTTATATATGTTTTCTCATTTCAACCTTACAACACTCAGCGAGATGGGTTTACGCTTCTCTTTTTACTATTGAGGAAAATGAGGCTTTCTGGAGAGAAAGTGACTTTTTTATTAAGGGAAATACAGATGGAGAGGTAGAAATATTTTAAGATATTTCTTGGTTTGCCCGTGGCTTCCCCATTGGTGAGGCGGTGGCACTCGCTGCCTCAGGGGGTGGCGGGCGCAGCTCTCCGGGCCTCCCAGAGAAGCCGGAAGTCTGTCCATCAGGGCACCCAAGCGGGAAAAGGCAACACAACGGTCCAGGCCCAGGCTTCTCAACCTCTCTGTGGTGAAGGAACAGTTACCTTTGTAATGAAAGTAAAATATTATAAATAAAATTGTAAAAATGTGTTACTAAATACTTGAAATGAAAAATCCAAAGACATAAAAAATACATACCCTCAGCTTTAATTATTAAATTCAAATTGCTACAAAAGTTTTTATACTCTTACTCTAAATTTCTGTACTTATCTCATTGAGAATTAGTAACAGATAATTTAAATAATGTGCGTGCTAGTACCCTGTTCATATATAACACTTTTTATGGCACTGGGTGAGGAACCAGTCATGGGTTTCTGGTCCCCCAGATGGCAGTGAAGTGTCTGAGGGGCTGACAGACTGAAGGACCCTTGTCATTGGGTAAAAAGGACACAGAGAACATGGAATAAGACAACGAGAGGCCAAGCAGGACTGCAAGCATCACTGGCAGATGAAGCAGAGGCAGAAGTCACTACCCAAGACCTGGTTGGTGGTATGAGTTCTGCCTCAGGGAAGGCCTGTGAGGGCAGACCACCACCGCAGACCAGACATGCACTCCAAAATGCACCACCATTTCTTTAGAGAAGCCTCCATTAACCCAGACTCTTCCAAGAAAGAAGAGAGTGAAGAATCCTGAATGGCTGACTTGTAAGTCTCCAAAAGACTGAGTCTAAAACTAGAAGTGCCTGAGTTATCTCAATTTGGCAAGATTTCATTTTCTGCTATTGAAGAAAAAGGGGACTTGTGCACTAAAATAAGTAACCCCAGATATTTTTTTAAATTATAATTTTGAAATGTGAGCATGTATTTTGTAAAACATCATATCTTCTACATGATATTATTCACATTTTAACAGAAGACAATATCCTAATCTAGAAAAGTGAATTTTTAACAGAAGAATTTCTGATAACCACCACAAGTCACTGAGACATTTTTAAAGGGGAACTTAAATCTCCTAAATCAAAATGCCACAGAGATTCACCTTCTCAACTGTTCAGCCCTTCTGAGAAGTTCTGACCCCCACAGAAATCACAGGCAGGTCTGTAATAATACATGATATCATATGGCTTTACATTTTAGAAACACTAATATTCCATTAGTTCGAGAATTTGGAGTGATATGCAGTGAGGCATCTGAGTGGTAAATGGCACAGCTAGACGATGTACTGAAATTGCTCCTTTGGTCAGATGTTTTGCTAGGATGCAGACTATAGCACCGATGTGTCCCCGAGACCTTCACTGTCTTATCGCAGTGTTTGCAGCTATACCCTCCACACAACTGTCCTTCTTGGCAAGGGCTATCCAAACTTATTAGCCAGAGACTTCTTTTTTTCAAATAAAATTGGATGCTGAATCTCAATATGTAAAATTGCAATTTATATAACAGACCAAAGGGAGAGAGGAATTGGAAACATATCTACTAGGAACGTCCTCCTCCTGTCAGTCCTGAGCCTATGCAAAACCCCAGGTTTCCAAAGAATGAATTGGGAAACCACTTCAGGGACTCCGCTGACACAGATGGCTGTCTCCCCTGTGGAGGAAACTAAACTCTGGGCTTCACCCCGGTGTGTATTTACCTTCTATTTAAACTGATCAACAGCCAGAAGGTACTTTAGTAGGGAAGGTGTTGACTATAATGAGCACAGTTGAAGAAGAGAATATCTTGTCTCTGAGGATATGGCTTGTGTGATAGTGTAGATTGGGGCTTAACATAAAACTTGCATGTGGCCATTTTCACTGGACTTAGATGAAAGATGTGGTCAGTTTTATTTCACTGTGGTTTGCCAATACGGCAATGCCTTACTGCAAAAAATGTGTAAAGTCCTGGGTTCCTATCTTACTTGTTGACACCAACTTAGCTAAATGACATCGACAATATGTTTTTGTCCCACATTTTCAATAAATACATCCAGATTTACTGTTTCAACTTCTTATTTTATTTATTTATTTATTTATTTATTTATTTATTTATTTATTTATTTATTTTAGAGGGAGGAAGGGAGGTGAGAGAGATAGGTTGATTTCTTGTTCCACTTCATTTATGCATTCATCGGTTGATTCCTGTATGTGTCCTGACCAGGGATGGAACCCACAGCCTTGGTGAATCGGAACAATGCTCTGACCAACTGAGCTCCCCAGCCAGGACCAACTTCTTTTTTGTTGTTGTTGTTGCTGTTGATCATCATACTATTGTCTACAAGTCTGTTTGTTTGTTTGTTTTTTGCTTAATCCCTTCACCTTTTCATCCAGTCCCCCATCTCTCTCCCCTCTAATACCTGTCAGGTCATTCTCTGCATCTATGAGTCTCTTCCTGTTTTGTTTGTTTATTTTCTTCATTAGATTTCACATGTAAGTGAGATCATATGATATTTGCCTTTCTCTGATGGGCTTGTTTCACTTAGCATAATGGTCTCCAGGTCCATCCATGCTATTGCAAAAGTAAGATTTCCTTCTTTTTTATGGCTAAGTGATATTCCATTGTGTAAATATACCACAATTTTTTTTATCTACTCATCTACCAATTGGCAATTGGGCTGTTTCCAAATCTTGGCTATTGTAAATAGCACTGCAATAAACATAAGGGTACATATAGTCTTTCAAATCAGTATTTAGGGTTTCTTTGGATATATTCCCAGAAGTGAAATCACTGATCATAAGACAGTTCCATTTTTAAATTTTTGAGGAAACTACACAGTGTTTTTCATAGTGGCTGCACCAGTCTGCATTCCCACCAACAGTGCATGAGGGTTCCCCCTTCTCCCTGTCCTCACCAACACTTGTTTATTGACAGCCATTTTGACAGGTGTGAGGTGATATCTGATTGTGGTTTTAATTTGCATTTTTCTGATAATTAGTGAGATTAAACATCTTTTCATATGTCTATTGGTCATCTGTATGTCCTCTTTAGAGAAATGTCTATTCAGGTTCTTTGCTCATTTTTTTAGATGGATTTTTTTGTTTGTTTTTGGTGTTGAGTTTGATTTTTTTATATAAATTTTATATATTAACCCCTTATTGGATCTATCATTGGCAAATATATTCTCCCATTGAGCGAGTTGTCATTTCATTTTGTTGATGATTCCTTTGCTGTGTAACAACTTTTAGTTTGATGTAGTCTTATTTATTTATTTTTATTTTGTTCCCCTTACCTGAGGAGATATATCAGAAAAAATATTGCTGAAAAAAATGTCCAAGATTTTACTGCCTATGTTTTCTTCTAGGATTTTTATGGTTTTGAGCCTTACATTTAAGTCATTAGTCTATTTTGAGTTTATTGTTGTCTCTGTGTGGTGTAACAAGGAGGTCTAATTTCATGTTTTTGCACATATCTGTCCAATTTTCCCAACACCATTCATTGAATAGACTGTCTTTACCCCATTGCACATTCTCACCTCCTTTGTCAAATATTAAATGACCATAAAAGCATGGGTTTATCTCTGGGTTTTCTATTCTGTTCAATTGGTCTATATGTCTGTTTTAATAACAGTGCCATGCTGTTTTGATTGATATGGCCTTGTAGAATAGTTTGATATCAGGTTAGCTGATTCCTCCAGCTTTGTTCTTCTTTCCCAAGATTGCTGTTTTGACTTCTTGTGATGACATCTGAAACAAATTTTGAAAAGTAATGACATGAACATTTTATGCAGTCTTCTGCTTCCTATGTTTTAATTTGTATCTCTACATTGAGAGCACTGTTCTTTCCATCAACTGGACATCTAAGTTTGTGTTTGGTTACATATGGTAACTTATAATAACATATGGTAACTATTATCACAATCAATAACAAAAATAACCAAAATATTTTAAACATTAATCACTTTATGCATTACTTTAGAATGATATTTTCTAACCAACATATTTATATTTTATTTAAGGTCATTGAAATAAGCTATTATTGAGTTTATTCTGTAACTTCTCATTAATTTATCTTAAAATATACATTTATTGAACACCTACTTTATATGATGCCCTGTGTTGGAATTATCAAAGTAGACAAGCCATGACTGAACTAATGAGCTATCTACAGTTCAGAAGGATTGTCAGAGATTTAGAAAGGAGTGGTATTTACATCTCCCTCTTTTTCACAGAACCTTGAGTCCCTCAGGCATGAATTTTTATTGTAATTGACCTTTAGTTCTACTCCAAAGGCAGTCTCTGATGGCTTAAACTCTTCAGCATAATCTCATTCTCCTGACCTAGTCCAGAATGACAGACATGATCTAATTTGGTCCCATCAGAAATCTCATGGAAAGTGGGAAGTTACCAAAGCTATAGTAAGAAGTTTCCAAAATAATCTTACTGCTTTAAATGACATCCCAAATCGAGTTGGTGTTTATCATTAATTCTAAGCCCTGAATTTTCTTCTAAAACAACAGTAGCAAATATTTTGACATCGCTTTCAAAATGATGCCTGTGAGGAGTTAATTTTAGGATCATTTATTCTCTTAGATGCCATCATATCCTCAGGTAATTGTTTTATTTCAATGATGTCCTCCTTAACTTTTAAAATAGTTAAACATGTTTCTGAGTTTGAAATCATGTGAACTAATGAGGAAACTTGTGAAGAGAAAAGAAAAAAACTACAGCACACTTGTCATTGCCTTTTATACTCAATCACTCAACTAGGAAAGCCCAGCTGTAGCAGACTATGATTTTAAGTGTTTGTTAAGAAGATACTTTGGACTTGACTCTCTATAAGGCTCTACGAATTGTAAACATTTCAGTGAAGTCTGTAGAATACTAAGCATCTCAGTCATGACCAGGGTAAAGCTTACTAAAAATAGCTGGATGGCTTCTTTAGTTGAAATTAGGAGTTTGGTTTAATTTAAGACATAAGTTGAGTTTGCTTAGAGCCCAGTGGTATGAAAAATTTAATAAAGAAAAATGCTTTTTATTTTAAATAGTTACCCGTATAACAATGATTTTATCACTTTCTTAGAAAGCATAGTCCAGATAAATTGTATAAACACTAGGTGGCACTACAGCTTGAAATAACATTTGAATAGAAGATGGCTAAGATATGTGTGAGATGGTAAAACAGAAAAAATATATATAATTATTCAATATTTAAGAAAAAAATTAAATATTAAAGCCTTTTAGTGCTTATTAGGGAAAATAAATTAACCTTTGTGCAATTAATGAATTAACTCAATAAATTAATTTTATAACCTGTCTAATAAATTAAAAAGATTAGTCTCCTCCCCAATTGAAATAAGAACAGTACTCACTGAAAGGCAGCTTATAAATATTTGAGTACCTTTTCATTCTCCAGATGAAGTCTAAATTTATATTTTTAACTTGTTCACCAAATTTTACAACTAAATAATTTTTTCTCAGAAAACCAAAAGAAAATATGTACTGATATCTATTAATGAAAATAAGTTACATAAGAAATTGGGTATATGGTTTATTGCTTTTTTATATTTAGATCATAGCCACATGGGTAATTTACATCTAGTAAGTTCAGTAAATTTTACCTCATATATGTAGGGCCTTCTCTAAAAGTGAGTTTTGTATATAAAATGCAGCATTTTATCAATTATTCATAGTCATTGTTAACCAGCTTCAAATTAAGGATGCTGAGAGAGCACGTGGGAGCTGCCAGCCCCCTGAGTGAGCGGTCCACTGGGGTCCACCTGGCTGTTGGCCCTGAGACATTCAGATGGATCTTGGTCAGGCTCCAAACTCATGTCTTCTGTCCTTCAGAGTGGTCTACTTACATAATATCAAGTCGTGGGCTTTGACGAACTTCCTCCCAAAGTCAGTCTAAAGGTGAAATAAAATTGATTTTTGAAAACTTCATCCAAATATTTGATGTCATGTGACCAAAGACTTTGTAGAGTAAATGCAAACCTCTTTTTGTTCCACTTGGGAGAGGAAGAAAATGTGCTCTCTATTTTTATGGGTCAATTTGTCCTACCTCAATGTTCTCTTCCAGGTCCCATCATCTCTTATGGAAAGGAGTCATATCAAGTGACAAGGAAGAAATATTTTCAAAGTGATTAGGTAGGGTCTGTTAAGAATTTCTTTAGGACTGCCTTTGTTCATAAAATACTACTATTGTGGTTGGAGAAGCTAAAATATGTTCACCGTCTAAGGCAGGAATATCATTATCATAACATAAAAGGGCCAATAAAACCTAAGAAAAAGGTTTTTAAAAGTTTGAACAGCATGTTGTTTTCTTTTGCTGTGTCAAGAAATGAAAATATTGTATTTCTGGAAGCAGAAACTTAAATTGGAAATAACTGGAAAAAATAAGTGCTCCAGAGTAGCCGTAAATCACAAATATGTACTGAATTCTTCTGCTTCTAGGGAGCAGAATAGTGCCATGTAAAAGTCCTTTAAAGAGCTTATAATTTTAGAGAGAAAAGTTATAAACATTAAGATAGTTAATTAACAATAACAACTAAAATATCAGTTTAAGGCAGAGATATTTAAAAGTAGTACCTAAGATTTCCTGAATCAATGGTACAAATACAAAAATATAAAAGTTATTTGGAAGAGAATATGCTTATATAGATATAAGTGTAGGTATTGCTTTAATATAGACTAAGCTACTGTGAAGGAAGGAAAGAGACCCCAAAATTTAGAGTCTTAAACAATACAGGTGTTTGAAGGAAAGGCAGCCCAGGGAAAATGTATAACTTGGCTCCATTGGGTCATATGGGGGCCCTAAATAGCATTGTACTTAGTACCTTCACTGTACCCCCAACCCCAAGGTATTGCATTGATTAAAGTGATACTAGCATCCAGAGTTGATAAAACAAGCATTTTGGTGGCTCAAGAAAATAATTTCTCAATCACATATAGACCGGAGGGTGACCAGAGAAGTGGCAGGGGGACGTTGGACATCTGCTCCTTGCAGACGTTTGGAAACCTAGGTTGACAGAGTCTCTGCCATCTTCAACAGCATGGCCCTAGGCATAGACATCCAGCATTGACTGCTTATACAGATTGGAAGGCTCCAAAGTTATCTTCCCATCTTCGGGTGTAAATACCTTGTATAATGTGTAAGTGCCACCTTGAGTTTGGGCATACTTATAAATATAATGCAATATTACTTTTACGATGAAGTAACCAATCAACTGACTTTGAGATAATCAAAAATATTATCTTAGTGGGTCTGACCTAATCAGATGAGCCCTTGAAAGGAAACGGGTCCTTCCTGAAGTCAGAGACCTTCCTTGTGAGGGAGCTTTCCCATTACTGGCTTTGAAGATGGAAGGAATGACATGGCAAGGGTGCTAGAGCAGCCTATGGGAGCTGAGAGCAATCTCCAGCTGACAGGAAGGAAATAGCAAATTCAGTCCTACAACCTCAAAAAAATGGAATTCTGCTAACAAACAGTAATTTTTGGAAGTGGACTTTAAACCTCAGATAAGAGCAAAGTCCCAGCCAATTTCAGCCATGTGATACCTGAGCAAAAGATTTAGCTACACCATGCCCACACTTCTGACCTACGAACCTGTGACATAAGAAATGTTGTTTTAAGCTGCTAAGTTTGTGGTTATTTATTGTGCAACAATAGAAAGCTAATATAATTCCAAAGTTACTAGACATAATTATCAAGCTCAATTTCTCTCTTTGTTCCTCACACTCATACATTTTTCCCTTAACTTAAAAAATGTTCCTTGAGGCCACTGGGCTTATGGAAAAAAAGCATCAACCGTAATATGCTATTTTCCACAAGGCTAAGTATAAAGACTTATAAAAAAGTACCTCTTCCCTCTGGAGCTGCCTCAGTGGGTTGTAGCTGCTAAAATGAAGTACCACAGGCCAAGTGGCTCATCAACAACAGAGGACCGCTAATCCCATCATGAGTCTTCCATCTCAGGATCTAATTACCTCACATAAGCTCCACCTCCAAACACTATCACATTGGGGTTAGACTTTAACATGTGAGTTAGTTATGAACAACTATATGCCAACAAATTGGACAACCAGAATGAAGTGAATAAATCCCTAGAAACATACAATATTCCAAAACTAAATGAGGAAGAATCAGAGAATCTGAATAGGCATATTACACCTAGTGAAATTGAAGCAGTAATCAAAAAACTCCCAGCAAACAAAAGCTGTGTACCTGTGTACTGGATGGCTTCACAGGTGAATTTTACCAAATATTCTGAGGAGAAGTAACACCTCTTCTTCTCAAACTATTTCAAAAAATTCAGGAGAAGGGAAGACTCCCAAACATATTTTATGAGGCCAGCATCATTATTCTAACTCAAACCAGAAAAAGACACTAAAAAAAAAATCATAGGCCAATATCCTTGATGAACATAAATGCTAAAATCCTCAACAAAATATTAGCAAATTGAATACAGCAATACATCAAAAATACCATGCACCATGATCAAGTGGAATTTACTCTGGGAATGCAAGGTTGGTACAGCATTACCAAATCAATAATTGTGATATACCACATAATCAACACATGAATTTTCAGGGGTTGGGGGCTAGGAGTGGGAAGGGGGATTCAGGGGCCTATAGGCAGTGGGCATCTCCAATCCCTCTAAGTTCCAAATACCCAGACTCTATTCCCTTTCCTTTCTCTTACAAACCTGATAATTCTTGCTGTGGTTTTCTCCTTTATGTATAACCTTGCTAAATATAACCTTTTTCTTATAGAACCTTGTTATAACCACACACATTTTATTTTCCAAGAACATTTGAAAATATGAATGAAAGGATAACTTTTCAAGAAAAACACATATGAAAAAATTTGTTCATAAAGCCCTGGCTGGCGTAGCTCAGTGGATTGAGCGCAGGCTGCAAATCAAAGCATCGCAGGTTTGATTACCAGTCAGGGCACATGCCTAGGTTGCAGGCCACAGCCCCCAGCAACCGCACATTGATGTTTCTCTCTCTCTTTCTCCCTCCCTTCCCTCTCTAAAAATAAATAAATAAAATCTTTAAAAAAAATGTGTTCATAAAAAGAGGAAAATAGGAAGGATAAATAATAGAACAAAATGACAGTTTTGAAGAACAACCTTGAAAACATAACATTAGGCTTAGACAGTTTTTGTCCAAATTCATTAAAACCCATAAGTAACAATTACTGTAGTACTATTCTCTGCACTTTCAGAGAGATGAAAAGGAAACTTCTTGAGGATTTTTTTAAAATAATCTATTATAACCGTGATTCCAAAACCTGGCACAGACATAATGCAGATAGAATATAGAACAATCTCACTTTCGAATAGTATGTATAATTCAAAAACAAAAACTGGCAAACTATGTATTCAGTATAGATGTAAAAATGTAAAATGCTAGCAAAGCATTTTGCAATATAACAGAAGATGCCCCCAAGAGGTATATTATAGTACTCTGAGCATTGTTGAATTTTAGCATTGACTAGCAAGATGAAAATTCATCATATTATACAATAAGCCAAAAAAGAAAAAACAGATATTGATAAATGGTAAAAAATGTTTGATAATATTTAACATTTATTTCTGATTAAATTCTCAATAAGATAGAATGTAACATATTTCTTCAACGTTAAATTGAGGAGGGGTGGAAATGTATTTTTAAACAACAGCAATGTTATCCTTAATGATAAGACAGCGAGGACAATATCAGGAATACTTATTGTCACATTTATTATTTAACAAAGTACTGAAAGTTCAAGTCAAAGCCAGTTTAGACAAGAAGTTGTAAATATAATTGTGAGTTGCCAGTATTATGCTTACATATCTAAAACAGGATCCCAAATAATCAATTGAAAAATATTAAAAATAATTTTTAATAAAGTTATGGGTAGAACAACAGGCAGATTTTTAAAATGTCGCAGCCACCGACTGGCAGTGACTGCGCGGAACACTACAGATGGTTCACTGAAACACAAGAAAAACATACACAGAGACAACCGAGTCCTGTGGAGAAATAGGGATGAAACGGCCACTCTCTCTAGTGGGGAGCATCTCATTCTCCTGCCCGAGCAGGCTTTTATTGGGTTTGTTTGCATAAGAATTCAGGTAAAGCTCATTACTCATTGCCAGGAAGCAAGGATCAAACAATAGACAACAAGGAAATCCAAGAGTCTATTTCGAGTCAGAGTCAAAGAGCTGTAAAACTTTAAGGAACAAACTTACTTCTTCTCTGCACCCTTATCATTCAGTTGAGAGCATTCTAAACAAAGAAGGTTTCACGGGATTTTACATATTCTTTCTTAGGCCTGATCGCCCAGGGAACCAGCCCTTTCCAGCACAGGGCAGCACCACCCTCTGTCATTGTTTCAGGCTTAGGTGGAGCAAGGTAAGTAAGGCAGCCAAGAGATTAGGAGATTCTCTCACAGACAATGAGGAGTCAGACTTTGTCAAAGCTGAGGGGTGAGGGTCTATCACCTCCTTTTGCTGTAGTCCCCAAACTCCTTCCTTGGGGGCCTCCCATGTGATCATTCCTGTCTTAGGCTGTCCCCGCCCTGGGGAATCTTGCCCGTCATTGGCTAACCGACCAAGCATTGGGGACCAGGCAGGGTGAAGTAAAAGGAGCAGAAGCAGCACTCCTGCCAGGGAGATAAGCTTTTGCTCCTTGCTGGCTTATGGTTCCAAGGTCGTTCCCTCAGCCTTAGCCTTGGTGGGGCTTACAGCTTCTGATACCAGGCAGGGTGGTTCCCAACATTAAAACACATAATGATATCAATAATAACATGTAAAAATGTAATAGGTAAACACTTATTCATAATAACAAAAATAAAAACCTAAAATGTACTAAGTGTGAAAAAGATATATGCAAATTAAAAAACCCTACAATCCTTTTTGAAAATCATTCAAGAAAAGTTGAATAGTATTGGTAAAAAAAAAAAAAAAGACATTTGGGACAGTTTGGCAATGAATTGGGAACATTAAGAAGATCCGTGTCTCATAATTCACACCATAATGTATTTCAGCTAATTTAAAAATTAACTATTTTGTTAAAAAGAGATAAAACTGGAATGAAAGCTTGGTGACTATTTTTAATTTTGGCGAGAGCATGGACATGTAAGTTTGACTTCAAAGACAAATTCCTCCAAAGGAAAAAAAAAGGTAGATTTTGTTGTAAGGTTTTCTTAGACCCCACTGAGGAATGAGTGCCAATTAGCCACAAAAATAGGCAGAAGAGCTTTATTTTGGGGTTTGTGCTCCTGGGCAAAACCTTTTCCACCCTCACTGAGAGAGAGAGAGAGAGAGAGCTAAGAAAGTTTTGCACCAGAGAAGCCAAAGGGATGGGGTTTTATATGGTTTGACTTCCCGCTGGAGCCAAGGATTGGTTCTTGGTGAACAAAGAAGCCACATATCATTGGTGGTTCCTCGTCTGATGTCAACACCTCTTCTGGGTCAGAGTTCAGTTGCCATCTTGGTTTGTAGTCCAGATGCCATCTTTGTAGTCCAAACACTATCACTGAAACTTTTGTGTTACCCCACCCAACCTAACATTTCTCATAAAAACTTCAAAACTGTCACGAATCATTTTCAATAGAGTGGCTTAGGTGGAGTTTAGGTGGAGCGAGGTAAGTAAGGCAGCCAAGAGAGGTGAGCAAAATCTGTGGATGGAAGACAGATGCAGCGTAGCAGAACCTCCCTGCATGTGAACTCTAAAATTACTATTGCTTTGTGTAATTTTTACTTTTTTAACTATTATTCACTGAGTTTTTAGTATGTGTCAGGCAATGGCCATATACATTAGCATCATTTTTCATTTAACAGGTGAAAACTGAAATTTAGAGAAGTTTTCACCATCATCACTAATAAACTAACATTATTAGCAGCTGTGTATTCTGATTGCTGTCCTAAGTACTTTACGAGGATTTTCCTGTAATTCTCCCAATGACTCTGTGACGTAGGAATGATTACTACTCTACTACTCAGTTAAGAAATCTCAGAGATTAAGTAATTTGACCAGCTCGGAAGTGGCAGCCTGGAACTGAGCCCACAGCTGCCTTGACGCACCCCTTGACGCACCCCTGCCCGACCAGTCAGAGCTCGGAAGTGTTGGTTATGCTAAGTTGTGTTAAAATCGACAAATATCTTAAAGGTAAACATGAGATTTTCATGTTTTCCAGACATAGATATTTGAAGATGTGGAGAAACACTGACTTTTATAAAATCAGAAAAGTTATACAACAATGTTAAAAAGTAACATAAAAATTAGGAAAAATATTTCTAATATGTTTAATAAGTATTTATCAAATGCCTACTATGTGCTGACACTGCTTTAAGCACTCAACATTTAGAGTAAGGACAGGCCCCTACCCTAATGGAGTTTACATTGTAAAAGTAAGGTTAATATCCTCACAACTTATTAAAGAAAAATGAAGCAGTAACGCAATATAAAAAGAAACATAAATGCAAATAGGCAAGAATAAAATGAATTCTCAGGAAAACATGCTCACACATAACTCAGTCATCAAACATTATTAATTCTTCCTTACCAAAGGGAAAGTTTGTTAAAAAGTGAAGAATATTCTTGTGTGAAGAAGAGCTTACAGAGAAAAATATATGAAATGAAATCATTTTTATAAAAATTAATGTCTCTGTGTCTTGTCACAATATTAGACATTTTAAAAATTTTGCATATATAGCTTTTAATAAGAATGTACAATGTGAGACAAAAGTAAGTTTACAGTTGTTTGTATGTAAAATAACACAATAATTAATAAATAATAATACAAGAATAAACTGTTCCCCATACAACTATAAGCCTACTCTTGCCCCACCCCATATAATTTCTATACTTTTATGGCTGCACCTAAAACACACTAAAGCTGCACAAATCCAGTAAATTCAGGGCAACAGCACAGAAACTCCACTCAGTCATTGAGACGTTAGAGGAAAAAGGCTAAAGACAGAATCTCACTGCTGCTGCTAGTTGGTCAAATTCCATCAACCCTGTAATGACCAGACAGGTAAAATTTGCTAGAATTAGAGGGTATATTTCAAAGCATTTTCCTTTAGAAAATAATATAAACCACAATTATTTAATATTTGTTAGTATCTAAAAATAGAGTATTGCCATCAATGTCTCAAATAGGCATTAAAGATGCAGAGGCTATGAGTCAAGCTTGTCAGGTTCAATATCTTATTTGCCCCTAGAACTTGGACCATGTCTTTATATTTCATCAGGTAAGCCAAATATGGCATCAAGGGAACAGCTAATTCCCTCTGCTGTTCTAAGTCACTGCTGATATTAAATGACCCTTTCATCACCACCCAAGTGCTAAGGAACTGAGTGAAGCAACTACAAGTTTGTTTAGATTGGGAACAAGATAATTTGATAAACTCAGAACTTGCCTAATTGGGGCTACTAGTCCAAATGTTTATTCAACTGGCGAATCAATTTAATGTTTTCACTCACTGTATTGATTTTTTTAAAAAATGAGAAGAACTCTCAGTGGTATTGGTATTACTTAGATATTGTCTCAATTATTTCATTAACAAAGAATCCTTTGAAACTAAAAAAAAAAAGGGGGGCATGTCTATTGGAGAAATTAGAATATGTTGCATACATCTCAATTTTAGCTGGAGATTGCCATCCAATCTAAAGCAGGGGGTTGGGTTTATGAAGGGTAAAGAGTCTTTAAAAAAAAATTTAAGAGTCTTTAATTATGAGAATATAGGGCTTACCAGTCAGGAAAAGATAGATTTTTTTCTGTCATATTACCTAATTCTGCAAAAATAAAATGTCTAAAACTGAGAAACCTTGTGTGCTGAAGCCTAACATGCTATAGACTAGCTACATTTCAATAACAGCCAAATTTCAACCTTATGCAAATATTTAAATTAATATGGTAAATTATTGTCTAGAGCTTTTACTTAGTGTTTTACAATTTATAAAGAACATTAGGTAGTTCTCAGTTGAGATACCACTCTTGAAGTTTAGTCTGGCTAAGTGCCCTTTCCTAAGACATTCAGGTAGTAAGCAGCAAGGTTCAATTCAAATCCAGGGCTTCTGAGGATATATTTGGTAATATTTTCAGTACAGTTGGTCATCTTTCTATGTACGGTGTTTTCTGTGGGTTAGCTTTGACTTAAACACAGCTTTGAGTAAAGTGACCCATAAATCTTCCATGACCATCACAACTCTAGGATTAAGGCAAAGAGTATGAATGACAAATAGCTGCTATTTCTGCTGGCTCTCCCAGCTCTACGCTGCACTCTCTCCTGCTGCTCCTGGATGTGGCCTCAGAACCCTTCACAACACAGCCTCCATGCACCCCCCATAAATTAATCGGATTTGGGATGCGAAAGGAAACCTATTTTTTTCACCCCTGAAATAATTTTCTGTCATGTCCTATAGTGCCTAATTCTCAATAATTATAATATCATAAAAAATACTTATGTGCATCTGGAATGAATAAATTCTCTGCAATTTTATTCACTGATGATTAGTACTCTTAGCCTTCAGATTTTTCTCTTCTTTTTATTTCAGCACAAAGTTGTCTTCCCCAAGTCTCTTTTATTATGGTACCTGTTTGTTTAAAAAGCCCTCACTGTTTCTCCAATGGCTACTTAATTAAGTCCAAACTCCTGGCTCTGGCATTCAGGACCCAACACCATCTGGCTCGGACTCTTTCTAGCCACACCTGCCACACCTTCTCCAACAGGAGCACCACTCCCAGACAACTGGGACCACTCAGTTCCTAACAAGAATTCTTCTAACATCGCCCTCTTCTCTTCATGCAATGCCATCCTTCCTCTTTGCTATCTTACTTCAACTATATTTATTTGTCACTTTACTCTTTTTTAGGTTGATCAATTGCTGTCTGAGTGTTAATTTTGGTTCTCCTACTTACCAGCTGTATGATACTGGACAAGGAACTTTCCTGGCCTCTGATTCATTCATTGCCTGTAAAAAGGGAAAAATAACACCTCTGGAGTTGTTATGAAGAATATGTGAGTGATTCTATGCAAATATCTTAGAAAACGATTGGCACATACTATACACATCTGCGGCTTATATCATCGTTACCATTTAAGACATTATTGTTTTTCACTACATTTTAATACCACTAGATATTTCCCTGTGCTAAGAAAATTATCACACTGTCTTGATATATTTGTATTTGTATATATGCCATATGTTCTATTCTAAATTTTAAGTTAAGAATATACTTGCTATAGAGAAATGACCATGAATTTAAGACATTCTTATCTCACAAAACCAATAATATATCAAGCAATCAATAGAATCTACTGAACCCAGTGTTTTGACAAAATAATTCTATCTACAGACATAACTTAATAAGTATCATATTTTCAAAATTTATTGCCTTTTTCCATATTATATACAATGAGAAGTAATTTATTTCCTAAAATCTCAGAGCAGGCAAGAACTTGAAAAGGACTGCAATTTATTCTCTGACTTCTGGTTTAAGGGTACCTGAGGCATTCGAAACAAATGCCTACTTCTTTACATTTAATTGATCTCAAAGGACAAAAATACTTTCGTCATCCCTTTTGGCCTGTTTCAGTGTTTCTTTAGCTTTATGCTTTTCCTCAAGTCTAGACAAATTCTCATGACACACTGAATATCTCCCAAAGATACTATCTTCTCCATCTTTAATACAAGTAAAGCAAGATTATTAGTTTCTCCTCAAAGGGTTTATTTTTCTCATCTTTATATCAACTGAATTCTCTATCAAGATTCATTCTTACTCTTGCACTGAAAAGAAAATATAGAAACTAGTGCCAAGAATCAGGGATGAATGACTTTCTGGATACATTAAAATATTATCTTCTATTTTTCATAAAAAGTTACATTCTTGCCTTGTGCTCACTGTGATTGATAAGACCCTCCGAACTTGGCAGCATTTGTGTGGATTTTCTCTATCCCAGAGCTGTCTGATTTAGTTTTAGTCCCTAAGTGAACTGTTTTGCAATGGGGTCTAAAAATCATTCTGAAATATATCACGGAAACTGTAGGAGGTGTTATTTGTCCCAGCTAATTTAGTGTCATGAACAGATGTGATGAAATCTCAATTTCTTCATCCAGGTCAGAGCTATCTAATAAAATCAGCCCTTGAGGCACTCCTGAGGAATAATTCCTAATAGATGATCTTTCAGCTTGTTACTGTACCCATTAACAGTGGTTTGGTCTATATTTAATCGTTTTAGCTCGAAGACAGGACTGTCAGGAAGCAAGTACCGTAAATGGTGGTGGTGAGGGGGAATTTAAAGCCTTATGAAAATCAGTCAGGGCATGCATGTTACTTCTCCTTGGTCTAAATGCAGCTCACCTCTCATATAGCACGAATGCAATATTTTATAACATGACTCACTACTAAAAGAACCATGTCTCTCACATCTAACACTTTGCATTCATTTACGTCAGCAGAGCGGTTCATTGGATGATTTTCAATAATCCAAGAGCTTTTTCTGTTATGTTTTAGTTTACACTGGTAAACTAGTTTAAGAATGCTCCTACACATTCCAGCAAAGACTAAGAAGTTTACAAATAATGGATGAATTTGTGGTTGAAAGCCTAAAGTGATAAATGATAACCACAAAAATCCCACATGTGAAGAAATACTCTGTTCTTTTTGGAAAAGGAAAGGCACTAGGGAAGATTAGATCTAAAGTTTTCCCAAAGGCTTATGCCTTGAAAATTGGAAAAAGACCAAACTCTGGAAACTGTTAAGATTTTTTTTTATAAGGGATTAAGCCTGAAAGCAGGCTGAGGGATAACTACTCTAAACAGAGAGATGGATTGTGCCCAATTGATATCAGATGTCTGAAGTTAAACACCAAGTAATCTTTGCATTTTACTCCTCATGATAGTGACAGGCAAATAAGAATCTATTTTTGATGCTCTTTCATGGCAGATACTGGAGAATCTGTCCTGTCTTTGTACATTTGGTGTTTATGGCAGGTCATATTTTCTTTGAAAGCCATGGGGAGTCAATATATACTAACCCAGGAAGTGGCATAAATGAGATGTTACCAGTCCCCAAAAAAGAGTATCTATAGCTTTGAAAATTTGCCAAAGAAAGTAAAATAATAACAACAGTAATATTAATCAGCCTTCAATCAGCTGCATATTCACTTGAAAATAATGTGTTTTGTTCATTGTAAAATTTACAGATATTTACTGTTTAATAAAATAATTAAGAAAATAAAGAAAATTACAAAAAATAAAGAATCAGACAGCCTTTTATTCAGATAACTACTTTTAACTTGTTTGTAAACATTCTTTTATCTCTATGTATACAGAAGCATATATAAAGTTAGGTATCCAAGTTCACATATTTAGTATCATATTATGCAATATACATTCATTCCACAACATAGCATGAATATTTTATGTAATTAAATAGATTTTTAAATGGCTGCTTAAAATTCTTTGGATGTCTGTACATACAGGTTGATGGTTAAGTTGTATTCAATTTGGGGCTGTTATAAATCACACTTCAATAAGCAACCTTCAGCATATGTATTGGCAGATTTGTGTATTGTGTCTTTAAGAAAAATGTATTTATTAGATGTGATGTTTCTGGGACAAAAAGACCATATATTTAACTTTTGGATATGTGTCACCTATCTGGCTTCCAGAAGATTTTTTAAATTCCTTTCAAAACAATGCAAGATCAAGTTCACTTACCTTTCTAACACTAAGTTTACTGTTGCAAACACCAAGTTCCATTTTTATTTTTGCCAGTTTGATGAATGAAAATGAGGCAGGATAGTCTAGTACAAACCCAGGGAAATTCCTTGACAAGTGGAATAAGGGAAACTGAGACAAAATAATTAAACAAGGCCAAACAATTTGAGTAATTTACAGCCAGCTAATGAATGGCAAGATTTTATCTTCCCTAATTAAGGACATTTAGAAGCAAATGGTTTACACATTCTAGACCATCCAGGGCAGATTGGCCTCAGTCCTGGTGCCTGTTCAATGACATTCCTTAAAAATTAAACTAACTGAAAAAATAACCCTGACCCCTCTGTACACACATTTTGATGAATCAATATATTGAAGGACATAGCTGGAAAAGCTAATGAATATTTTGTAAAGACCCTCCCCTGAGACCTCCTCTAGAGTTCCCAAGGCTAAATAAAAATTAAAAGCCTCAAGACAAAATACCCAGCACCTGCTTTCTCTACAGTACACCCATGTCTCTCTCCTTCAAAGTGTGTGTCTCTTCTCGCTCTCTTTTCTCTAAGGGTCCCCACTAGACTTGCAACCAGGGGAGCAGCAGGCAGTGGCAACTCCTCTCAGGCTTACCCCCTGAACCTGTCCTTAAGGCCCCCTTGGGCCTTTCCAGTGAGCTAATAGCAGCCCCACCTTGGCTCACGTCTGTCCCTGTGACTTTTACTTCTCAGTGAGTTCTTGCAGCCCAGTGTGGCCCACTTCTTTCCTGCAACATTTTCAAAAAGCCAAAGCAGCCCTGCCGAGGCTGTTCTCCTGCTGCTGCTTCTGTCCTAAACCCTCCCTTGTTTCACTCTCCCCAGCTTTAGTACGCGTACTCTCCAAACCACTTGGATGCGTGTTGGGAAATATTTCCTATACAAAGTCAAGAGTCCACACACTGCAGGCCAGCCTGAGAAAGACCTGCTCTG
Organism: Tonatia bakeri; assembly: GCA_004024845.1. Classification (NCBI taxonomy): domain Eukaryota; kingdom Metazoa; phylum Chordata; class Mammalia; order Chiroptera; family Phyllostomidae; genus Tonatia; species Tonatia bakeri. Next base: position 22,182 of record PVIA01001049.1, read on the forward strand.
GGCCAGTCGCTATCCAGTAACAAAAATAATTTTTAACTGCTGTTTATAGTATTTTTTGATACATAGTGAAACTTAAAATATTATTTTAAAATTTTAATTCTTTTGTCCATTGTCAGTTTACTATGTCCTTGGCCATCTATATTTCTATTTTCTTATTTTAAAGAACATATTTTTAAATATATGTGAGGAAAGATCAATTTTCTCTGCCATATTAAATTCAAATGTTTTCCTGGGTTGTTGTTTTTTGTTTTTTGATTTCATATGTGGTATTTTTTTAACTGTACAGGATTTGTAATCAACACAGTCAAAGTGTTTCATTCAGTTTTACACTTCTGGTGTCCATGTCATGACACACTTAGAAAAATACACAGCACTAGTAATCTTGATTTTACTTTTTGCATTTGAATTTTGTCATCCATGGAGGGATTAATTTCTGTATGAGGGTGGAGATAAAAATCAAGTTTTCTTAAAAATGCCAATGGCTAAACAACTGTCCCAACACCCATTAGTGGAAAAGTTTATTCATTTGCTTCTTCATTTAAAACACCCTCTCTTTATATATAAAATGGCCACATACACATGGTCATCTTTTTGCAGCCTCCCTCCAGTTCAGCTGGCCGGTCTCTTCCAACAGCTGTAACCGCAGCTTTAATACTGTGGCTCTATGTTACGTCTTGATATCTAGTGAAGAAAGAGTCCTTCTTTGTATTTAAAGACCACCTTTAGTTCTTCTTACATATTAATCTAAATGAACTATAGGAACATTTAGTGAAGCTCCAAAAATTTTGTGGACTTCTAATTGATTCAATAGATGAATCCAAGTAGAATTAACTTTTGCCCTCTGTGTGATCGGTGATGTGTTAACTTGGGTAGGTCAAACTACATTTCCAAAAATTGCCCTTCTTACATGTTTGCTGTCAGAGTGGGTCATAAGGGAGCTATAGAGGGCTGGGGTGAGGCAGTAGCCATTTTGTAGCCCACGTACTTTATCACTAATCTGATGACTCCTTTTGTTGGCATGAGACAGCGCTGGGCCTGCAACTATTCCACTTTCTCCTGGATCCTCTTTCACCTTCTCTGACTCCTGGGCCAGGTGTGTGTAACTCCAGGGTCATGACCAAGGTCCCTAGCTTCTGCAGGATACCATGTCATCAAGATATGAGAAAGACCAGACTAGGGCAACATAAGCAAGGCACCTGAAGTACCAAAGTTAAGCAAGCGTTCACTCTCTGTTTGTGGAAATACCTCATAATGGCACAAACCTAAGAGTGCACACCTGCTTAACTTTGCAGTCTAGGAGCCTCACTTACCGCAGCCTGGTGCTGGCTCTGTGTGATGTAATAAGAGCTGACACAAATTTTAGTTAATCCCCAGGGGCTTCTGGTTTGGTTTGTGAGTTCTAGCTTATTCTTGTTCTAGTCCACCTTATATTCGTGTTCCAGTCTCAAACACAAAAATAATTACTTAACAGAGATAGCTTAAGTAGCTCCCACAATCACATGTCAAATCCCTTTAATAAATTTCTACACACACAGAATCCAGGAAAATGTTTTAACTATTGATGGCAAAGTTGAACAACACAATGTATATAAAAATGTTCCTAAGAATTAATAATATAAAAATAGATGAGCAAGGACATAATACAGCAACAATTCACATAAGAATTAAGAATGCAAAGGAATACAACAAGGCCTGTCTAGAAAGTATTCATCTGGGTGCTATGTACAACAGAGGCATTTATTGAAGAAGATACAAGATAGAAGAACCATTGTACATAGGACAATGACACCTCAGTCCCTTTCAAAGTAGGCATCTTGGGACCTCACACAGTTCTCCCAGCTTCACTGGCAGTGATTTGAACCAAGTTATTAGCAGCTGCTGCACGATGTTCCTTCTGTTCTGGTAGCAGAAGCCACACAACTAATTTTGCCATGACGTGATTCATGCCAAGATCCTGCATCAAAACCTTGGACACACTAGATTTTGTAATCCCCAGATCAGCTTCTAGTTCTCACACTGTCAGTCGCCAATCTTTGTTGATTGCAGCCTGTACATGTTCAACAATCTCAGATGTTCTGCTCATTGCAGGCCTTCCAGAATGTGGATCACTTTCAACAGATTCTTGACTTTCTTTAAATCATTTGTGCCACATGTTTGTTTGTGCTGCATTCATTGCATCATCCCCAAAAGCTTTCTGAATCAACCAGATAATTTCCACAAAGAATGTTCAACCTCGACACAAAATTTGATGCAGATTCATTCCTGTACTCACTCAGTCATTTTGTATGAAATCCCACACAGTACACAAGCTGACTCAACAGCATCTATTGCCCCCACTGACTAGTATGGTGAAGTCATCATTGTTCACGCATGCACATTCCAGTCCACTCTCCCTGGCTGCCAGTTTACATTCGTGTCACTCGAACTGTTCTCATTATATTAACAATGGCTGGACTTGTTTCAGACAGACCTCATATTTTAAGTCTCACTATTAATCAAATAAATGAATATAAGCACAGTAATCAAATATCATTTTTACCCATATATCAGAATATTAGTAAGCAGGTATTCTCCCAGTTCCATTTTCTGCCCCCTCAATTATCCCAAATCCTTTGCTTACATTATATCAATCAATACAACTCACACTTCCACTTGCTATGGTCATCTACAGAATTCCAGTCACTCCTTTTAACTCATGAAAGATTTTATCTTCTGGCTCACTATCTTCTCTATCACCAATTCTGTCATCATTCTTGATGTTCCAGAAATTCTCTCTCCAACACCCTGGATGCTCAGTTGGTAGAGATCTTTACTCTCAAGGATCTTGCCCTTCACTTCACGTCAGCCACTCTTTCCTACACTCACATCCTGGCTATCACCAGGCCTTGTGCCACATCAGGAATCTTTATTTCAAGCATTCCACTCTCACTACCATTAAAGAACTGTTCAGTTAGATGCATAGGAGTATTGGAGCAAGGGTTTAAAAACTTAAGTAATGACCTCACAACAGCAGTACTTTACCTACTACTTCCTTTCATTTATAACAATCTGACATGGACCTTAGCCACCAGATTTTAGTCTCCAAAACCATTCTCCATCCAAAGGAATTAGACAAGTGTGAAAGTGGCTAAATCCATGTCTTCAGTCAGGAATAAATCCAGATGGGTCTATAGTAAATTATTGTTTCCAGAAATCAAGAATATTTTTAAAAAGTGCTTAAACTACAGAGTAGCTTCTTAAAGTTTCTCTTGAATACTGTAACAACAATTTAATTCCAAAATATATTGTGTTTGGAGCAGATTGAATCTGTGAAGAGTCATTAGTCTATAATGAAATTAAAAAGGGAAACATTAATATGGATTTTTTAAAGCAGTCACAATAAAAATAAAGTTGGCAAGGATAAAATATAGTCACCTTTTTAAACATAATTTTAATAAATTTGGATCTTTTGTATATATGGATGTTGTTTTTTCTTTACTTATATGCCTGTCTCTGAAATGCATTATTAAAACCTAAAATTGCCAACATTTGGCCGTTGTTGCTTACAAAAACAGCAATTACATATGGTTCAGCCAATACATACACATTTGTATCTACATGTGTAAGAATGATGGGTGAAAAATGATATTTGATTATTGTGCTTATACTCATTTATATGATTAATAGCAAGGTTTAAAATGTGAGGTCTGTCCAGGAAAATGTCCAGCCATTGTTAATATAAACAGGTAACTGCAATGCCACAAACACTGGAAACTCTACAAAGAATTGTAAAGGATGATTTACTCTAGAAGTCACTCAAACTAACCAGCTAGGAAAAAAGAAAAAAGATAAGAAGCCAAATAATAAATTAGCCCAATGTCCTAAAAGGAGAGCTCACTGCAAAAATTACTTCCTTGTCCTTTAGATAGCCCTGCTACTTACAATGCATTAGTGAAACTGCCCAACAAAGGAAACAGTGAACAGAGAGGATATTTCTGCAAAAAACACTTGATGCGAGTGAAGAGATAAGCATCATCAGAAGTCAAGGAAAGATCTGGTTTACAGTGCACCACACAAGTATTTACTAAGCTTTGACTATAGAAGGCTTTGATTTGCGGTAACAACCAAGTCCTTGTAGAATAGCTCTGCCATAATATTTTGGTGACCTTGCATCTCTCCACATAAGTCATGTAAGCAAGGCTTGATTGCCATCTGACTGGTCTTGGTGGAATGTCCTGTAATTTTTCATACAGCAGGAGGAAATAAGCTTGGTGAGAAGTCACCAAGGGATAGTTTCATATCCCTATATCGTGGGAGACTGCCTCAAGGCTGGTTCTCATCCATTTCCCTAGTTCCAATTGAATACAGGATTTTAACTGACTCTCCCTCAGGGTACAGCTGCAGGCTTCTGTGTAGGACTGTGAAACTCCTTGGCTACAGTTTGTTTAGAGTTGGTTTCCCTACAACAGAGTTGCCCACCACTCAAATTGCTGTCACCTGGACTCTGATTTGATGCCATTTTGCAGTACTAGGGACATAGGGAACTGACACCATGTTACTTGCTTTTGCTGTCTGAATACATGTGAGCTCATTGTTTTCTTATCAGCTGAAGCTGTGGAGGTGTGTGGCCAGCCAAGCTAACAGGTGCAATGGCAATACTTGTGGTCCTGTTAGTCACAGTGCTGCTGTTTTGGGAATGCTCAACGGCTTGACAGTCCTCCGTCCCAGCCAAAATCAATTGTTCAGTAGCTGAGAAACAACATCTCAGCTGGTCTGAAACATTATCCTCTTTGTTTGGATATGACATGATTAATGACACCTTGAAGAGGTAGAAAAAGAAGTACAAACATAAGAAAGAAAAAGAGCAAACCCATAGTTTTACTACATTGAAACAGCATAAGTGAAACAATAAATGTATATCTTTGCAATAATTTGTACATGTTTAAGGTAGACATCCTAAAGAAATTCTTACATAGTAAATAATCTATTTCTAAGATTTAGGACATATGTGTGAGTTTAAAATTAACATCTAAATGTTTAAAAGAAATTTATAACATTAATACATTTTTTATTTATAACTAATATATTGGCTGTATAAGTAGTGTTTACATTTTAAATTTAAGATTCATAAAATATTAAATTGAAAATTGAAATAATTAAAATTAGTAGCAAATGCTCTTTTCCTCCTACAAAGAACCCTGGAGAGTATAGATTTCTGCTATGTCTCTTCTTCTTTTCACTCTAGCCTCCTTCCTCTGGTGCACACACATAACACTATCCATTTGGAGCCCATCAATCTCACTAACTTACCCTGTCTGTTAGCCCCTCCATGTTCTCACATCTCTCCTTCCTGACTTAGAGTCCGTACTCCATCACTGGAATTTCTCCTTTGCAGACATACTCCATTTCCTTGTTCTCTTTCTACACTTACTCAACTGGCAAAATAAGGTGCAAGGTTAATCTAATTGTCCCCCTATTCCAGGATTTACCACAATTGGCTGACTGGCCATTGCTCAGCAATCCTAGAAAATTCACTCTCGATCCAGGATGACACTTTATACTTTCTTCTTTGTTTCAAATTTCCAATATCCTCTTTTTTTCCATTTCAACTGATAACCTTCTTTTCATTTCACTGGGAAATTCAAAGCAATCAGAAGAAAACTACCTTATTTTCTAACCAGAAAACTTACTAACCTACCCATTTACGCTGTTATAAATTCTGCCTTTCTCTTATGGCGAGGGATGGCCACTGTCTCCACGTAGGTGTTTGAATGTACACTCTCCTGCCTATTGAACAACTTTCCTCCTTCAATTACCTGCTTTTTCCTCCTACAATGATATGATACTCTTTTCAGCAGTATAAAAATGCACTAATTTTCACATTTAAAAAAACCTTTTAGACTCCAAATTCTCCTCCAAGCTCCATTTCTCTGGTCTGTTTTTCAGCAAAACTTCTTACAAGGGTTTCTATACTAGCTATCTTTTTTTCTTAATACTCACCCTCTCTGTTTAATTCAAATCACTTCACTAGAAGGATATTTATATTAAGGACACCAAGGATTTCCTTGATGGATTTAAAGGTTAGTTTTTGGTCTCCATATTCCCCCGATTTCTTAGCTGACCATTTTCTTGGCTTTCCCACTTGGGTCTAAGGATGCCACTTCTTCTATTAACTGTACCCCTTCTCAGTTATCTTTGCAAGACTCTTGGCTTTGTTCTAAGTCCCTTTCTATTCTCCATGTCTTGCTCCCTAAATACCTCAAGTAGCTCCTATCTTTAATAGTGTTACTAGACTGAAGGAGTCTCTTTGTACACATGAACGCCCAATAGACATAAACAGGAGTTTGCAGCCAAGACAGTAAAGATTTATTAAGGAGATGGCACCATACCTAGAGTCCCAGGCGATCTAATTCTCAAAGATCTGGCTTCCTGATGGCTTCCAGGGGATGGTTTATATAGAGAAAAAAATCATTAATTATGATAACTAAGGAGCTAGAGTTGTGGTCTCTACTGATTGGTCAGTGCTAGGGTAGGGTCTAATTGATCATTGCATCTGATCCTAATGTCGGCCATGGAGTTGTTCTTTCTGAGTGTGCAATGATTTGTTCAGTGGGATTGTTCCACTTTCCTGGGTCCAGATCTAAAACACAAGTCAAGTCAAGATATTATCTTTAACTTGATTGGAAGCTTTCTCTCTGTAGTCAATAGACCCAGGACCTTGTTTCTAAGACTGCTGGATGCTTACCAGGGCATCATTCCCCTGCAGGTTTAATGATAAAGCAAGAGAGAGGGAGCTGAGTCAGGACACTGGGTGAGGACCAGTTTGAGTCAAAAAAAATCAAAAGAAAAGTCCAGAAGAAAGAAAATAAAGTTTCTAAGCAGTTACAATACCATATACAATCTGACAACTCTCAAATTTATATTTTTAGCCTAATCTCTTTCTTGAATTTCTGATTTCTCCCTATATTCAACTGCCTACTTGCTTCATAGGCATATTTTTCCAGGGTTTTCCAGAGGGCCAGAGCCAATATAATGTGTATATACAAAGACATTTACTTTAAGGAATTGGCCCACATACTTAGGAGGGCTGGCAAGTTCAAAATCTGCAGGATGGAACAGCAGGATGCAGACCCAGGCAGGAGCTGACGCTCCAGTTTTGGTTCTATCTACTGCAGAATTCCCCCTACTTGGGGAAGTTAGCCTTTTGTATTATTCAGGCCTTCAACCGATTGGATGTGGCCAGCCCACATCATAGAGGGCAGTCTACTTCACTCAAAGTTCACTAATTTAAATGTTAAGCTCATTCAAAAACATTCTTATAGAAATATCCAGAATAAAGTTTGACCACTTATTGGGGCACTGTGGCCCAGCCATGCTGAAACATAAAATTAACCATCACAGTAGTTTTCTTCAATTAAACATGTCCTCAAATGTGCTTTTTCCCAGGCTTCCTCATGTCAGTGAATGGTATACCCATTCACCCAAGCGGTCGGACCTAAACTTAAGATTCATTCTTTATTTCTCTCTCTCTCTCTTTTTTTTACTTTGTATCTAATCCTTTAGCCCATCTTATAGACTTTATGTTCAACTTGTCTTGAGTCTGTCCACTCTTACCACTCCTACCACCCCTACCCTGGTGCCAGCCACTGTCATCTCTTGCCTAGAGGATAATAATAACCCCCTAAATTGTCTCCCCCTACCCTCGTTCTTGCTTCCTTTTTCTCCACAGAGAAACCAGGGTGATCTTTTAAAAAATACATCATATCTTGTATCTCCCTTGCCCAAGACCCTGAAAGAGCTTCCCATCATACTTAGAATAAAATCCAGAGTCTTAATGTGGCTCAAGGCCCTGCACTCTCCTGTTTTTATAGATCTCTCCCCTTTATTGTCTAACAGTCGCCTTCTCTCAGTCACTCCACTCCAGCTGTGCTGCCTTCTTGCTGTTTCTCACACACTGTAAGGTTCTCTCTCTGTGCCCCTACCATTGCTGTTTCCTCCACCTAGAATATTCTCCCCCTACACTTTTTGATGGCTGGTTCTGTTTTTGACAGGATCACTTTGATGGTTGTGTTGACAATAGTCTGAGAAGAGAAAGCATAATGCAGAGAGACCAATTAGGACATAACAGCATGAAAGCAGTGGAAAGATGATGGGAAATTCCACTAGGATGGAGGCAGTGCAGATAGCAAGAGGTGGCTAGATTTTCAATATATTTTGAAGATATGACCTGCAAGATTATTCTATCTGATTGATGTGGAGTGTGCAGAAAGGAAAGATTCAGGGATGGCAACGTGGTTTTCAGACTGAAACAGACACTGAAAGAGTGGAAGATGTGATTAACCGAGATAGAAAAGACTATAGAGTTGCCACATTTGGGGACAGTTAAGTTCTAGATGCTTATTAAACATCCAAATGAAAATGCTGAATAAGAAGTTGTATGTAAAGTTGGAGTTCAGAGGAGAGGTCTGGGCTGGAAACAAATATGATCAGTTTATAGATGGTAATTTAAGCCTTGAAAGCAGATGCAACCACTGAGGAAGAATGTAGATAGGGAATTGGAAAAGTCCAAGGCCTGTGCCTTGAGTTATTCCAACAGTAAGAGACCAGAAAGATGAGAAGAAGCAAGTGAAGGAGGCTGAGAAGAAGCAGCAAGATAGAAATGGGGGGGGGGCATCACGTGCTCTAAGAAGAAAATTGAATAAAGGGTTTTAAGGAAGAGCAGTGATCAAATAGATCAAATGTTCATAGAAGATCAAACAAGAGGAATATGGCCCTGCCCAGGTAACTCAGATGGTTAGAGCACCATTCAGATATCGCAAGGTTGTGGTTTAATCATTGATTAGGGCACATACAAGAATCAACCACTGAATGCAAAAATATAAATAAGTGAAAAAACAAATAGATGTTTCTCTCTTTCCCTCCCTCCCTCTTTTATCTTTTTCTAAAATCAATTTTTTTAAGATGATTTCTAAGATGTGACCATTGCACTTAGAAATGTGTTAGTCAGTGGCACCCCAGAAGTACCAGCTTGTGGGATAGAGAGGGAAAAACCCTTCAAGAGTTCAAGAGCTTATGGGAGATAAGGAATTGGAGATAGCAAGGATAGACAACCATTTCAAGGATTTTTGTTATAAAGGACAGGAGAGAAATGATCTGGTGACTAGAAGGACCAAGAAAGAGCTGGAATTGTTAAAAATAAATGGAATGTACAATAAAGAGCAGGAAATTGGAATTACTCACAAGAAAAAGGCCTGTTGAAGTCAGTGAGCAAGACTAGAACCCAGCGCTCAAATGGAGAAAGAGTCCTTGGGCAGGAATCTGGCAGATGGTAGCACATCCATGTTCACTATAGGGAGGGAGGGCCAGGTATATGGGCACAGACGCACCTCATCTGCATAAGCCCTGTATAAAACCTCAGTTGCTCTAAACTCAGACAGAGCTGTCATTTATAACACCCTCAATACTGACATCTGATGTGCTGGCCAGGAATTTCAAGATAAAGGCAAGGAATAGACCCTGGGGAGCACAATACCCACAGCATTTTAAGTTCCTCTTGTATCTGATGCAGGTGGTTTTAGGCCTTGACTTTTGCAAGACTTGAAATTTATTTATTTGTTTGTTTGTTTGTTTGTTCATGAAAGCCCACTGAAGTTTAAGGTGCCTTTTTCACAGGTAAGTGGCCATTTTTAATCTTTAGACTGTAATCTTTCTATGAAGGTATATTTAAATTCTGCAAAGAGTTTATTAATAAAACTCATCCCAGTGCATTTTTTGAGCAGACTGTTCACTGTGCTACATTGGTCCTGTTAAAATACCCAAAGTTCTATCTGTAAAGTGGCCTCACAAATAGGGAGCTGGACTACCCTGATCAATTGTTGATTTTCTCCTCCAGGGGAAGGGATCTGGATTAACCAGGAGCTTAATGGTTAAGTCCAAAGTGGTAAGAGGAATAAATTTGAGAAACACTGTGGGCAAACGTTAAATTTATATTCCCCTTTCCTGGCATTTACTTCCACACAGAGGGACATAATACTTCAGACTCCTCTCTATTCCCTCACCCACTCTTCCCAGAGAGGGGTGGAATGCCTTATCTAATTGATGAGTTTATATGTGGAAAAAATCAGGCACGCAAAAGTCCAGTTCTTCTCCTTTCATTTCTCCAGCAAGCCAGATGCCAGCAGAGTCCATGCAATCTAAGTAGCTCTAGGACATGTGGTAAAATTACAAATAAAGTTCCTGCCATCTGGTGATTTAGTGTTGCCTGTGATTAAGAGGACAAACCTGCCAAACTCTGAGATTCACATTTGGAAAGCCCAGTGCCCCACAGAGAGTAGGCGACTTACTCCAATGTCAATTTAATCAGCAATAAAGGTGATATTGGGATATTCCATATGCTCTACTCCTTGTCTACCTTTTTAAATAGCGCCAAAGTCAGGAGGAGACTGGGATACTGTCCCCTTAAATCTCAGCAACAATTTCACTCATACTCAGTACAAAGGCATGGCTACTCTGTTTTAGAAAGATTTAGGTAGAAGTACATTTGAGAGTATGAGAAATCTATTTTTTTTTACTTTTTCATTAATCCTGAAATATTTGCCCATGTATAGATATTTGACTATTACTGCCAATTGTTTAAAATTAGTCCACAGATAAAATGGACTATATGCAGTAAAATTAACAGAACTGGCAGAGAAACACAAAATACCTTAGACTTACTATTTTATCACTGAGTGTGCATACTCTGTATATTTCCTTCTGCATATTTTTAATTTTTAATACCACCAATCTCTAGAATCTATTTACATGGGTAATTATGCATTAAAATTAAGCCTGCAATATAAACCAGATTGAAAAATTTTAATCTGCTAGGCAAAGAATGAAGTTGTTTGGCATCTCACACAAGTCAACAAAACATAGAAAAGCAGCTGTCTAATGAGGTTTTGCTAAATTTTTTAAAATAATGAGGTGCCAAACTGGTACCCACACATCAAAAAAAGCTCTGCTCTCATTAAGGTGATATCAGATACAGTGAGATAGCAGGTGTCAGCGACAGTTTCATAGATACTGCTTCACATGGACACTTCCAGTCTGTCACGATGTGGTGATTTCAGAATTGAAAAATCATGCTTGAGCAAAATGTTATTTAAAAATGCAAATGAGCATCAAAAAATAATATTTTCTAAAGTCAAGTTCTACAGATTTTCTGAAAGAATATATTAGCTACTTGACTTGTATTCACTGATTAGGTTCTGGTACCTACCTAAAAATTCACAATGTAGGTTTCACTCGGCATAGCTTACATTCAATATTAATGCCTTTTCCTTCTGTTCATCACACACAATTGTTTATAGAATACTCTATCACATAAAATTTTTTCTTTACATTTTTACTTTACTCATTATGTATTTAAGTATTTCTATTAGTTCTCACATCAAAAATACAGTGGAAGAATATAAAAAATAAGTATAGTATCTTTCCTCACTGCTCTAGGCAATTTTCAAAGTGAAGATTTTGACACAAAATTTAGAGACTGCATAATTTAATCATATCTGTTATAAAGGGTTATTAATTCATCGTTTAGAAAGGGCATAATTAAATTAGCCTGTCAATCAAAATATTTATTCTTTTCAATAAAGATGTTCTTTGGCTAAATCCAAGCTAATAACAATAGTTTGATCTTCGAATTAAATCTGAAGCCACCCTTAGTAATAATAATAGTTACTATTCATCGAGACTGTTATGTGCCAGGCAGGTGTCAGATGTTATACATAACATATCTTTTATAATTCAATGCCCACAATATTACTGAGGTAGTTAGAATTATCCAGTTTTACAAATATGAAAAGTGAGTTCCAGAGAGGTTCAGTTACTTAACTGAGATTACACAGCTGGTCGGTGGCAGAGCTGGGAGTTAAATCCAGCGGTGTCTGCTGCAATGCTGTTCTTTGTCTCTTCGATTTTAAAAACCATATTTTGCCATGTGCAATGCACACCCACGTTTTTGGCCCAAACTTCTAAGAAAAAAATCTTTCGTTTTCACTTTTTAAATCAATTTTTATTTATTTATATTTAGAAACAAAACCCATTATCGTATTCCAGTGTACTATTTTGCATATGGGTATCATTACTGCCTTCTAGAATTACACTTCTAACACATAAGCATAAATAAAAGAATTAAAAACATTTATATAGATACTTACTTTTCTCTCAAAACTTTGGGCAAAAGGTGTACATTATATGTGGCAGAATATGAGGTATTTCGGATGATGATCCAATTGTGCCAAAGGCATCATTTTTTAAGTGGTTGGCTCAGTGTAGGATTCGGTTATTGGCAGTGCTTTAGAGCAAAGTCGAACATTCAGTTTCAAGATGCATTCTAAACTCTTTTACTTTATTAATACCAGGAGCTAAGTAGACAAGCTAACTTGTCAAACAGATCCCCAATTACAGGGTGAATTTGATATGGAGCTATAAACTCTAATCAACTCAGGTTTCTACAGATATCCTAAATGTCTAAAGCCTTCATGACCATTCATCACGGAACGAAGCTGTCCACATAAGCTGTACAGTTCATTGATCTCGTACTGATACTGTTTAAGGTTGACACTGTATGGGTATGCAGGAAAATTAGGCGACAACATGACAAATAATGATTATCTTTCCAACCAACATCCTTTCACACAGGATTTCTTGAACTTAACCAAGATTATGACATTTTCTGGTAAAAATACAGCCCAATTTTTGTGCAAGTTTACTTCCCAGCTCAGCCTTAGCTATAAAGTTTCAATTAATTCTTGAATAAGAATCAAAAATAAATGTATGTTTTTATTATGGACATATTTTATTAAAAATAAAATAATAACAATAACAATAGGTCTGAGTGTTATGAGACAAGTAAATATTTAGAAACAGCTAAAAATTGAAACAAACAACATATGAGAAACCTCAGAAAGATACAGGAGTTTGAATCAGTGAACAGCTTATGTAACCCACTACTATTTGTAACGTAACACCACTACTCTTTTCATTTGGTTGCCCACCTGTCCTAAGAGATGAGTGGTAGTGGATTCAGGTTACAAATCCCTGAGTTCTAAAGATACTGAGCATGCTAAACTTTCATCACAAACACACATAATCCACCTCCATTAGAGGCAGTAATGCACACTTGTAGCAGCGGCAAATGTTAACAATCTACACTCAAGAACTCAATCAGGCTTCAGTGAAGCCAATTTTTGAGAATTCTTCACTCTTGAATACATGTATATTCTTGGACCCAGCAGTTCCACTTCTAAGAAATGATCCAACAGTAATACGACAGATATAGATGTAGATATGGTTACAGGTACAGATATGTGGGTACATATACAAGTACTTTCATACTAGCCTTGGAGCTAGGAGGAGGGAAAGTTAAATATCAGTAAAGGAATATTTAAGTAACTATTATTAAACTATTATAAACTAAGAGAGGGTTAATGTTTTTGTACTGATATGTACAGCTCTCCAAGATAGATTGGGTATAAATAAACAAGGTAAAGGATAACGTTTAGTATGATAGCATTTCTTTAAAAACAAATAGGTTACTGTGTGTGTGTGTGTGTGTGTGCATGTGCATGTGTGTGTGTGTGTGTGTGTGTGTGTGTGAATGCATAGGGAAGAAACTGAAAAAAGGTACATGAAGTATTTGGAATTAATTATCTTTTGTGGAGGGAGAAAAACTGGTAAGAAAAGTGAGAGGGGAGCATTCTCAGTTTTCTAAATATTTGGTATTGTTTGAATATTTTATAATGAAAATTAATTCTTATATCACTTGTGCAATAAAATTTTTTTTAATTCTGTGATAATACCAGAACATCACTCCTAATATCCCCAAAATCATTAAAGAACGTCCATGCTTGTGTCACACATTTTGTGCACACACACAGGGGTGGGGAAAAGTGGGCTTACAGTTGTGAGTACACAAAACAGAGTTTATTTTTGTATTATTATTAATCATTGTGTTATTTTCCATATAAACAACTGCATACTTGCTTTCACCCACCCCTGAGTGTGTGTGTGTATATATATATATATAACATTTTTGATTAATTTGGTTCTCTGATCTGAGATTGTATTTATAGATATAAATTGAACTCTGAACCTGGGTTCATTTGAAAATTCTTTTTGTTGAAATCATGTGGGAATAAGAAAATGTATATAGTCCACGTAACAAACCAAGATAGTCCAGACACTGATACCAAAGTGCAAACACACTGCTAAGTACAGCATTCCAGAAATAAAGTATTTTTGAAAACATTTATTTCCTCATGATTAGATCTTGGTTTTAAATAATAGCATTTATGGTTTCACCACTTCTGAGTTGTTGAATATCAGAGGTTACTTCTATTCAAAACTGGTGATTTGGACAGAAGCCCCTGGCTTGATTTGTATTTTAAAACTAAGTGCAAAGACCACTCTCTCAGTATGTGCCATGCTACACTCCATCATTTGTGTGTGAAACTCGTATTTATCATTTCAGCACCTGTGGGGTGGAAGAAGCAGATAAGAATTTTTTCTTTCATTAATCTTTTGTTTAAATGCCTAACTCAAATAAGAAACACTCTGCATCTACATTTCACACTTGGTTAATGAAGAAGGCTGAATCTGAACATATTTTAAAAATTAATTAACCTTTAAATATTGTGGGCATGGACATAAATGGCCATTACGTAATGATAAAAATGCAATTAATGACTCATAAATCTACAAGTTTATCATAAAGCTCCTGAAGTACTTGGAGCTTTCTGCCCTCTTAAACTTGGAAGGGTCAGACATTGCATACCTCCTCTTTGCTGTTAATTCGCTGATTTATTTTTTCCCCTATGAAAATCTTACTTATATTAATGCCATTTATTTTTATGTGACCCACTGTAAATAAATGAAAACTCAGTTTCCTTCTCACAAAATCTCCTCGAATGTTTCATTAAGGCATAGGTGACAATTTTTTCCTCATGACACCTGAATTTCAGAAGTGAAGCTGGTGCACTCTCATCATGCTCAACAGTTCCTTTGAATAGTAACACCAAATATCTGCTTTCATTCTTTCGAGAGATTCTTTAGTTGGGTGGCAGACCCCGTTGTTTTGAATATTTCCATTCATATACCTCATACAAACCTTAAGAGTCCTATTTATTTCAGTTTTGGTAGGAAAAAGAGAAGGAAGCAATGAACATATTAAATACCTACTATATGTTCAGCATTGTGTTAGGTGTTTCCATAAGTCTTCCTGTTTAATTCTCTCAGTAAGCTATTGAAGTGGATATTATTTTCTTCATTTTGTAAGTGAGAAAACAAAGACTCAGACAGTTATGTAAGTTGTTATATGTTACACAGCCAGTGAAAGGCAGAGCCTAGATTCCAGATTCTAGATTCCAGAACTGTTGACTCCGTAGCACCAGTGTAAGTCTACTCCTGAAATACGGAATTTCAGATATGACGAATACTCATTGCAAAATTGGTACCTCCTGAGCAACTGTTCAATCTCCACCAGCTTTTCTGGCATTCTTCAGAATGACGCTCCAACCAAAGGAAACATTTTAATTCATAATCCAGCTTGGAGGAACTGGCCATTATTTTATGCAGCCTAACAATGTTGGAATCAGAGTTATTTGTGCTAAATTCTCTGCTAAAGTTACGGAATGTTCAGGTTAGGATCAAATGCCTGCATTTATCAAACAGTCTTTGCACACGGAGGGACCTTTTCCTGACAGTCCTGTCATTTCTGTGCTCACACTTCACGGGACATCAGTTCCACCAGTGAAATCTCATGTAACCTGTGTTCATTGTCTAAAAATATCCTCTAAACAGTGCATACATTGTGCAGCAAAAGATATTAATGAGTCATTTCTATTGTAATGTAATGTTGCCTTTCTCTGAATATTTGTGCTAGTCCAATTGCAGATGATCTTTCTCTCAATATTCCTGCTTGGTGGGATATATTTACTTCTAACTGGGGAGGGATTAGGGATATCTGAGAATAGAAAGAAAAGAATTCTGTCTATTAGAATTAATACTAGCAATACTTCTGAATTTTAGATATTTAAAAGGCAATACAAACTGTTGTTGCAAGAGCTTTTTGTTTAATTTTTAGAGTAATGTATACTTATCATAAGAAATTTAAGCAGTACAAGTGGAAGTACCCTCTGCACTCACTCCTAGGGCCCACAAGCTTAGCCTTCAGAGATAACCACTATTAATTTTTATAAGAATCTGTCAGTACCATGAAACTGTAGTTCTGCTACTAGCTTTATTTTACTTGGGTTTTTCCTTCCATGTGAGTACATGTAATTCTCATTCTTTTGAACAGTTATGTAATATTGTATTATATATATCATAAACAAATTATAATATGTTTATACTGATCATGCACCAAATATTTCATAACCTCTTGATGAACCTTTAGATTGTCTCCAATTCTTGGTATGTTAAATGTGATAAACAACCATGTGAATGCATAGAATTTTGTATTACATTATTAAAAGAAAAAACAAACCATAAGGTATAATTTTGGAAACCTAAGTTTGTCTCTTTTCAGTTTCATTTAATAAACTTAATTGTTTACTAAACTTAATTAAATGTAGGACAGCCATTAGAAAATGTGATTAATTATCAAGCAGGAAAGGCTTTCCACAAGTGTGCATGCCAGTAAATAAATTTTTGCATGGGCAATAATGGAGAATGAACCATGAGGATCTGTGGACTGTGTTTGAGAGTCATCAGTCATACACATCAAAGTATTCAACCTCGGTCACTCACTGGGGGTAGCAGGAGACCTGACTGATGCTGTTTCACTCCCGTCTTGAGTGGAAGGGGATGTAGAGATAAATATTGGTGTTTCCCTTCTAGGGCCCCAAAACTTATTTTTTAGAATTAAGTATTTCTCAGGAAAAAAGAACATCGATGTTTTAGTCCCATACTCTGAGATACTGAGTTTTTTTAGTAGAATGTAATTAATGCTCTTTTCAAAATTAAAGAGCATGAATGAATTTGCTTATATAAATGTAAATGTTTATAAAAGTGCCTTTTAAGAATCCTAGCACATTAGACCTGGAAAAAACTTTCTAGATCATTTAGTCCATTTAATATGGACTATAGATATAACACTAGCAGAGAAAACACTAGAATTAAGGCATATATACCCAGTCCAGTGTCTTATTTAACTGTAGGATTCATACAAATAAACTGATTAAGCGTTGTTAGTTTCTTTGCACCCACAGAGTCAGATGTGGTGGGAGAGTTGGTCAGTCTCAGGCCTGTATGATCAAGGATGAGAGACTCTGACTCCGGTGTGAGGCCAACAGTATTCTGAACTGAAAGTGACTAAAGAGGCTGCTGACCTGCCCTGCACACTGTGTGGACAGCCCCTCCCAGGCCAAATGCAGCTGGAAAATGCCGATGCCTTGTCACCATTGGCTGGGGTCAGAGAACTAGCAGCTGCTCTATTGGATGTTCCACACATAACAAAACATTTGGCAGTTACTTTACTTTAAAATAGAGAAAATAGATTAATTATGTCAGTTATCTAATAGGCTACCAAGACTTTTTTCCAGGATCCCTTGTTTAATTCTTGGGTCTTCCTCTTCAACCTGAGGTAGCAGATTTTCACATTACTGCAGTGTCTATTCTAATAAATAAGTGGCAATCGAGGACAGGGCCCAGAGCCCAGGGTGTTCAGAGCAGTCTTCTAACTCATATCGGAATCCATCCTCTACTATCTCATGTACCTTCTGTGAGTCCTGGAAATGAGTAGAGGAGAGAGAAAGAGGGAGGATGAAATACATCAAGTTGTCTTTTGGGGAAATGACAGTAAAATTTCTGTTTAGCTGGAGAAATCCTATCTTTCAATGTGAAATTCAAACATCACTTCCTCAGTGACAATTTTTTGACTTTCCTAGAGTTATCAATCACCTTTAAAAGTATGGTTGCTGGTGTATATGTGCATTCATTAGAAGGTCATTATATTTTTGTAACAACCATAAGAATCTTTGTCTTCCATAATTGACAATTTCTTGAGGAACCAAAATTTTATTCAGCATTGTTTGCCTAGAGCCTATAACAGAGAAAGTACATAATCAGTTAAAATAGGAGGTTAAATTTCTGCAATGACCTTTGTGTCAAGTGATTTGGTCAGAAGCATAGTTAACTCTTCTGATTGAAACAAATGTATATACTCTATATTAATGATCCATTTAAATAACAGAGTACACAATAAAATTCATTTTACACCTGAATTGCACTAACAGGATTTCTTTTTTTTTTGACAATTCACACAGTATTTACCATATCTCAGGGTCATCATTGCAAATGTCAATTGCTGTTGCTTAGAATGTGTAGATATGCCAGTTAATGCAAATCTCTGGCTGATAGAGTATCAGATAAACCATATGTCTGTTTATTTGTTCTGCCCCCCATCATGCATCACTTAAGTATCCACTCTGACACCTGTTAGGGTTACCCATGGGTTATTTATCTGTGTGCTACTTCAATCCTTATTTCTAACAATCAAGATTAAATGCCTGTAAGTTCTTATGTCTCTTTCTCAATCTTCATGCACTCCCTGCAGAACTTACACACACTTGCCTCATCATACTTTAGTATCTGTGTCAGCTCCTCACGAAAGTGAAATAAACCAAGCAAGCACCCCACATTAGCACTCAGCTTATACAGTTTCCTAAAATCTAACATTTATTCCAGTGCTGTCTCTCTGGCAATTCTCAAAAGGGGGTAGAATATGTCCAATTGTTAAAGCCTACTACACATACAGTAAATCAATAATCTGATTTTGAGTTCAATAAAGTATAATAATCAGAGAGGACTTAAAATTTCATATTTCTGTCAGTCTTGATTTGACTCCCCCCAAAAAAGGCAAAAGTCAGTAATAACAATATAAAATTATAATTTAAAAATTGAGAAATAGAGGCCTCTGACTTAAAAAAAATGGGTAAGCCCTACTTTGCCAGGTATTAAACACTGAGGATAACATTTTCTATAATTAAACAGACCTGACTTCAGAAAAAAAAGATAATCTGTTTTTGATATGCCATAATTACAGAATATTTGGGCCTTGAGGCACCAAGAGTCAACCTAATAAATTCGTATATTAGTGATAATTATCAATGTTTAATATTATTGTTTATTGATTCAGTAACAGTCTATAAAACCAGAAATGCTACTCTTCTTAAAAGACATATGTGTGGGAAATAAGAATATCTTTACAGGGTACATATAAAGTATAATTGCCAAATTTGGCAGATAAAATATGATATCTAGTTAACTTTCAGATAAGCAACAAATAATTTCTAGTATAAGTATGTCCCAAGCAATGTTTTATTTGGCAACACTGATATAAATCTACTAAAGAGAGAACATATTCAGCTGATTTTGTGGCAGAAGGAAAAAACCCTCAGATCTGACTTTACTCATTAATAAAAGTATAGATAGAAATAGAACAGAAGTAATTAATTCAGCAGTTTGTACTTTTAAGATCTAGAGAGGTTCAACCACTTAGTAACGTGTTTGCTTCCCTCAGACATAGAATTACAAGCCTAAATATGGCTTTGAAGAGCTACTGTGTAGTCACTTTATAATCAAAAGGTCTGGGAAAACCGAATCTCCATCTTGAAATAATCACAGAGACTCTTGGCTCATTCTTCTCAGGAAGAGTTCTAG
The DNA here is from genome assembly GCA_004024845.1 of Tonatia bakeri. NCBI lineage: Eukaryota > Metazoa > Chordata > Mammalia > Chiroptera > Phyllostomidae > Tonatia > Tonatia bakeri. The sequence goes on from PVIA01001049.1 coordinate 41,865, forward strand.
AACTTCTAATCCTTCTGGAATTCAGTGTGTGGATTGATTCACAAAGATGGTTTGCTTCGGAATCGGGATATTTACCGCTGACATTTATGCAGATCTTTATAAAATATTCTTCTCTGCCAACTTGGAATTAGAGGCCAGAGGAAACTGTTTTCCCTGTAGAGAACCACTTCCGCATCCTCAAGATGAACCTGTGCCCATAAACAAGCCTGGAGTCTTCCTCTGCCGAAAAGGACAAGTGCTCGGGTACTGCCCTCTTCCCTTCTCATAGGTGGGAGGACGGGACACCAAACACAGCTCCAAGCTTGTTGCCTGTTCCGTGTGTCAGGGCTCACTGGAAACAGGTTGTAAATGAATTGAGAAGTACGAGAACTATTTTGTGAATAATAAAGTGACACTTGGTGATACATGATCTCCCTTATGAAGTAACTTTATAGTTGAAAATTGATAGCTTCTTTTCAGGGTGGACACTGACCCACACAGCACTTTTTCTCGCTATATTTAGACCTCCACGAGAGGTGTTCAAATGCTCAAACTCTCTCAGTCACACTTGAATGGCTCACTCACTAACCAAGACCTGCTGGTATGTCAACAAGTCATTTTCCCACTTTGTTCATCTCTTCACCCATAACACTGGGGAAGAGCTATTCTCCTCCAAAGGGTGCCTCAGCATGTTCCACCAAGAGAGAAACAAATGCTGCTGTTAAACTATGACGTGGCACTTTCCCGAGACTTAGAAATTTATACTTATTGAAAGACTTCTTACGTACTTCTTCAGACAGATTTTTAATTAGTTATCATTCTTGTGCATACATAAGAAGAAAGTCCATGTTTCAATCCTACATTCTGTCTGCGTGCTAACTGCAATCACATTTCGTATATTTAACCAACACTTAGACAGAGTTCTACATACTTTATAAAATTTAGTGCAGTTCTCATCACAAATCTACTGGATAGATACCACTATTGTTCCCATTTTACAGGCGAGAAGCCTGAGGCACAGTGGAGTTGAATGATTGGCCCAGGTCACATAACCAGGGGGTGGCAGAGGCAGATTCCGAGCCCTCGCAGTCAGGCTCTGCACTCTGCTCTGCCTATCATATGTGCCACCTGTCATAACACAGTCTCCTTGTCAACTTTTGGTTAACTTTGTGTTAACTAACTTTGTAAAAGAGGTACAAAAGTGGACATGGGAGCAAACCTTAGAACATGGTTTTTTATTACAATTAGTGAAAAACTTGGTTATAAGGAGGGTATAATGCTCCTGGAGATTAAGACAGAAATGACATCATGGAATAGAAATATTAAATATGAATTTTTAATTTTAAATACCAAAAAATATAAGTTCAATTGCTGTTTAATTATTTAGACATGAAGTTCTTTTTAACATTACTGAATATAATAGATTTTGAAGATGATGTAATGTCTAAGGCAAAACTTACTTCAGAAATATTTCCATGAGGCCGTGTTTCCTCTTTAGCAATCCTGTGGAGTAAGTGAGCATATCTGTAGGGCTCAGCCCCTTTTCTATTTTTGTTCAACCTCTCCATCACCCTCAGAGCTCTATTCCAAGGCAATAGAGTTAATGCAGGCTTACTTCATTCATCCTTTATGGAACACATGTCTCCTAATAAAATCTTGCAAGAATTATGCTTCAGCCCAGGGAAAAACTTCATTTTACTGTTGAGGATTTTAGGCATAAAGGCAAGTTGTTAGAGAAGAAAATGTTGGAGTAATCCCCCTTTCCAAATAGTCAAATCATAGGTCTCATGTCACATATCAGTTAAAATTAGATTCAGCTGCATATAACAGAAAGAAAAAGTAATCATAGCTTAAACAAGAGGGAAGTTTATTTCATTTTCAACTAAATTAAGTCCAGAGATAGAAAGTCCAGGGCTGGCTTAGCAGCTCCATTATGTCATCGGAAGCCTGGCCTAGTGGAATGGCATCTTCTGCGCATGGTCTCCACACGCAAGGGCACCTCCAGGACCACAATACTGTAGGTTCTAAGCTCCAGCCTTTGTGTCTTTATTCCAGGCCAGGACCCACCCTGTCAGAGGTCTTCAAAGTCTTACATGCTTCCACTTAACATCTAATGCCTGGAATTTTATTCCATAGTCACATGAGGCTGGAAGAGAGTTTGGGAAATATGTAGCATTTTAGCTGGCTACATTCTTCATGGTTAGGTTACAAAGAAAAAATTGGTGGAGGATAGTCAGGGAATAGATAATAGGAGGCTACTATGGTCACTGGAAACTGGGACAAGTTATTTCTCTTCTCAGTGAAGGTGGCCTTCTTGTAACAATCAGAAATCTGATGTCAACTGGCTATTTCATGCACTCCCTCAAACCCTGAAAGCTCCTGGTTTTCAAGTCCTAAAACCTCCAGTGGTGCAAGATGGTCATTGAATAAAAGCACATTCCTTTAGAGATTATTTTTGGAACCTGTGCCTGTGTTTATGAATGTAATGGAAAGTAATCTTAGCTTATACTATGTACAGAAGCATCCCTTGACAATGATAATAGTTAAACTTGAAAATAGAATTTCTCAGAGATCCTATAAAAGGCCATTATTGAGAGAGGGTTAAACATAGTGGGGACATTCATCATACTGGAAAGGATTGGGACTAATTGCGGTAGGGACGTGACTTGGCAAAGTTCTTAGTTTTATAATTTTTATGTGTAAATTCCAAGAGAGTGATTGATATTTTTAAAAAATATAAGCTCTTTACAATATTGGATAATCTGTGTTCAAAATCTGACTCAAAGCCATATACTATAAGTAATCATGGTATTTAAAAACCCAGGCTCTGTTAAAACTTGGGAAACTTCTGCTCTGACTTATATTGAGATTCTAAAAAATTTCAGAATAAATCTGTATGCTTAATATGTTTAATGTAAAATGAGCATGAGGTTGCCCTGATTTTGATGATTTTAAATCATTGTGTTTCATTCTTGGCTGTGTCAGTCACTCCTCTCTCCAACCATACTGTGATGGTGATTGACATCTCAAAGGTTTAGCCACCTGTGAACAGAGTTTAAAATATCACCTTCTTGAACTAATTATGAATAAAGCTCAAAATAGGTTTGGAAGGTGCCTACTCAAGCAGAATTAAATCAGAAAGGAATGTGGTAGCCACAAACACTTTATCTTATGTATAACAGGCAATTATCAACATTTTTATAGCCAACCATATATTGAGATAAGCACAATTAAAATCACACTTTGTGCTAAACATAACAGTTCCTGAAATGTTAATGTATAAATATCAAGCCAACTGAATGTATAAAAATGACATTTTTTAAAACTCACGAAGAGTTGTTAGGTGCTCTTTATTTTTTGTCTGCCAACATTATTCTAGTTGGTCTTAACCCTAGGCCCTCTGTGGAAACGCAAATCAAATGAAAAATATGGTCTTTGCCTTCAGGAGATCTGCAATTTGTTGAGGTAGAAACTACAAACATTAAATAAATGTAAACATGTACAAACTGTAAGTACATGAGACCCAACTCATTCATGTTTTTTTTTAATCCAGATACAATATAATAAACTTTTTAAAGAATTTGTTCATTTAGATTCATATTTTATGTTATTTTTCATAATGTTATTGTGAATGTAACTTAATTTCATTGAATTTTGTTTTAGTTTTAACATATACCTTTATTGCTTGAAATCGTTTTACTCTTGAATAGTTCATAATCATAATTTTCACACCTTTAGCCAGAATCTTATCTCCTCCAGGTATGCATATTCATTCAATATATATCTTTTGAGCTTACTGTGTGCAAGGTACTGGTCTAAGTACAAAAATTAATTAGTTCTTATTTTATGTACTGACCCATGTGCAGGGATATATGCAATTTTTAAATCATCAACCATCTTCAAACCCCAAGAAAACTTTAAGTCATTCATTTTCTCACTTCTTTCCATTCCTCATTCTTTTTTATGGCATCAAATTTTGCTTCTAAGAAAACCATCTCTTTTTTTCATCCTTGCTGTCTTACCTGAACTTTATTCTGTTATCAAATACCTAAAACAGTCAATTTAGGTATTCTCCGCTAAGTTGATTCTCTTCCAGAATATCCTTGACATCTTTCGGATCTGTCCTTGACTGTCCTCTCCCTCTGCTCTCAGGAGCAGCCCTTCCACCAGATTTTATGTCCTGCTTTACAGGATGCTCTAGTCCACTTGGCCTGGGGTACAGTTCACAAACAATGTTCACACTATCTCCTTTGTTCCTTTATTACAATCTTCTTCAAATGTTTATTGAGCACCAGTTATGTGCCAGGCACTCTTACTAAGGGCTCAGGTTAAACAAAACAAAACAAAAATAAATTTTTAAAAATCCTTATTTGCATAGAGCCACATTCTAGTGGGTTTCTGATACTCTCCTTGTAACAGAGGGATCTTGCCATATCACAGGGGTCGAGTGCTTGAGCATTCTTAGACCAGCAAGCCCTGGAAACCACATGGCTAGGTGATAGGCCCTGCACCACTTCCCATGTGAGAAGCTATGGCAACACTGGTGAAGTGATGGCTGGAGGGATGGGACACAGGCACTGGGCCAGCAGGCAGCAGCAGGAAGATAAGATAGCACATTGAGAATAGGTCACAGGTGCACTTAGGCTTGAGAGAGATGCCTGAAGCTGGACTGTGACTAGAAACCAGCTAAGCCACCTGGATAATCGTGCTGTCACCACCTGCAAATCACAAAAGGTGGTATTTTTAAATGAGAGGGAATTCCAGGCACAGCCTTGAGCTGAGCTGGCAAAGGGTGGATGGTTTCTTTTACTTTGGAAACCATATTAAAGGCAATGAGCTTTAAAGTAGAAGCTCGTTATTCTTCCAAAATTGTGTAGCTTTTAAATAAAAGATTCATTTTTCACTAAACCTCAGCTCTGGAATTTATGAGTGGCAGGCTACTGAACCCTACGTGACTATATGATTGATAGCATCCTGGTTGAATTAATAATAATACTAATAGATAATATTAGTTATCTAATGGAATGTGTGGTTGTGTGCCAAACACTGTGCTAATTTTTGCATCCAATTTAATAAATATTTACCTAGTGTCTAGAATATTCTAGAATATCTTAAGTGTTTCAGGTATAACAGCGAACAAAACATATTCTACTGGAGCAAGGGAGACACTGAAAAATGACTAACAAATTAGCAAATCATGGAACATGTTAGGAGTTGACTACTATGAGGACTAAAAAAAGAAGTAGAAGGGATAAGCTAACGGGAGACTTACCATTTTAAATATGGTGGTCAGGGTAATCGTCATTGAAAAGGTAACACATAAGCAAAAAATCAAGGAGATGAGGAGATAAATCTGTTGATGTCTGGAAGAAAAGCATACAAAGAAGAGGAAAGAGTCCATAGAAATATTCTAAGGACACAGCATGTTCAGCATGCTCTAGAACAGCAAGGAGGCTGAAGTGTCTGCTATAGAGCGTGCAAACATGGATAGAAGAGGCCATAGAGGTAAAGGGGGGAAGCATTTTAGACAAGTGTAAGGATTTTTACTATAACTGAGTGACATAGGCAACCTTGGAACAGGCAACCTGTTTTAGGATCTTACAAGATCATTCCAACTGCAGTGCTGGGGATAGATCATTAGGGCTGAAGGATAAAAGGAGGGAAATCAGTTAGGAAACTATAGCAAAAATCCAGGAAGACATAATGAGATAGCATCATGGTACAACAAGGGAGGTTTCACTGGACGAAGAAATGGAAACTGAGAAAAGAGAAGTGACTTGTCCTTTGGGCTGCCTCCAGGAGATGAGTTCCATAACTACCATGTCTGATGCTGTCCACTGAGACTCCTTTATGGTCAAAAAACACCTAATGAAGTCAATATGAACAGTGCCTTAAAAATGACAGGTCATTTCATGAGGTAAGACTTCAAATTGCTAAAGGAAAAGCCACTTTTAGAAGCAAATGCCAAGTCCTGCTTATCCTTCAAAGCCCATATTGCATTCCAAGATCTACTCTGGCTCTTAAAATTCTATTACATTATACTTAATGCTACATTTTTGTCATATCTCTGTGTAGGCTATGATGATTCCTCAACTGTTTTGTGATTTCTTGAGGGAGAGAAACAGGATCACATCTATATAGCCAACATTTCCTAGAATAAAGTAGAGGTATTGATATTTTAAAATATTACTTGATTGATTTTCACTAGCATCCCATTTGAAAGCAGTCTACAAATAATATAAATGTCAAGTTATTTTAAAATTCTGATATGGGTCCTGGCTGGTGTGGCTCGGTGAATTGAACATTGGACTGTGAAGCAAAGTATTGTCGGTTCAATTCCCAGTCAGAGTACATGCCTGGGTTGTGGGCCAGGTCCCCAGTAGGGGGTATGCAAAAGGCAACTACACATTGATGATTCTCTCCCTCTCTCCTTCCCTTCCCATCTCTCTAAAAATAAACAAATGAAATCTTTAACAGTAAATGAATAAATAAAATTCTGATATGGAGGGGAGAGGAGAGATAAAATGTCTGCACTATATATACAAACCTCGACAATAAAATGTGATACTTAGAAAATGAATTTATTATGAAAAAATCCATGTTTATATAGCATACTGCTGCTTAACTTAGTTCTTTCACTCAAATGATTTAATTTGATCATTATAGCGCCCATGACTTTTTTCACATTGCTACTTTTTTAAAAGATCAAAATTATCAAATAATGTTTGATGAAAGATACATAATGTATCAAGGGAAAATTCAATGTAAAGTTAAATTTAAATTCTGTGCACTGTATCTTAAGGATTTCTATCTTATAGGAACTAAAAAGTAGAGGGGGAATCATTAACTGAGTACATTCTGCTGACCCGAAAGTAGGATTAATTCTATGGTAAATATTCATACTTTTTTTTTGTATATTCTACACACAGATCCACACTCCTTCTCATAGGTGAATTAAGCACATGCTGGACCTCTCTGTCTTCTTTCAGCATCTCGTCATTTGTTGTGGGTTTGAAATGTCATCTACTAGTACATGTTCGTTTTCTCCACCACATGAAGTCTATGAATCACGCTCATCTGCATGCAACATTTTACAGGCTCCTACGCATGCCTGGCACTCCCAGTCCTCTTGGAGAGAATTGCCCCGTTTAGGTTCTCAACCCTTCTTCAGATTTTCACCATGCATTCCTTCCATCAAACTCTAACTACTTTAATATAGTTCCCTCTCTGTTATCTGTGCTAATGGCACACCAGGGCAAGTGAGAGCCACAGGAAACGTGTAACCTCACTTTAGGCCTTGATTCTCCACTTAACTGCCCTTTACATGAGTTGCTAATGAACAGTGAAGTTGACAGATTGAAATGTCAACTCTTTCTGCCCTCTGATATAAGTGTTAATGAAAACGAATATGACAAGGGCTGACAGGACATTAGAAAAAAAAAAAAGTAAGGGCCTGCCTGACCTGTATGACAGTCAACTCTCCTTCATAATTGAGTTTATTTTAGTTATTTCTTTTACAAATTATTCTGTAAGTTGGTGTTGAATATTGTATTCTTCTCATTTCAGACTTTGTGACCAAGTAAGTCATTGAGTACTTCCAAGTCATAGATTTTCCATCTCTTCCGGTGTGCCAACTAAAATATTCATGGCAATTTTGTAAATCAAAAGTATAAGATGTAGCTTTCTAGTTCATATTTGTTATCTGTAATTTGTCACTAATAAATCTATAGAAAGTCTGAAAAGGATTACAAGTCATAACAGAAAATCGTTACCCAAAGCCATCTTATTGCCAGGAAGTGGGAGGATATTCTACTAACTGCATGATCAATGGAGCTGACTTCAGAATCCCACATGGTGGCTTGTGTATATTTTGCTGCTGTAAATGGAACATTCCTGCCAAGTTGGAAACAAATACAGGGGAAGTTTGTACCCTCATCATTTCCTAAATCCCTTTCAGAGACCCAGAGGCCATAGCAACATGAAACTCAGCAGGTATCCTTCAGGACAAGATACTTTTGGAAACAACCTCCCTCCCCAATGCTATTTTTCTGTTACTCTTCAGAGACTGTAATTTCTGGAAACCAGCATAATAGGAAATGAGAGGCAATGAAAGCTAGCTATGATACAGCAACATATGAGAAATCCAGCATTTTACTTATTAGAGTCATAATAACAACAAACCAAAGAGGCAGGAAGAGCCTGGCAGTGGCACATACTGAGATGGAAAGTCACAGTGTATCTCTCAGGGGAAATTTCCACTAAATCCAAAGAGCCACACTAAAGAGATGCCTGCTAGAGGGTGGGAATTTGAGAAGAAGCTTTCAAACATCAGTCTGTCTTCCAGCTCAAGATCTAAGAGGGGGATTTTACCAATGCCCAAGTAGTCAGGCAGGCAGGAGAAGGGGAAACCACTGACCTTACCTATTGGCAAATACAGGGATTACAGATGCCTTACAGCATCCCAGAGTGGGGAAACAGAAAGAAAATGACATGGAATCCTGAAAACCTGGAGCAGCAGGAGAAATGGAAGGTCATCTCAAAAATTTAGAGTAAAATCATATTTTTCAAATTAATTAACTATAGTAACCAGAAAATATTTTTGAGTATTAATTATCAATTATCAAAAAGTAGAAAATGTTGTGATTTTGGTGAAACAGAAGGAAATCATGAAAAAAGAACACACATAAAATGACAACAGAATAATATATAGAGATAATATTTTGAGATGAAAAGGGATTGGAGTGAAAAAAGATTAAAAGAAATTAAAAATGCAAAGTGAGAAAAAAGATAATACTAAGAAGAGCAGATAACAGAGATTCAATTCCCAAGTGCTAGGTACCTCTAAAACAGAATTTAGGGTGGTTGAAAGTGAAAGATAGAATGAAAAAATATCCCTGAAACTGAAAAAAATTAGCTAAACATATCAGCTGAAATGGTTCATGTAATTCCCTGAAAAATATTAAGAATAGACCTACATTTAGATACATGTATTACTTATTTTTAAATACAACATTTCAAATATACCAAAAAACTTAGCCAATTGCCTATTTTTTAAAATGTTATAAAATGTTTATTTATGTCTTTCAAATTTTACCTGAAAGCCACTTATGTGTTTAAATGATAGCCTTCTTCAAAATTACATATTCTAATAATAAGTCCATTGCCAATGGATGGGAACCCATAGTCTTTTCTATGCAAAGGTATGTTTATATTTAGTAATGACAATACCTAAATTCAGCATATTACATAATGGGAACTGAGCTTGTGTGGCATCCTGCGTGGGAGAAGTGAAAACATTCATAGAATAGAGAGAAGAATGATATAAAGGGAGACAGAATTAAAGGCCCAAGAAGATGTGATGACAAAGAAAGGCAGCTAGTGACAGATTCCCAGGATCTTTAAGAATAGGCGTGTTTTTATACTCCCAAAGAATGAGTACATAGGTTTGCAAAAGACATGGAAAAGAATGTTTATAGCGCTTTATCTGTAATAGCCCCAAAATGGAAGCTACCCATACGCCAATAGAACAGATAGAACAGATAAATAAAACATGTGACATTCACATGAGGGAATACACATATATTAAAATACAAATACAAAAATACAAGGAGTCAACTACAAGTTTCAAATGGCAATGCAAATGAATCTCACAAGTATAATTTTGAGCAAAAGAAGCCAGATAACAATAGAATGCTTATTGTATGATTCCTTTCTTATAAAGATTAAAATAAGTAAAACTAATTTTGGTGTTAAAAGTCAGGGTAGTGATTATTCTTGGGCAGGGATTTTGACTAAGAAAGGAACACAGCGAGGGACTTTCAGAATGCTGGTGAAGTGCCCTGTCCTGATCCAGCTGCCAGTCACAACTCCGTTGAGTGTGTGAAAATTCACTGAGCTTTACAGTTATGATTTATACATTTTTCTGCATATATTTTATACAATAGAAAAGAAAATAATAAGGATGTTTGTACTGTGGGAGTCCTTGTTTTGCCTCAAAAACTGAAGTCTACTATACCTGACCACCTTGTGTGAACCACACTACTTTCCATGACAAATGCACCATTTTTACACTCTCACCAACAATTCAAGAGGGTTTCAATTTCTTTGCATCCGTGCCAACATGTATTATTTCCTGATTTGTTTTTAATAGTCATCTGAATGGGTGTGAAGTAGTTAATCTTACGTTTTAACAGTATTAATTTTCATTAATATCTCTAAATAATGAACTTGCATGTTAACCAAATCTCTCATAAGATGGATGACAAATTTTTTACTTTAGAGAATGTTATAATTAACTCTAATTGAAATTGCCTCAACACTGTCCTACATTTTCCTCAGCACTGCAGTTATTCCAGCTCTGCCAGTTAGGTTGCTGAGCCTGAACAGCCAAAAATACATGCTATATGGCCATCAGATATCAAGGTCACTGGGGCATCACTGGGAAGAATTCTCGCCTTGTTAATCTGGTTCAATAGTCAAGATACGAGGTCTGTTCAGAAAGTATCCATCCATGCAACGTGAAAAATAGAGACATTTATTGAAGAAGATAAAAAATGCAAGAAACGTTGTACATAGGACAGTGATACCACAGCCACCTTCAAAGTAGGCACCTTGGGGCCACACACAGTTCTCCCAGTCGCCATCGGCTGCCCCATCATATTTTCCTGAATCTCATCAATGGTCTGAAATCTCTTCTCTTTCAAATATTATTTTAGTTTTAGAAAAAGCTAGAAATCTCAGGACACCAAATCTGGGCTGTAGGGGGCTGAGTCACCTGGGTGATTTGATGTTTTGCCAAAAATCTCTGCCCAAGACATGATGCATAAGTGGGCGTGTTGTTGTGATGAAGCTGCCAATCATCAGGTGCCCATAGCTGCAGCCTTCTGAATTATCCGAATAGTTTCACAGAGGAATGTTCGAGCTTAATGCAAAATTTGATGCAGATTCATTGCTCTACTTGCTTAGTCATTTTGAATGCCATTAGAGAAGAATGTCTAGTGAAAACATTGTAGTTTTTTTCATCTCTAAACATTTGATTTGCGTCTAATTTTATATCTCTTATGTCTCTACTTAACTCTTGGACATATGGAATAGAAATATTATAACTTTTAATGTGCTTGTTGTCTAATTCTAACATCTGTGTCAAGTCTGGTTTTGCTTTGAATTGATTGATTCTTCTTCTCAGTATGTGTCATATATTCAAAAACATTTACCACTACTTCTTTGCAAGCTAGTAATTCTCTACTGAATGCCAAAAATTGTAGATTTTTACTTTGTTGAATGCTAGATATTTTTGTATTTCTATTAATACTCTTGAGCTTTGTTCTACAATGTGGTTTATTTTATGGCTTATTTTACTGGAAACCATTTAATCCTTTCAGATCTTGCTTTCCAATTCTGTGAGGTTAGAATAGAGCAGCCTTTGCTGTATCTCTATATTTGTCCTACTAGTGAGGAAAAACCCTTCTGAGTACTTTATTCAATATTCTCTGGTTTATGAGTTTTTCCACTTTGGCTGATGGGAAAGGAATTATTCTTGGCCCTGTGTAATCTCCAAGGTTACTCCTTTGATTCCTTTCAGGCAGTTCTTTTCCCAGCCTTGAATGGTTTCCTCACAAGTATACACTGGTCACTGCTCTTCTGAAGATTTAGAAAGGACCCTCTACAGAGCTGCAGAGCCCTCTGTCTGGCTGGTTTCCAGTACTCAACAAATGCTAGGCACCGTGGCCTCCCTGGCCCTGTAGCTCTACCTCCTTGACCCAAGGAAACTTTCAGGCTCTACCTGGGTGTTCCTTCCCTGTACTCTGTTCCGGAAGTAAGCTGAGGCAGTCATACCTGACTTGTTTTCTGTCTCTTTGTGATTACTGTTCTTCATTATCCAGCATCCAATGTCTTGAAAACTACTGTTCCATATTTCCAGTTTTTTAGCTGTTTCAGGGGTGAGGGTAAATTCAGGCCTGCTACTACATCTTAGTCAGCGGTAGAAGTCCTTGCTAATGTTTGGAAGGAAAATCCACTTATTAGCCAATGAATAGCATTAGGACTAAACTATTGAAGATGACTGAAAACAGAACATTACAAAGACATTTTTATTCTCATTATTCTACTAAGTTTCTTCTACATTGGTGAAATCATAGACACTGAAACAATCTTCAGTTCTGCAATAAACACTAACTAATGGGTTGACTGGATCCTTCCTCAGCAACTGTTAAAAGAATGAATAACAAAACAAAGTTGTTTGTTTTGTTAAGTCTTTAAAATGAGGTTGGGTCTGCTTAATTATCTATTTATACTATAGACTTAATTTTGTACATATGATAAAATCTGTACCTTTGGGTGGAGTGGGTTACTAGCTCACAAAACAAATAGACAAGAGGGAAATTAATAATTTGTGCTTTAAAATTCAAATGTGATGTTTGCTGAATGTTTTGAAATAAAGTGAATGGAAAATGAATCATTTTTTTCTGAAAAACAAAAAGAATGATATTGGAATCTATCAACCAGGGCATGTCATCTGATAAATTTCTACCAGAGGTTCCTCCCAGCCTGAGAGCACCAAGCCCTCGTACACCTGGCATGTGCTTTGGTCCTTCCCATCATTCCCTATCTCTCCCTCTGCTCTCAGAGCGCCCCCAAGGGCTTCCTAATCTCAAGAGGTTCAAGCCATAACAGTCCTTATACTCTTACTGGGCTTATGCACTTACTCAAGCCAATATATTGTAACATAATGAATGATATACTCATGGTGGTTTTTTGGGTTTTGTTTTTTTTTTTTTTTTTTAGAATAGATGTTTCGAATGCTTCATAGCTCTCAGAGTGTTCTTCGGCATCTGGCACAAGTTTTTCAGACACAAAAATGAGCAACAGAGTTCGAGTTATTATTCTGTAAATAAAGCCAAGAAGCAGTTCAGGTTCATAACTCCTCACTGATGGGTTAGCATCCAACCCTCCAGCCTGATGAAAAATCTCATATCATCACATCCAACCATGTTCTGAAGTTAAAACTCAAGGATTCTGGCAGGGAACCCAAGCTTCTGTACCACATGAGCACACTTTTGTGCTGCAAGTCAAGACTGCTTTGCCCTCTCTTCAGTACTATAGTCAAGACAGAATTTTCCAGATCTTAGTCCAACACTTTACCCCCTAACCTCTCCACAAGTGTATTACCTGCTACCAGAGTCAATTACTGCTCGTGAACAGTTCACCTCCAGGTTTCTCCTTGTTCAGTTTCCTATGACATTTGCTGACTTTCCCTTTAGAAAACATCTCAGTCAAATTCCACCACCACAGTTACAGTGAATTCAGAAGCCAAGAAGAGAGACCAAACTCCAGTGTTGGGGGAGCAGTGATTTATACCAACTCACCGTCCATCCAAAGGCAGGCCTCTTGAGGACAGACAGCAGTGCTCAACAGTATCTGCTGAACTATGCTATTAATGCTAATAATTGAATGTTTTACTTTCACCTGGTTGTTGATATCATGTAGGCACCATACTACCTGCTCTTTCTGATAAACATAGAATGGGCTGCATAAATTTGTATCCAAAACCAAATCCTCTAGCTGCACATATTGCAATTTTTAAGGATTCCACATCTCACTTGAGAATTCAGAGTTAATCAGAGCCTTGGTAGGGAAATCTGCCTGTTAGCTAATGAATAATATTAGAATACAACTTAAAATTAAATTTAGGATTAAATTTTAAATTCTACTTGGAATCTAACACCTACAAAGCTTAACTGAAGCTTGATTTGTTTCAGAGGCTCTAAAGATAAATGTGCATTGTAGGAAATGACCAGAACTACTCTGTGTATGGTTAAGTCTGTACTTAGGCCAAAGATTAATTTTTAGTTATTAAATGACTTATTTCAAATAATACAGAGACATATTTTTTAAAGAAATTAATTTCTTCTAGCTGAAATTTTTGGCATTTTAACTCCCTGTCATTTCCAGGTTCTAGTGACTGTACTCAACATATTATTATTTAGACTCTGGAGTATCATATATTCATTCAGTTTTTCACAGTAGTATTTTTTTGCAGGTGCCAAAATTAATATTCTTCTTTCATTTAGCCAAGATAACAATTCCAATTTTAAATTGATCCTATTTGGCTTTTATACACCATGTTAATCATGAATTTCTCATGGAACTTTTCATAAAATTTTCAGTGACCTCCCATTCATCTTGCTTCTCAAGAACACATGGCATAGCACACACCTCACTCCCAGTTTATCAATGGTTCATTAGTGGAGCTCAGATCATTCCAGGTCAGCCTGGACTCAGAGTTCCCATACCCATACACTCCCTCTGCAACAGATAGAGTGTTTTGCATTTTCTCTATGTTCAATCAATGTCCACTGACTGAAATGAAAGGAGATACAAAAGTTTCTCATAAAGCAATACTCAGAATTTGTCAATGTGCAAAAATCTACCAAAGTAATATTTTAAATGTGTAATGTGCTTGTTTTTAGGATACTAGAAAATTTAACTTAATACTTAATAAGAATACCTATTCTCACTTAAAGAATTAGGTAGCCTTGAGAATATGATTTCTATTGTGATGATGCTTAAATTCAAGACACTTTCTGGAAAAATATGAAAAGGTAAATTTAGCAAGACTGAGATTTTCACTATCTGCTTTTCTGTAACTGACTCATCTGTAAAGCATTCTGTGAATATAAAATTTTTATGTTCTTAGCATATGTGAACTTTCCAAATGTACCCAACTCTGCTCAATGGTTTGTTTGTAGCTGTAAATTTTTATATGCACCTTGCTCTGCCTAAATGATTTCTATTATAAATGTATAAATGTTTCAGATCTCAAAAAAGTCATTAGTAAAAATAACTTGTTGACATTGTGGTTGATACTAATAATCTCTGCCGTAAATAATTTATATTATAATATTAAAGTAAAACCCACAAATCTGATTATTACGGGTTATACTGGTGAAACTGCCCACTCTGGCCAGAATAGAATAAGAGAATCAAAACTTCAGCATAACCCTGCCAGACCCCAGGCAAGCCGTGTGACCAGCAGAGTGCTGGGCCACAGGGACACACCTCCGATCTCCACAGTTGAAATTTGACATTTCCTTCTCTCTTCATCTTGATCCCTCTGTTTGGGTTGTCCTCTGACCTCCTGTCCATCCCCTTAGCACCTCCATTCTCATAGTGGTTCTTTCTCCACCATCAGCCACTGATGCTACCAGAGTGCCTTTCTTAGGTATAGGGTATATTGTCATCAATGTGCATGTTTTAGGAAATACTTAACATAATGAATTCAGACTATCTAGAGCAGTGACACTTCTGTGGGATCATTTTCTTCCCAGTTCATATTGCTTCACCTCAGCACTGAAGACTCCATTCAACGGCCCAGTAGAACCTACAGAGGTCTCCCTGCTTCAAGCCCCTCCTCCCCAACCTCTTACCCTAGGCCTCACCAGCTCTTCCTCCTTCCTCACTTGCCTCATGTTTTCCCAGAGAAATCAATATCCTGTGTGCCCCAGACATGAGCTATGACATTATTGATAGAAAATTGCCAAACGGAATAATTATTTGCCATCACATAAAACAGTACGATCATTTCTTGATGTTATTCCAAATAGCTGAATACCATCTTGGATTCTATTCTTGATTCTAGGGTTCGTCCTAACAGGATGACAGGTGAGTAGACCAGGAAGACTTTGAGACTGAGTTAGGACACTTCCACCCTTTGTAAGGACGTCTTGAGATCTCTTTGCTTGACTTAAAAATAATGCTTGCTTTTTAAAATTATCCTAAATTTCATAATTCTCATTACAAGGGTAAATGTTTCACAAATTCTCTTGGTTGAATATACCTCTGTTGTAAAAATGAGTACTCGGAATATTTTTAATCACTTTTTAATGATATACTATAACCCTATTGCCACACACACACATACACACATCAAAGTATGGTAAAAATTTACCCTTCCTAGAGACTAATGAAAGTGTAAAAAAGATATTGTGGTAATAAAAATCCCATTGCCAAGCCCTTGGATATTCCCATATCATTTTATGGTATCTAGGTCCAATTAAATATATTTGTGCATTATGACCCTGAGACAAGTTTGAACTGGAACTAGATATTTACAAATACGTTAAAGTTTCAAAAGTCATTCCTGAGGCTTTTTATTCAAAAGTGTACAAAGACCCACTAACCCCATCCACTGGGTAAAGCTAACACACCTCCAATCTTGCCAGCAGCTTTCTTTATTCATACTGTGGAAGTTCATAAATCAGAAGTTTATAAGTCTAGGAAACTCCTTATTAAAGAGAAAGCATTTTCTCTCTCCTATGGCCATCACTAAACCCTGACTTCATCAGACAAATCCAATGAGCAGGATTCCAAGGACAATTCTGACTTTCATGACTCTAACAGTGACTTAGCATGCAACAGCAAAGACAGAGTTTCAGACTGAATGTCCATGTGCATCTGGCCCTTTGGGTAGAGTAGAAGCAAGGACACTACCACCTTGTTTCTGACTTTACCCCCACACAGAGCCCCAAAGAAAGTTAAATCACAGAAACACCTGAAAGTGTTCTCAGCCATATTTGTTTCACCGATGTGTAAACTTAGGCTCAGATGAGCAAGGCTCTGGTGCCAGAGTCATCCAGAAAGTGGGTGGTGGGATTCCCAGTCCAGGCCACCTACAAATGGTAGTGTCCTCTTCCAGACATGAAGACCAATGGCGAGAGCCAGATTTCAGATGACAGTAGTTTTTGCTAACTTGTTGCCCAAACTTTTGATTAATCTAAGTCATAGAAAAGTATTTAGTAGGTAAAAGATTTCATATAAAGCATTTCACTTTTGTTACTTTAGAAATAAAAATAAATGGCAGGGACGTTTAAAAAGAAGATCCAGATAAAAAGACAGCCCTGACTGGTGTGGGTTGGGCATCTACCCACAAGATGAGAAGTCACTGGTTTGATTCCCAGTCAGGGTGCATGCCTGGGTTGTGGGCCATGTCCCCCACTGCGGGCATGCAAGAGGCACCCTAACTGATGTTTCTCTCTCACATTGATGTTTCTCTCCCTCTCTTTCTCCCTCCCTTCCCCTCTTTCAAAATAATAAATAAATAAAATCTTAAAAAAAAAGACATTTCTCAGTTCCATGATCAAAGGAAAGATCTGAGTGTTTAAAACTCTAGATTCCAAGTCAATCCCTTTGCTTTTGCTAAATGACATTTTCATTTGAGGATCATAAGTCCTCATCCTCCTAATTTCTCAGTTACACATTACAATATAAGTCCTTTGTGGTATAAAAGACAGTACATTCTGCATTGAAGGCATCCCCACAGTATCTGCTCCCATTAAACTCTGGTCTGCATCAGCACCATGTGTGAGTGACAGTGAAGAGAAGGTTCAGGGGCTGAACAGTAAGTATGGCAGCACAGCTATGCTATTTGCCTTTCCTTTGTGTGTGTGGCTAACAGAAAATGTGGCTGTCCTTCCACTTGGATATGCATCTTTTCACAGCTGAAGTGTTCCTTCACTCCATAATGCAATTTCCTAAACTGACGGTTCTTTATCCTCCTGTCCTCTTTGACAACAGCACACCCCAGAGGAGAAGGGTCAAGAACTCCCTGAAGTTGAAGTAGAATCAGCTATGAGCTAGTCTGGTTCCTCCACAATAAACTAGAGGAAAAGAAGAGAAACTACTGGAAAAGATAGAAGGAGAGGGTAGTGTAAGAAGCTCCTGTGTATGCATGTATCTGGTGTACACAAATGATGAGCTGAACAGCTGGTGCACTCTGACTTTATCTAGGCAGACGACAAAGTCCAAGGAGTGCCCATCTTGTGGGATGAGCAAAGCAGAGAGGCAACAGTTGTACTCAGATCCCCAAGGCAGTGGCTGTGGTAACGACAAGCTGTTAGCAGCCTCATGGCTCACGATGGTCCAGTGATTTGGCAGTTGTGGGTCCATATTTCAGCCAGTGGCTAGCAGGAAGAAAACATTTCCAACCCAGGGATGAGAACCAATGAAGCAGTAGATAGGCTCAGACTTAGTCCTGGTACTTAAAAAATTACAGGGGCATCATTCAAATCATACTTTATGCAGTTAGCTCACAGCAGCTGAACTGAAGTTGAATCTAATGAAAAAAAGAGACTGAGAAACTAAACAAACATGGAATGGCATGACGTGGCCTGATTTATGTTTGAAATGATCACTGTGGATAGTATAGAGCAGTGGTTCCCAACCTTTTTGACACCGAGGACTGGTTTTTCCACAGATGGGGGTGAAGACAGGAGCTCAGCATGGGGATGGGCAGGAGGGGACAGGACGTGGAGCTCAGATGAGCTTGCATCAGAACCCAGTTCCTAGCAGGCCACACCATGCACTTGGTCCACTTCTCGGGGGAGTTAGGGACCCCTGGTATAGAGAGTGTAGCCATTAGTAATCTTTGTAAGAGACCAAAAAAATGGCTTAAAAAGGATTTATTAGTTCGTGTAACTGGACAGTTCAGAGGGAAAGGAGGTTTTAGGCATGGTTTGATTGGGGGATTAGGGATTTACTCCATTTCTCTGAGATTCCAATGGCTCTGCCTCCTACTGTAACTTCACCCTTGGGCTGGCTTTGCCAGACGGCTGCCAGTTGGATACCACCTCCTGCTTCCCTACCACAACCAAGAGGAGTGAGCAAGAAGGCTTCTGCTGACTGTTTGACAAATGCCCAGAGCTTTGCGCTGACTGGACCAGCTTGATTCAGTCTTTTGGCCAGATAAGTGTCAAGGTCTAGGTGGTCTGAGCCTATTACTTTTACATTAAGGTTTGGATTTTCCTGATCACCTCTAAGTCATCAGGCATGCCCTGGAGATGGTGGTGGGATCAGCCCCACACAAACCACACAGCTGCCCAGTAGAGAGGAGTGACTGGAAGTCGTAAAGACAGTCACCATAGCTGCTCTAGAGAGAAAGGGAGAAAAGATCTGAACATGACAGAACACTTTTGACACCATTGTCCAATTAAGAAATCAGAGTGCCTTTGCCTGAGATGATGGCAGTGGAGGCGGAAAGAAGTGGATAGAATCAATGTATTTTAAAGGTAGAGTCAGGAGGATTTATAGCTAGATTGGTACTTTGAGGTTAGGCATGGATGTGTTGAATTTTTAATTATGAAACCAGTTAGAAAATATTGAGTTGTCCTCTACTCCTAGTGCTCTCCAAACAAAATACAGACCAGATCATTATGAGGTTCAGCTTCCAGAGAGCTGATACCAGAGAACAAGCCTGTGTTTTTCAATGCAAGTCCCTTTTAAGCAGCAATGTCAACAGGAAAGTCAAACGTGAAAACGCTTCATGATTGACACTTGTTGACATTTTTACAGCAAGGACAAAACCAAATGGATGTGTTGTACCCATAAATTATTGATCATGCAACCTCAATTTAACCCTCTTGCATACTGGTCTCTATCTGAGGCATAAAACCTCCCTATTTTCCTCCTTAGATCCTTATCATTATATTACCATTATAAGGTTGGAATGTGAATGAATTAATGACAGTCCTGAGCTGAGGCTTACATATATTGCCTCATTAATTTGAACAGCACCTCTATAAGATAAGTAGTATTTTCATTCCCAAAACAAAGGCACTCAGGTTGTGTGGGCCAGAGATTTACAGTGAAGGAAATTACTGTTTCTATAAGCCTATTACATGCTGCTTCATACTTTCTCTGTTACACAACTGTCAGACAATACTAAGGTTGCTATACAAGAAAAATGAGAGTCTGACCAATTCTATATTGTAAACAAAATCACACACCGAATTAGGGGTGGAGTCAGGATTTCAGCCCTGATTTTTGCTTTCTGAATTCACAGTCTTTTCACCACACCATGACTTCCTGGGTGGGGCTGCCCACCACAGGCTCAGCTGGGCTTTGATGGATAGACGGAGAGTGAGAAAGTGACTCTGGAAAGCCATCACACAGTCTTCTTCCCTGACTTTAAAGTCTCCCAGGCCTTTCTAAGAGACTTGCTGATCCCAACCAATAAACCCTTGACTTTCATCAACCCCACTACTCTGTTCTGCTCACCCGACTCTCCACAGCAGTCTCTGCTTGAATGTGGACACTCTTTTTTACTATTTTTAAATTACAGTTTACATTCAATATTATTTTGCATTAGTTTCAGGTATAAGCAAAGCAATTAGATAATCATATACTCTACAAATTGTCCTTACCAATATTTTAAGTGCCCACCTGCACCACACATAGTTATCATATTATTGACTGTATTCTCTATGCTGTACTTAACATCCTCATAACTATTTGTGACTAACAATTTGTATTTCTTAATCTTTGCACTTCACCTTTTTCATGCCCTCTGGCATCCATCAGTCTGGTCTCTGTATCTGTGAGACTGTTTCTATTTTGTTTGTTCATTTATTTTGCTCTCTAGATTCCACAGGTAAGTGAAATCATATGGTATTTGTCTTTCTCTGTCTTATTTTACTTAGCGTAATACCCTCTAGATCCATCCATACACTACTGCAAATTTCTGAATGTGGACACTCTTAATGATTGCACTCCATACAGGCATGTGGGCCAGATATATATAAAGGGAGATAACAGTAGAAATAATACTTGTGGTAGCACGTCCACACACATCCATTCTCTCAGTTGATCTTTTAGAGCTCTGAGAGGTAAACACAGTGGGTATTTTTATTCCCACTGTACTTATGAAGAAACTAAATCTCAGAGAGGTAAAGGGACCGATCCAAAGCTGTTTAGTGCCAGAAGGAATACACTTTATTTAAATACATGTGAAGGTATTTTACTGGATGAGAATTCCATGTAAACAAAGACATTGGGCAATTTTAATTTTTTGTTTCCTCTGACACAACATAATGGGATAGAGTAGTTAGTTCACGAGCAATGTTGTAGGGAAGGATGAGCATATAAGTGGCATTAGAATTATCATAAAAGCCCTCTAAAGGCCCCCAGAATTCCCACCTGCAGACGACACTGGAGGAGATAGCACTTTGCTGCAGATGGCTCTGAATGCTAATGCAGTCGTTGTTTTCTCCTGTGCGGTACTGGGACCTACCCTCCCCACCCTGCGAGGAGGTGCTGGGGAGGCTGTGTGGGCCGCAGGCTCCTGCTCTCTTTCAAGGGCAGCTTTAAGGTCACGATATTCTCCACCAGGCTGGCACCGCTTTTCTTCTCACCCTGCAGGGCTCCATACTGTCACCTGTCAAGACCTTCCTTCAAATTTCAATGCAGATGAAATTCACCCAGACCATGTGTGACAACAATTTAAAAATAGCAATATGCACAGAAGAAATTTTAGCTCATTTGTACAAAAGCCATTTATTGAGCACCTACGGTCTTCTGCACAAGATGCTGAAAGACAGTTGATTTAAGGCCATGGATATAAAGTATTTAAAATAAAATTGAATATCCCCCAAAGTCAATATTTATGTAGCACAAAAGTGAAAAATGGAACAACCTGTTTCAGTGTGTTTCTGCTATTTATACTATTAGAAAATAATATCTTCCAAAGCAGGAACCATACTTGCTGTAATCTCTTTAACTTTTCTCAGTGCCTAGTGCAGTAAAACTAAACAAATGCTATTAACTGATTCAATACAATTCAGTCTGTTTCAATGAAAGGGGAATTGATTTGGATTGACGCCTATGCCTGCATTATTCTCTGTCCCCCTCCCCCTAAAGGCAGTTAATTTCCTACCAACAGTGACAAGAAAAGATACTATTGTGTAGGGAAATTGAATAAAATTTTAAAACACCTCTTTATCACCCTATTTGGCTATTACTGGCATAAATAATAATTAGCACGTGCTGGAAGGTCATTTTATTCCAAGTATATTCATGGGTAATGCTTGTTGAAAATGGAAACTGAGCAATGTGCTTTAAATGTATAAAATATTTTTTTCAAACCTAGTTATTATTCTTCAGAAATTATTTAATGGGAATTTTTCCTAAATTTTTTGAAAAGGAGAAGCTATCAACAGATTCTCAATGATGACTTCTTCCTTGAAATAAGTGGTGTGTTCCCCTTGACGGTATGGAGGGGTGACCCTCTGTCCTGTGTGTTACATGGAATCTCTCCATGTTATGACTGACATTTATGCCTAAAAACAAGTTCTCTAACACACCCTTGTCTAATAAAAGAGACCTTGACCACATCTTCCTAATTCATTTATAACTTTAAAACTGAAGACAAATCCAAAATGTGGAATATTCTGTAAGACTCTTCAAAAAGTCGGTAATTTGAAAATTAACAAAAGAAGGACTGTTTCAGATTAAAGAGGTAAAAGTGCCACAAATGCAAGGCACTAAGCTTCATTAGATACAGGATGGGTGGGGTCAGGGGGGAGGCTATATAATAAGATATTTGGGGACAATCAGAAAAATTTAAGTGCATTCTCAACCATAAAGATTATTATTAATTTTCTTAGGTGAAAGCAAGGGGGATGTCAACAATGGTATTCCTCCAACTTTTTTGTAGATTTAGAAAACTTCAAAATTAAAAATTGAAGAGGAAGGAACCCACGAAGGGAATAAGTACCAGGGAGAACATAAACTTTTCAATAACTAAGATAAAGGGACAGTTGGTGTTTGTGGTCAGAGAGTGGAGTTTCAGATTTCAGAGGAGGAGAAGTTCAGGTGATAACTAGGAGTTCTGGGATATCGCCCAGAAAGTGTGACTTCTGTGGAGTGGAGGGAATGATTATTAAAGGACCCTGAAGAAATGCTCATTGTTCACCTTTTCAGGGGTCACCTAACTATGGACCTGCCCTCATCTCATAAACTGAAGAAACTTACTTTAAAATTTTACGACGGCCTCTTTTCTCAATTAGCAAAGTTTATCCTAGCTCATAGGATAAACTTACTTCTTGTAAGTTCCAAAATTTCAATGTCTAAAGAGAAATTAGAGATCAGACAAGTGTACCCTGACCTTTTGAGTTAGCACTTAGTTGCCACTGCCACCAAGTGGTTAGTGGTGAGAACTGCATTTGGTGCCAATGAGGCATTTGTCTTTCCAAGACCCAACTTTCAAGCTGTGGAGGTTCACCAAATTTCTAGGGAAATATTTGTGTAACAGTTTCCCAGCAAAATGTGCAGCATGTCTATTCATTACATGTGAATTTACATAAAAGGTGTGGCCTGATAGGTGATCTGCTCTAGCATGTTCACAATTTTCTCTTCGACAAATTGGGAAAAGGTTGTTTTCAGAATAAGTATACACTTACATGTACAAAAAAAAACCCCACAAAACACTGAAAATCAAGAAAGGTAAGGATCTTTGGTGATACCATTTTTACACACAAGCCTGAGACTTCAGATCTTTCCATGAATGTGGATGGACATTGCAACGTGACAAATGACCTGAACATACACAGGGGAAATGTCACGAGCATAGATTGCTCATATGCCTTTCACCTATTTCCTGTACCATGGAGCTACCTTTACTCAACACCTAAGAACACTGAACCTTTAAAATGCCCATTTGGAAGACAAAGAGATGAAAATGGTGAGAATTAAAAAACACGTAGTAAACCAGTGGCCCCTCTCCAATCTCTCCTTCACTTCACTGTGGCTTTTTAATAGAACTAGGTAAAAACTGAAGATTGAAAGCTAAATAGCTGCCTTTATTTATTCAATAAATCCAACAATTAATTATTGAGCCTTTACTATGGGTCAAATAGAGCTTTCACTCTAAAGCACGTACTATTACCCCTGAGTCGCAGACAAAGAAGCTGAAACTCAGAAATATATAGCAAGTAACTGATATAATGAGGTTTTGGCACAGGTCTGCCCTACAACAAAACCCATGCTTGCTATTTTTATACTACACCAGTTCCTTTAGTAATAACATTTCGTTCAGTCTTGCTTCTTTAAAACATTTCCTGTAGCTCCTGTGTCATCTTTGGTGCTCGCATCACAGCTAAGCTTGAAAAGAGTCTCCTGTATGTGCTGCACATTTCTCAAAAATGAAGAGAAAAAGGAATTAACCGGTATTTCGGGGCATTTATTCTCATTTTTGACACCAACAAGACATCTGAGTAACTTTAATAGTAAATATTAGATAATGTGTTTTTAATGGATGTAATTAAAACTGATCAATGTAATCTGCTGGTCACTTACTAACAATTAAATGGTCTTACACTGATTATAAAAATCACTTGACTATGGCTGACATCAGCAATGGAAAATGGCCTTTAACATTTAGAAATTTTGAGTCATACAATACAGGTCATTGATGTGAAATTCAGTAGCCATGATAAGGTAAATGGGTACTTACTAATAAGCAAAGTTTTAAAGAGTCCAATTGGCTGGCAAGGCTTAAAAATCATTGTCAATTTTTATAAGAGGAGTTTATCTCAGGTTTCTTCATAGCAAGTCTAGGATTTACCCAAACTTACCTCAATAATTTTTTTAAAAATCCGCCCTGGCTGGCGTAGCTCAGTGGATTGAGCACGGGCTGTGAACCAAAGCATCACAGGTTCGATTCCCAGTCAGGGCACATGCCTGGGTTGCAGGCCATGGCCCCCAGCAACCGCACATTGATGTTTCTCTCTCTCTCTCTCTCTTTCTCCCTTCCTTCCCTCTCTAAGAATGAATAAATAAAATCTTTAAAAAAAAAAAAATCCAATATGTGTGGTCTATAAGACATAATATAAAGGTACAAAAATGAAATAAGTAATGGGTTAATGCAGTTCTTCTCAAAGTCTTTAATGTTTCAATCTGGATTATCCACACTCCTTTCCCCTCTTCGGCCCAGAGCAGTTTCCTCTCAGGCAATGGCAGATACAAAATAGGCAGTGAAAGTGCACGCTAGCCCGAGTCCTAGTGTTACAATTGTCCTACCATCTCTCTAATCCGCATTCAGCTGGACAAGTATGTCACATGGCCAAGCCCAAAGTAAAGGGATAATAAAATATGCTCGGTCTGTTGCAAGGAACTAGATCCAAGGAGGGGTAAAAGACCTGGGACTAGTCATTCAATCTCTCAGAACCCTTTGTTTCTAGATCATCTCGTGGCCCTAGTGTTCTATGGAATGCACTTTCAGAAATACTGCAAATCTCATTGGTGCACAAAATGTCCTCAAAGAGCAACACCCTGAGATGCAGCAGTCAGTGCAATATTTTAAAACAGCATACTCTGAATGGGCAGTCACTACTACATTCCTGTAAGAGAAAGGTTCTTGCTAATGGGACTTTATAAAGCTCCTCCTACTGTCACAGCTCATTAAGAATTCAATCCCTAGAGTGAAGGTGAACACTGTGTTCAGTTTAGAGAGAGCAAACTTCTCCATAGCCTCAGCCAGAATACTGTGAAGCACTTTGAAGGGAAACAAATCCTTCTGTAGGAGTAGATGATTAAGACACAGTTCTCACCAGCTGAACTTTGAGTAAGTACAAAGCTGTCAGCAGATAGATTGTTGAGAGAAGTGACATCCCAGCCCAGGCCAAGGTCCTCAAAAGAAAGCCATGCCAAGTCAGTATGGAGATGTCCCTAAACAATCCCTTAATGAGTAGCAATAGTCACTAGGACCCAATGGGGGTTCTTGCAATTCATAAATATACAGGTGTGGAGCACAGTGAACCTCATTCTGATCAGAACGTGTGGTCAGTCATCAATCACTCCTCTTGTTACTTTTATAAGACTAGAATCAATGAATCCCATCAAAGATTCTCGAACCAGATAAAAATGTATCTGATAAGCAGAGTCAGAAGTGTGTGTCCAGAGTAGGACAAAATCAGCTTCCCCATGCACACCACCAGTTACAATGCAGTGGTTTGTCTCAAACCACTAATCATCAGACAAATGCAAGTGAAAACCACAGTGAGATATCATCTCACACCTGTCAGAATGGCCATCATTGATAAATCAACAAACAACAAGTGCTGGTTATGAAGTGGAGAAAGAGGAACTCGTTTGAACTGTTCGTGGAAATGCAGATTGGTACAGCCACTGCAGAAAGCAGTATGGAGATGCCTCAAAAAATTAGAAATACGTCTGCCTTTTGACCCAGTGACCCCACTTCTGGGAATATATCTAAAGGAACCCAAAACACTAATTCGAAAGAACATAAACACCCCTATGTTCACTGCAGCATTATTTGCGACTGCTAAGATATGGAAGCATCCCAAGTGTTCATCAATAGATGAGTGGATAAATCAACTCTGGGACATTTACACAATGGAATACTACTCAGCCATAAAAAGGAAGAAAATTTTACTCTTTGCAACAGCATGGATGCACCTGGAGAACATTATGCTAAGTGAAATAAGCCAGTCAGAGAAAGACTAGTGCCATATGATTTCACTCATATGTGGAATCTAATGAACAAACTGAACTAACAAGTATAATGGGGACAAACTCATAGATGGAGGGCAGAATGACAGCTAGAGATGGTGGAGGGATTGAGCAAAAAGGCTTGGAAAACTGATGGACAACAGTGTGGTGATTACTGGGAGGAGGGGGTATAAGGGGACTAAAGGGTAATGGAAAAATACAATAAAAATTAAATAAAACACAAAAATGTTTTCTCATTAAAAATAAAAAAAATGTATAATCAAATAATTCTACACTTGCTTGTAAAAATTCTGATTTATTGAATTTTGTGGCCAATTTCTCCAATCTTTCAAGTTTTTTTCTGAACTTTCTAATTTAATAGGTAAATACATGACATTACACTGTGTACTCTGACCACTCAGATTATAGAATAGGGAAGGATTCTGAAAGGTGTTATAATCATCTTTAATTACCATAGGGACCATTTACTGAGCATTTACTACATGCTAGGCCTGGCTCAAGTGCTTTTCCATGCCATCTCCATGAAGCCTCCCAGCCACCCTAAGAGGGAAAAATTACAACACTTGTTTTCAGAAGGAACAACCAAGGATTAGAAATGCCAAAAAATCTACCTAAGGTCCTATGCCTAATTGTAAATGATGATACTGGGACATAATCAGGGCTTTCTGTCTTCAAACTTTATTAGGATCCCTTGTGTAAAAAGAAGTGTTCTAGCTCCAGCTTTACAAATGTCGCCTTACTTGCTGAGTAGCAATGGAGGCCAAGAGATTTGATCAAAGAAAACATGAAGCTTGTGGTCATTATCAAGTAGTTTTGCTAGGTTAGTAGTTTGGGGGGTACCAAAGAGATTTAGGCAGGCTGAGCCAAATTTCCTAAAAAGAAACTAGTTCTACCCCAGCTGGTGTGGCTCAATGGATTGAGCACCCGCATGCGAACCAAAGGGTCTCCAGTTTGATTTCCAGTCAGGGCACATGTCTGGGTTGCCCAGCAGGTCCCCAGTAGGGGGAGTGTGAGAGGCAACCACTCATTGATGTTTCTCTCCCTCTCTTTCTGCCTTCCCTCTCTCTAAAAATAAATAAGTAAAATCTTAAAAAAGAAGTAAGAAACTAGTTCCTTGGAGGTATTATAGGTTTCTTCTTTCCAGTTCCTTCTCTCCATCCCTCCCTTTCTTTGAATCTTTGGGACATCAATAAACATTTGCTGAAATAAAAAAGATCAGATTTCTATTCCTTCATTTCTTAGCCGAAAGCACCTACAAATGTTCACAGGACCCTATTTGACTACTAGTTACTGGAAAACAAAAAACAAGCTCCTTGAGAGCATTGTTCCTTGAGGTATTTTAACATTTTATTCTCTAACAGGGGTGTGCAAACCCTTTGGCATCTCTGGGCCACACTGGAAGAAGAATTGTCTTGGGCCACACATTAAATACACAAAGAGTAATGAAACAAAAAATCTCATAATATTTTAAGTAAATTTAAAACATTATACAGCCCGAGGGCAGGGGGTTGGACACCCCTGCACCTCCCAAGTGCCTAAAAGAGCGCAGGGCATACAGTAGGCACTCAAGAAAGATGTGATGATGGGAGAAGAGGCGCCTTCAGTTGCAAAGGTAAATTCGGGGTTTGGCGCTGGGTCGGTTTTTTTTTTTTTTTTTTTTTTTGACATGCCCTCTGGAAATAGAGAGATGGTTAGCTGGTAACCTGTTTTACACCCCAGTCTGGGAGCCAGACCCTCCCACTCCCCACCATCCTGCCGCTGGAACCAGCTGCGTACAGTTCGGAAACGAGGGCTTGTCGGCTAGGTCTGCAGTCCTGCAGAGAAGGGAGGTCAGTTGCTGGCCATCTTGTTACTCCACAGAGGAAGGACGGTGAGCACTCAGGTCACGTTTCCAGGGTCGGACCGGGGGGGATCTCAGGCGCCAAGAGTAGCAGGAGGCACAGGGCGATCTTCAGCGCCTGCTCCACCCACTGCCCCACCCAGGGGCGGGTCACCTCCAACTGCCCCATCTCTGAGCATCTTCTCTCCATCCCGGCAGGTAGAGTGTGCTTCTGCAGGGACACCTGCAGGACGGAGTGGGGCGGTGGCCGGCTGGTTTCACACTCAGTAAAGAAAAACCGTAACCCAGGTGGGGAAAGAAAAGCAGAATGGCTCTCGGTGAAGCGGCAGCCTCTGCTCAGGGAGTTGGAGCGCGCAGGGCCTGTGCACCGGGAGGGCCTTTTGGGGAGGAAATAGGCTGAAATGGAGTGACGAAAAGGAGTCGTTGATGATCAACTGGTTATATTTTCCTAACCCAGAGACCAGGAGGCCTTTTATGAACTAGAAAAGCCAAATACATTTCCTCACCCCATGTCCTGGGTCCGCGCCTTTGGGCGGCCTTCTGTGAAGGCCCCTCCCCACTTGGTGAACTTGATATTACTCCTTTGCCACTTGAAGTTTGCATTGCCATCTGAACTCCTCCCATGCTTGTAGGAAGTCAGCGGCTGTGGGGAACTGGCGGCAGTGGGAAAGGAGGGGCATGGGCTTTTGCAATAAGAGAGAAATAGCTTTTATCTTCAGCAACTAAAGAGAGGTGTGCTTTTTTTCTAATTCTTAATGAGGTTTTGCCTCCAA
Source organism: Tonatia bakeri (assembly GCA_004024845.1). NCBI lineage: Eukaryota > Metazoa > Chordata > Mammalia > Chiroptera > Phyllostomidae > Tonatia > Tonatia bakeri. Next base: position 70,755 of record PVIA01001049.1, read on the forward strand.
AGTCTGATATCTTTATTTGTAGTGGAATCTTCTTATGAAAGTGCCTTCTGAAGTTACTGCTAATAAACAGACGTGAACATGAAATTGTTTCTGTTTGATGCCAGCACAGAAATCTCACTGAGAAAATTCAGTGGAAATTTTGAGGCAGGGTGTTTTCAGTGAATGTCTTCTAACTTTTCAATATTGCATTTTCTACATAAACAACCTGTTTGTCAGTATAACTTAATGGGTAGAAATGTGGAGAGAGGTGCTGACTGATTGGATATCACTGAATTGGGTGGATAGCCCACTATTTATACTATGTTTGGATCATGGTACTTTTTAATGTCACAGCTGAATTGGCCTTTTGCAGACTGGCCACGCCCCCATCTATCATCTCTAGTCTGTGATAAGATCATTACGAGGGCAACATTGTTTGACTCTTAACCTAGCACAGGTTCTTAAACTGCATAAAACTTCCAATTCCAAGGGAAGGTTTTCTAGCCTGGGAAATAAAGTGCCATCAACACACAGGCCACCTAACATTTCTGAAATACTAATGTAGATAGTTAAACAGAGACTGAGAAGGGAAGGGAAGCCACCAGGCACTTTAAAGTGGACCCAGGAATAGTCCTGTGGGTCCAAGATGTCATGAACACATCGATTTCATTTTTAGTATCAGCTTGACTTTCCTCAAATACCAGAAAATGGATCTCTGGGGGATGACTATTGGAATATAGTGATAAGTCCAGCTTTGAGAGGCCAGCTGTAGCACTCAACACAAGTGATGGGCTAAATGGATAAGATGCAGCGCTTGTCCTGCCAGATACCGCCAAATCCGGAGCGTACTGGGTTAGTCCCAGGGAAGGACACAGGGCTTTCCCTCCACAGGACCACTGGAAACCCGTTAAATCCGATGTCTGGGACAGTGTCTGGTCAGAGGCCCTGGGTGCCCTGGGAAGGAGAGTTACAGCTCCTACCACACAGAAGACAGTGGATCAGATTGGAAATGCTTCCAAGACCTGAAGATACCAGGATGCCTCTGTCTTTCACCACAAAACGCCCTCCCCTACTGTGACACTCCTTCCTACAACCCAAGTAGGAGGAACCAAAAGCTGCCACTTACCTTCTGTCTCAAATTTACTTGCCCCCAATCCCTTGAGAGTTATTTTTAACATTCTGATGCTCAGAAGTGAAATGAAATACGTATAGGTGGGGGAAGTTAATGAGAGTAGGGGATGGGGAAAGAAAAGGGAGAAGCTGTCTTTGTGTCTCAGGGCTTAAAGAAAAGAAAGAACTTATCAAGAGCTTACTCTATGTTAAGCAATGTTTGGGTGCTTCATTTCATTGAGCCTTCACGGTAATTATGTAGGGTAGGGACCATTATTCACACTTCAACAACAGAGAAATCATTAGTGAGAAGAATGAGGCTCAGAGAGATTGGTGACCACTTTATGCTTTACTTGTAAGAGTGGAGGAAAGCCCAAGTGGCTCTGTTCTCCCTGTCTGTCTCTTTTGCAGCTTCTCTGAGGAGGAGCTGGGTCTAAATCTGCCAAAAGCTATGCCCCAGGGGCATGTATGGACTCTTCCAGAGATGATGGACCCACGGGCTGCTCTCTCCCCTCCTTCCCCCTCCCCTTACCTCCATCTTCCTGTTGTTCCTCTGGTCCCAAACTGTCAAATGCCAGGTTTCCAGAACCCTTGGCATGTGTCCTTTTTCTCCCTGGGGTACCCCCTTTCTCCTCATGCCTGGGTTTCTTCTTTCTCTCTCACAAACAACTGCAGATGTTACAAAGATGCTTCCAAATAAAGTGGGAAATGCACATCTAAAGAACCCAAGAAGCATGGCTTCAAGATCGGCGAATCCAGGCCCTGGTGCTTTTAAGTAACTGGATCTGTTGATGATGGTGGGAAAAGGGAGAGGGCGACTGTGTAGAGATGCTTGGGCAGGATTGGGGTCCCTCTATCTAGGAAAAGGGCAGGAGGAAAAATATATGTAGGAAATAGTAAGAGAGGAAGACAGAGAATGGTTCTTATCCAAGGCAATCTTTAAGATCACAGAGAAGTTTTCAAAAATGAAATTTGACTATAAAATTAATGCTGACGAAATGACAGCATTTTGTAAATTCCTTATGACAGCTAAATACCATGCGACACAGTGGCAATTGTCTATTTCATTAAGTATAAGTCAGAAAAACTTTGGGGTACATTTAATTTAATTAAAATACAATTCTTAAGTTTCTCCGTGGACTGAAGACTAACCGAGTAGCTCATAGATCTCAGCGTTCGGCATGATTATCGGATGGCTCGTCGCAGTGAGCACACACGCAATGCATGCTCACCAGAAAGATACCGTGTTATCCCGAGACTCTAACATTCTGAGAGACCTTGGAAACTATGTTTCATGAGAAGGGTTTTATCCTTGAGGATGTATAATAAGCACGTAAAACACTGACAAAGCTTTTGCTACCCTGAATTCCAGTCTCATACATTTAGCAGCTCTTTATCCCAATTTCAAAGTACGTAAGTTAAGTGCCATTGCTTTGCAAAGCATTAAAAACATTGAAGTATCCTCATCTGGGTTCTAAATATACCTGATATCCCAAACTTTCTAAATAATCGGGTTACTCACTTTATCATGCTCTGATTACTCATTTTCACAAAGATGAAACTTAGTTTGGGATTTTTTTAAGGCTGTATAGGCTAATATGCCATATAGGCCAATATACTCACATGGATATACCTTTAATCTTAGACATGTCTTTAAAAAAGCATGTATTGCCACTCTTTTTAAAACTCCAGGTGAGTCCTGACCAGTGTGGCTCAGTTGGTTGGCCCTGTCCCACAAAGCAAAAGGTCACTGCTTCGATTCCTGGTCAGAAAACATGCCTGGGTTGAAGGTTCTGTAGCAGGTCGGGGTGCATACAAGAGGCAACCTGTTGATGTTTCTCAGCCTCTCTTTCTGCCTCTCTTTCCCTCTCTCTAAATATAAGTAAATAAATAAGTAAAACAATTTTTTAAAAATCTAGGTGAATTTTTCCTCCAACTAAAATTCTTTAGAAATTTAAAAGAGAAGTGACCCTTTGGTGGGGGAGATTATTTGACAGAACAAATAAAAACATCTTTTCAAATACAAATGGTATAAAATTATATACTATTAAAGTATTTCATGGATAAATTCCACTTAAAATATTGTATATTTTCAAAGCCAGAAGGCAAATTTATCTATACAGTTTTTTCTGTATAGAGAGCTTCTGTATTAGAGATACATGTAGTTTTCTCAAAATATTTCTTGGTTCTTTGCAAGTGGCAATGATAGTCTATAAACAAAATGCCCAAGTAGCTCTTAGGAGCAATTTGGGGTCTTGAGGAGGGAAGAAACATTTCAGGGGGACCATGTGTGATTGTTTCCACCATTTTTCAGGACAAGGTCAAAGGTCAATCACACACAGCTTGGGTCCAATAGAGACTGAACCCAAACAGGGTTCAGTCTTTGACCCTACCACTCACTAATGGGGTGACTTGTGCAATGTCCTTGTCCTTGTAGCCTCAGTGTCCCATTTGCAAGATGAAGATAACACTCATGTTATTATGAGAATTAAATGAGATAATATACATAAGAAGTAGAGTATAGCATCAGTACATTACTTTCTATAAATTTTCCTTATTATAATTGGCATTTTACTTTTCTGTGTTGGCTATTGTTTTTCTTTTTTTCATGAACATCTAGGAAGTAATTTTAAATTTGCAATGTATTTCTGTACATATCATCTTGAGCCTTCTTCAACCATTGGAAAGGCTTGTTTTTAACATGTGCTTTATATGTATTTTTCTCATTGAAGTCACAGGTGTGCTTGTGAGTGGGACTACCCACCTAGCACATGGAGATATTAATTCTAGTCTATCCATTGACTCATAAGTACCTTGAGGATTCAACATTAGTTCGGGGAAAAATACCTTGTTATAGCCATTCTTGAAGAGAAATCCAGTGTGTCAGTCATTTAATGGAAAAAGTTATATACCTTGATGGTAGCAACTTGTGCCCCAAACCACCACCTGTTACAAGATATACGTAAAAAAGATAAAGTTGCACATCTTCACCCAGCCCATCCTGACCCTCACGGGTATCTGAGAGTCAAAACTGAGAGGCATCCCTGGCTGGTTGACTCAGTGGATTGAGCATGGGCCTGCAAACCAAAGGGTCACCAGTTCGACTCTCTGTCAGAGCACATGCCTGGGCTGCAGGCCAGGTCCCCAATAGAGAGTGCGTGAGAGGCAGCCACAGGTTGATGTTTCTCTCTTGTCTTTTTCTCCTTCCCTTCCATTCTCTCTAAAAATAAATAAAATCTTTTTAAAAATTAAAAAGCAAAACAAAACTGAGAGGCAGACTGGTGGAGGGTAAAGGGTGAAGTGTTTCTGCTCTGTCTCCATCTATGACAAATGCTATGGGTTATTTCCTTCTTGCATTGGTTTGGGTGGTTCTGTGCTTCAGGAGAGTCTGTGTCCATTTTTAGCCACAAAGAGCTGTGAGAGGGGAGAGTTTAGATTATGCCAGATCAATAACTATAATTATACTCCTCCTACCATTAATTAATTTAGCAATGAGCATGTGGCACAATTCTAGCCATTGATACTTGTGAGGAAGTCTGTAGGAGAGGCTGCTCAGAAGGACATTTTGGACCTTCTGTAAAACATCCACAAAGAAGCAATGCTTTATTTTTTTTCTGGCCTCTTTTGTGGTTATGTGACAATGTGGGGTGTGAAGCTGTTGTACCCTTTTTGTGTACCTGAGGGGACCAGCCTTGGGAAAAAGCTAACCTGAGGAGGGTGGCTGCAGCAGGGAAAGGTGGAAAGGACCTGGACTCTTGATGTCCCCATTAGACCTCTGAAATAAATAATTTAGGTCTGGATCTTCTGAAACTGGCAGTTGATGGCATCCCAACTGGTATCAGTCAAAGAAAACCAAGTCAAGAATCTCTTGCAAGAAACCTATCATTGGGTATATATGGTTTAAATATTCAGCTAGAGTCTATTGCTGCCTTTGTTCAAGGGATGCAGATTATCGCTAATGTTTTTTGACCTAACCTGTTTTTTTAATGCCTTTTTGAAAAAATGATTAACCTTCTATAAGCTTGTTCATCTTTTCTTGCCTTTTATTTTATTATTGTCAAAATTCTACATAATACTTTGTACCTACATAAAAAAATTTAAATCATTTAGTTTTTTATTGTTGTTCAGTTACAGTTGTCCCACCTTTTTCCTCATTGCTGTCCCCTACCCCATATCCCACATAGCAAATCCCCTCCATTGTCCATTTTAAAATACATCTCAGAGAGAGGTGAAGGGAGGGAGAAAGAGAGAGAGAGAAACTTTGATGCACAAGAGATACATCAATCAGTTGCCTCTCATGTGCCCCCAACTGGGAACCTTGCCTGCAACCCAGGCATGTGCCCTGACTGAGAATTGAACCAGTGATCTTTCAGTTCACAGGCCAGCACTCAATCCACTGAGCCACACCAGCCAGGGCTAGTTTTGTATGTTTTAGGCCATAAATACTTTTAATCTTTCATATATTTATCCATTTATTTCTATTTTATTATGTTTCTTCTTTACCTCTTTTAATATTTTGCTTATTGTTTTCATGTAGTATCTTGACCTCTGTTGCTTTCAGTATAGTTTCTCTTTTAAATGTGTGTGTGTATTTTATCTTTTAAAAAGGCGTCATATAGTAGAAAACACATGACATTTTCTGTCAAACTTTGTTTGATATACTGGCTCTGCCACATACTTTCTGTGTAGTATTTGGCAAATTCCTTAACCTAAAGCAAAGGAATGGTAGTGAGCATGGAATGTATTTAATTGCAGAACAAGTCTTAAAGCAAGTGTAAGGATTAGAAATGCATGCTATATGCCCTGAAAATTCTTAGTTACATACTTACCAAAATTTAGAAGAGGAAGAAGGAAAGAAGGTGGGTGGTAGAATAAATTCTTTTGTGGTCTCATATGTAATAAATGTGAGTCAAAGGATATATTATTCAACTGACATAACAAGTATTTTTATAAGAGTATAAAAATGTACAAAGTTAAAAACTACATGTTAGCTAAATTGAGTAGTGGAGGGCCAGAAGGAAAGAAGCCAGGAGGAAGAAATATGCTACTGTTATCATTGCCCACATTAAAGAACTAAGTAAGATAATGTCAAAAGAATTAAAATCTAAAAGCAGTATATAAACACAAATAACATATGGAACAAAAATGTTCTTAAATGCATTTAAAAACAAAATAAGTGAAAAATGCATTTAATAAAACAAAATAAATAATAAAAATGAAAAACACAGGCAAACAGATATATTTCATATACATGTATATACACATGTGTGCATGTGTTTAACAGAAGACAAAATGTGAAAGACTTCTGGAATTGTTTGTTATGCAAGATAATAAATCTCCTTCATGTTGGAGCCATTGTGTTGGGTCTTTTGAAACTAGTTGTCAAAGGCATTTCAAATAATTCACCTACCAGATAAAGTATACCTAATCAGAAGTCCTTTGCAATGAACCCAAACCTTCATTCCAGAGTGAACACCAAACATCACTTATACCTAACACCTAGTGTTTGAGGCTCAATTTGGTGAGCCTGCAACAGTAGAAGTAGAAAAAGACACTTCCCCATTAAGAATTCATCCATCAATTCATATGGCACCCATAATAGGGTCCCAATTGAGACTGTTTTTATGCCATAGATATTACATTTGTGAACAGTCATCTTGAGTGGAGTTGGGGAAAGGTGAATTGATGGGAATCATTAACTGAGGTTTAATTTAGGAGGCAGCTTTGACATGGATGATGAAAGACTGTGCAGGAGTTTTGGTGAGGTGGGAGAGGAGGCTACCCTAGCTGTGGAGTGATGAGAAGGATACGAAGAAAACTCAACTCAATGAGCACCAAGACACATGTGAAGCGAGGGGTCTCCTGGTGCCTGAAGTCAGAGTCTAGAACATGAAAGAGATACAAGATATATGGGTAGCTGTCAGGAGGGATAAGGGCTGGAGAAAGAAACTGTTAATTCAGTCAATAAGCATGTATTGAGTTTACACTACATGTTTTCAATAGCTTACAGTTTGGGGAAAGGAAATGTGAACACAGAACTAAAAATCATGATATGTGTACAAAACCTGAGAACACAGAGGAAGGCAAGACTCACTCCACTGGGGAAAAAATAAGCGTTGTTTTCTTCAAGAAGGAGGTTGGCTCACCTCCAACCAAGAAGGTGAACCAAGAAGGTGGTGAGGAGTTCTCCACATCAACAGGTAGGTAAAGAGACTTTCATGCGGAGAGAGCATGAGCAGAGGCACAGGTACAAAGTTAGTAGCAACAACAGCAACAGCGAACACTTATTCATGGTTACTGTGTGCCAAGTGCTCTGCTTACCCCATCTCATTTCCTCACGATGATTTTACAAGATGGGTTGCATTGCCCTCATTAAACAGGTAGGAAACTGAAGTTAAAAGGGGTTAAGTAATTTGCCCACATTCTCACTCGAGGTAGGGTAGAGTCTGGATTCAGACTCAGCATCCCCAAGCTTATACATCCACCCATGGCCAGATCACCATAGAGGATGAGGACTTTCCCAGAGACCAGGACCCAGCTGAAGGAAAACAGCTCCAGCCACAACCTGATGTCCAGCAATAGAACTTTTCTTCTTTACGGCCACTCTCTTCTTTGTTCTTATAATACTTACTCCTGCAGGGAACTGTGTAGCAGAAAAGTACCAATTTTATCTCAACTCTATTAAATAAAAAGCTCCTATTGTTAGTGTCCTTTCTGTTTCACAGGAATCTTCTAGGTACTCAGGAGAAGAAGCAATTGTGGAATTTGGTGGTAGGGCCAAGGAAGTGCCACTTTCCATCTGCAAACACACATCTCTAATTGACCCTCTGGAATCTTAAAGCAACACAGGGTACTTGTGTACAGGAGGCAGAGATGAAGCCGGCAAATGGTTTTTGGGAAAGGAGGCAGAATCACAAAGTTTGGAGGAAAGAGCTAGGCCATTGTAACAAGAGATACTCTCATATCATTGGAAATTTGGTAGGTTAAGAGCCAGTTAAGAAATTCTATTAAATAAACCAATATTTGTACATTTCATTTGCTCCACAAATACTTCAGAGGTTATGGGCATAGAATTGTGAAACTCGGAAGGAGAATTAAATAATAACTAACATTTGTGAGTACTTGCCCGTACTCTCTGGCACAGCACCTTACATGTGTTGTTTCGTTCAGTCCTCAAAACAGCCCTCTTAAGGTAGGCACTTCATCCCCCATTGGGGTGAAGATTCTAAGGCAGAGAACAGTGAAGTGACCTGCCCACGGTCCCCAAAGCTAGTGTCAGAGCCAGGATTCAGTTTTAGGAACTGAGACTCCAGAATTTACACTCTTAATCAGAGCACAAACCTCCAAGTTCTCCTTGTTTCTGTGTGAAATTATTTTAGTATGTTAGTGATTTGGTGAGTATTTTCTGGGCCATGGCTGGGTTCCTATCAAGCATTCTTTCTCACAAACACTCCTTATCAGGGATGCCATTCAATTCACTCTGGAGAGAAAAGGATCTAGTCCAAAAAAGCCTGGAATGAAAACCAAATGTGTGCTTTAAAAAAAAAGAGTCACTAAGTTCCTATGAGACAACTGAAATAATGCTAGCAGATGTTCAGCAATAAACAACTTGGGGGTTGGGGGGAGGGGCTCAGGTGCCTGGATTTCTTTATTAAATGAAACATCTTTGTTTCTTTCTTCAGGACAGAATAGAGGGTGAGAAGTATCTGAGTTGCTAAATTTTTATTTGGACCACAACTTAGGATGATCTGTCCCTTTAAAATTAAAAATAATAATGATAGTAACTTAAAAAGCAAATGAATTATTACCTTTCATGACCAAGTTAAGGATTAGCAGCTAGAAAAACCCTTGTTTTTACCGTGTTAGAGTTCTGATTGTCAAACTGACTTGTATCTTATTTTACAAGCATTTGGCCTATTTGAAAGAAGTGCAGATTATCTAAGGGGTTCCTTTGTTAAATTCACAACCCTAACTTGACATCCGTTCAAATATGTGATAATGTTTCATCATAAAACCTACAACAGAATTGAATATTAAATATTTCATGCATCTCTTCTGGGATTGTAACATTTGAATGAATACATATTTTCTTTGATGTTTTGGAATTTAGTTTTATGTCATCAGGACCCCTCAGCAAAACACTGAATATTGACAGCATAACTTGGTATATATTGCATTATATACCTAACCCTCAAGTTTCAGGATAGCCAGGTTTTCATTCAACCCTGAAAATCCCAACATAGATGGCATTTTAGTGGTGGTAGCATGTAGTCTTTGAAATGTTATATCAGAAAATGCTCTTTTGTCCTTGTCCTTTCTTCTCCCCTCTCCCCCACCTCTCTCTCTCTCTCCTCTCTCTCTCTCTCCTCTCTCTCTCTCTCTCTCTCTCTCTCTCTCTCTCTCTCTCTCTCACACACACACACACACACACACACACACACACTTCCAAACAAAAGCAGCTGCAGTCTCAGCCGGCCCTGACCCGGCCAGATGCTCCCAGGTGAGGCTGTCTCTGCTCAGTGTGAGAACCGTCCAGACCCAAAGGCATGTACTGACCATCCTTTCATCTGTCTCACTTATCCCCATAGGGGAGTCTGTAAATAATTGTTGTATTAATTGTTATGAAAGATATGTTCTCTAGTCAGTCTTCTAAGGCAGCTCTGCGAAACAGAAATATGAGCCACTGATGCAAGCCACATATTTAAGTTTTCTAGTAGCCACATAGTTAAACAATAGAAAGTAATAGGTGAAATTAATTATAATGATATGTTTTATTTAAACAATTATAGAAAATGTTATATTTCTATATATAATGAATATAAACTAGATATTAAAGAGCTATTTTATATATTTTATCCTTAGTCTTACATATCTAGTGTGTATTTTATACTTAGAGTGCATCTCAAGTCAGAGAAGCCATATTTCAAGTGCTGAATACTAGAGGCAACCATGGTTCTGGGGAAAGTTTAATTTCACATACATATCGTGCTACTATAATAGTAGGTCATAGGAAAAATGATTACTGAAACATGACTTCTGCCCTCAGTGATGGCAAAGTGTAGGAGATCTTTTGAACTGATAACCCTCCTGGGCTGCAGGTGGGTGGTGCAGTTTACAGGCCTACAAGCCTAAATGTACCTTTTTGCAAATTGTGAGACTCTCTCCTACCCCAAGTCACTTCACCCCCTATTTCAGAAAATGGACATAATATGCTGACTCTATTAAAACAATGTAATGTACTACCGTCAGCCAGGAAACTGTTTTAATAAATATATAAACCTAGAATGTCTTTAAAGTAAATGAAACACCATCTCTTAGATGTGGCGCCTTCAACCAGGGCACAGCCTGCACGACTGCCTCAGGAGCCCTGTCATTTTCCTGCCTGATTCTGGCCGCAGCCCCTTCCCAGCTCTGGAAGAACGGGGCTCTGCTACTGCTTCAGAAAGCCCACTGTCCCTTCACCCTGATCATAGCACAAATTATGGAAAGCGTACTCTTTTTGGTACCCTTATCCCCACATGCTGGCTTCCTCCTTTAAGGCAGTTGCAGTGGAAGACCTAGACTTGTAAAGAACTGTCTTGCCCTCCCACGGCCTCTTTCAGATTCCAAAAGGTAGGCAAAATCAGGACATTCCTCTTAAGACAGCTTGCTTTCAGAGATGGTTTACTGTCCAACCTTTTGGCGTCTCTGGGCCACACCGGAAGAAGAAAAGTCTTGGGCCACACATTAAATATGCAAACACTAATGAAAACTGATGAGCAAAAAAGGTTTTAAGTAAATTTATGACTTTGTGTTGGGCCGCTTTCATAGCCATCCTGGGTCACATGAGGTCCGCGGGTCATGGGTGTGCAACACCCCTGGATGGTAGTCCTTATTTCTGCAGCGTGCATTTTTCACACAATTCTTCATTTTCTCAGGAACTTCCACATTCTAAGCTCCATTTCCACTATGGAAAGGAAAGCTACATCCTCAGTGAAGTTAGTTACAAGTATAATCAATCAAGTAAGAGGAGGGGAATAATCCTGGAGCTGCTGAAATGTGGCTAATTAAGTGGAAAACTGCCTTGCCTTTGGCTGTGGCCCTGGCACTATCTGCCTTCACATTTCTCCACACTCTGACACACAACACTGGAATCTCTGCTTGAGTTGATTCTGAAAGTGCTTTTTCCTGCTGACCCAATTTTGGGGTGTTATGATTGAGTTTACCACAAAGTAGAAGTATTCATATTCAGTTTATATTTATTTCTAGGAAGTAATGATATGGATTGAATGTTAGCATGATAAAGTATACTTCTCTAGTAAATTTCATTGTGCTTGAAAGAACTAGTACTAGCTTCATTTTTAAGCGAGTGAGTCTTCTTCATCCAAAGATGAGGGAATAGTATGGCATTTTAAGTTTCTAATTTAATACTTTGCTGTGTTTTTTTAATATAGAGACAAGTAGAGTTGACTTATCCACCGGGCACAAAAGGCAAAGTGCCCAGGGTCCATGATAGCTTTAGGGAACAATGACATGTTTTAATTGTTTTACATTCAAAAGAAAAATATAATATGGCCTGGATTATACTTCTCTTTATACCAATGCTATCATAAAATAGAGTTTTCAATACTTTTTATGGAGGAAGGCTTTCATGATGCGAAAGTGACTAGGAAAGTAATGACACAGCCCTGCAGTGGCTGATGCACCCAACTCCCGTTGAACTGTCTCGCACATACTCTGCTCTTCCTAAGCAGAGAGTAAATTTCCTTCCAACTATTTAAAGAAAATTTTCTCTAGCAAAATGATGAGTTGGAGTTTTCTTAGAATCTCAGGAGTTGAGAAAAGGAAGACCTAAAATGTGAGAGTCTGGACTCGACATCCTGTTTTCCAATTAGCAAAGAGCACCCTCTTCCAGCTAGCAGAGTTCAAGGTCAAAGGAGATTTTGATCGTGCTAATTAAAATGTTAGATATTGCTCGAGCAGAGAAAAACTAATTTTGCTCACACATTTTGAGAGTGATTCATGAAAGAGTGGGATAACATGTCAGACTGTATCCCAGACCTTAATCACTTATCAAAAGTTACATGTTCATTTATTTAAATCAAGCTAAATCATTAAATATAAAAGTGAAGTTAAGCATTAGCATTACAGCCTCCACAAGCCTAAGACCACTTTTGATGTTGTGGAATGTATAAGTTGCAGACAAAGAAATGTGCTTGGCAAGGGGCCAGCCAGTGTGTGAGGAAAAACACTAGCAAAGGATGAAAATCCCTTAAATTAAAGGCAAAACAAATTTTAGCAGCAGGCCCTGGATTCCAGCCAGCACCCATACCTTAGCAAGGCCTCAGTAGTCCATGTGCAGGGACTGGAAGGTGCTGGAACAAAAGACGCTACCCAAACATGAGCTGAAGTAAGACCCAGGGGCTTGAAGGCACCTGGAGGTCTGGTGGATGCTGCATCAGGAAACACTGGGTAGCTGGGCAGTGCTGTCAAAAAGCCACAGGTGATGCTAAATGAAAGCTGAGCTTTGGCCAGCTTGCAGCAGCCACACCTGGGGAGCCTTTATTTTGACAAGGGCATAGGTGGCCAGTGGTTTGGAGGACAGAGCTGTGGAGCAGCTGTGGCTACACAAGCAGAGCCTACCGCAACCCTGCTGCTTCACATCATCAATCACCATCAGGCGCTTCATCTCCTAGGGCACTAATGCCAACCTGAGATGCCCCAAACCCACACAGAGTTGGTGCCGTTGGATTACCACTGGTTTTCATATGGGTTGAAAAATCTGACATAAAAAGTCTGAGGCTTGTGCAAAATCAGTTTCCTAAGGCTATAGATGAATTGTAAAATAGACAATATGTTATCATTGTTGTCATTTGAAAAGATATTTAAAGATTATGCCACCAAAACTTGTAGGAGAAGGGTATTATAGAAGTTTTTGGCAATTAAAAAGTGTTAGTGTCCTGGATTTTGGGTTTGGGAAATGTTTAGCTTTTTACAGTTTAGAATGTGCTGTCACGTCTTTTCTCAGTCTAAATAAACACTTGTAACTTTGTTTTTTCTTAAAGAGTACCCCTCTCCCATGTAAAAGTGACAGGACCCACAAACCTCCTGGGTCTGCTTCTGTCTGCTTTCCCGCAGCTACATGTGAGATCTAATTCCTTCATTCTTTTAGTGAAGAGAAACTTGTCTCTGGTTAGACAAAGAAGACAAATGACGAATGCTCTGAATGTTTTGGATAAAAAGTGAAAAGACTTTGTATCAACCAAAGGTGGGAAGAAGGTTCAGTTGGTTAGGCTACCTTGTCTGCCTGCTACTTATCCCAAGGAGATAAGGTGACAGGAAGAAATGAAGTGATGGGTATGTTTAAAACATACTCCCAGACAGTTGGACCACATTTTACATCATCACCAACTCATAGTGTATTCACCAGTAGGATAAACTCCAGTCTCATGTCTCCAGCTTCTCCTTGTCACTTACAGATATATGGGAGATGGAGAAGCAAGAAGCAGAGGGACACTTTCTGGCTGTGAGAGGTGTCCAAGCCTGGTATTCCCATGTATAGATCAGTAACTGCTATCTGGACAATTAATCAATTGAGAGAGCATCATGGGAGTGATCTCCTTATCTGTTTTTCTTAACTGTCTGAAGTGTTTTGAGCTAAAAGCTGGCACTATGCTTTGTTGAAGTGATTGCACAAGGAGGTCATTAGACTGACGTGGCCTTTCTGTCTTGATAGCCTATGTAAAGTAACCAAAACCCTGAGTCCAAGTCTATTCACTTGAACTTCAGAAAATACCGCTTAAGAACAATGAATCACAAACATCCAAGTAGGCTCTCCCAAATAAGGCAAACTTAAGCAATCAAACTATAAGCAATCAAATGACTTCCTAGCATTGCTTTCTGCATCTTCTCTATAAAAACCTTCACCCTGTCTCTTGCCAGTGGAGGCCTCCTAATCACTTTTATCTTGGTGCTGCCTGATTCAAATTGATGTTTACCCAAATAAACTTGAAAGTCTTTTTTTTTTAATTTAGTTATTTTTGAAGAGAGGGGAAGGGAGAAAGAGAGGGAGAGAAACACTGATGTGTGGTTGCCTCTCACATGCCCCCACTAGGGACCTGGCCTGCAACCCAGGCATGTGCCCTGACTGGGAATTGAACAAGTGACCCTGTGGTTCGCAGGCTGGCACTCAATCCACTGAGCAACACTGCCACGGGGCAAATAAACTTGAAGTTCTTAATATGCATAGGTTTGTCCTTTAACGGTTTCTAAATTTGCTCACTGTAGATAAAAGATTAAAAGGTAGCAGCTCTGTCTTGGTTCACAGTTCTTATTCCTACAATTCTTGCCACTCCACCCCTCCCCCTGGTTCTGTAACACAGTAAGAAAACTCCATTGCATGATAATGATGATGATGATAATGATGATGATGATGATATCATGATGATAATGACTGATATCAATTGAGCACTTACTAGAACTCATTATGCTCAGCAGTTATTCATATTATCATGTTAATTATCACAACAATACTGTGCAATAGGCACTGTTATTACTAGGGAAACAGAGACTTAAAGAGATTACTTAACCAAAGTTACGGATTGCAAGTGACAGAACACAGTATATTTATATAAACCCTAAACCTTGTAACCACTAATACAACCATAAACCCTAATACAATAGAATGTAACTCTAGGAGGCTGAAATCCTATTGATCTTGTACTTTGCTGTAGACAGTATAATCTTTGTTGAACGAATGAATAAGCATGCCTGAAGATAATTAAAGTAGTGGTTCCTCAAAGAGAGGTTCAATAGAATGGAAGGAGATGGACGGATCAAGTGAAAAATAATGAGCCCAAGTTAGCTGGGCCAAAACTTGGAGAGCAAATCTGTACAACTTGGATTCACAGCTGTGCATGGGGACAAGGGTGTGGCAGGCAAGTGCAATTGTTATATTTTGTGCTTCGTGGCCTCTTAAACATCCATATTAATTTTGCTTGTTATAAGCAGCAGGTATTTCCTGCATATAATTATTTTCTGATATTTAACTTGAAAATAATAAGTAGTCATAAAGTTAGCTGATTAGATTCACCTAACCCCATCATCAGAACCATGTTTACCAAAAAATAGTTGAGGATTATTATTTTAAAATTTTTTTAAATGATCAAAATTATGTGAAATTATCTCCACAATGTAAGCAAACTCATCATCCATTAGTTCTTTGATTTATTCTTTACATCATGCTCTTCTTTGCCGTACTTTTCAGACTTCTTAATACTCTTTGTTCTTTAAAAAATCAAATTTCCTTTATATTCATTCCTCACTTTGCTTGTCCTAGTCAACATGAATAAATTGTGTATGTATGAAGATATCAGTGTATGTAGATGAACAGTGTGAATCAGAATACATTAAACTGACACTGTCAGTCTTCTTTCAACACCAACCTCGCAAGCATAAATTTCCTTTTTTAAGAAAAAAAAATCTTGCCACATAAAGCCATCCTCAACTATTTTTAAACCAGTTTTCTGTGGTTATATTCCAAATAAATGTCAAAATTTATAATTTAATATATGAGAAAGAGTTTTATACCTAGAAAAGTTTCAAAAGAAAAGTATTTACTTTACTACCTGGGTGCATGGTTTCATGGCAGAGGTACCCCATTAGGACAGACGGAGAATGCACACAGAGTTTTCTGCAAAGGGTATTTATTAAGTTAATCTTATTTAAGCATTGGCTTTCATTATGAAATCAGAGGGAGCTGTCCTGGATAAAAAGCAGCCTTTAGATATAAAGAAATTATACTTAAGAATTGAGAGTTTCTTTGTAAAAAAGAATTTTAAAAATAACCTTCTGAGTAAATATCAACAACTTTTCAAATATGAACTTAATTTAAATAATAATGCTTAAAAACTTTTTCATCAGCTCCTATTTAAGAGCCATCAGTGTATTAATATTGTTTCTGTGTATTTAACTAATAAGCAGTGTCCATTAAGGACAGAAAGATAAGAATATGGTACTCACTGAGGGTTACGAAGCACCAAATACTGTGGGCACCAGCTGTTGGTGTTCACGGTCACACACCTGCAGGGAGAGCAGCCACTGCTTGCCACAGCGAACAAGACAAGATGAAGGACAACGAGGTTCTTGTCCTTGATATAGACTTACTATTTGACTGATGAATTTCTCAAAGTTGAAATTAAATAAATTGGTAAGACAAGAAGTTTCTTATGAATATGATAGAAAGATTCACAAAATTTTAATTATATACAATTTTCACAGATACCCAATGTGTCTTAACTTTGAATTCCAATGTTTACAGGGGATATTAAACATGAAATTTTAATTGACAAGAAGGAAAAGCAGTGACTGCCAAGGTAACAGGGCTCTTATTTTGTCAGGTTTTTAGTGACATTATTAAAGGTTTTAAAGGTTAGCGTTTACTCTCAGAGTTCTTCCCAGCATAATTACTTCTTATGGATAACTTCCTTTCCCACTTTCTCAAGTTCCCATCTCCCCCAGAGAACTCAAGGTCTGGGAGATACATAAAGCAAGAGGTGAAAGAGATGAAAGGGTGGGGCAGAAGAGATTTGGGTTGAGATTTCAATAGCCTAGAAGTCGTCAATAACAAGTGAATAATCTGACTTTACAAAAAAAAATTTTGGTGAATATAAAAAATAATTTAACATGGAGCCATTTAGTTTATACTCCCAAGTCTTAAATATAAGGCCATCCATCTTAAAAGCACACTTATTTGCATGACTATCGGCCAAAACTTGGGGAGCCATATTCCAGTAGGTTGTATTTGGAAAAGAGATATTGAAACACATAAGTGATGTGGGAGATAATGTATCTTGCTGTACATAATTGGGAAAATTCTGCCTATATCTTAAATGTAAACTATCATTTCCAAAAATGCAATTTTCTCCAAACCTATTAATTTGAATATATAGCCCATATTTTTTAAACTTATGGTAACTGTAAAATTACCATAAAAGTTAATTTTCATCTCTTATCTTAAACTCTAGATTCTTGTGTACCCCCCAAATCTCTCTTAAACATTTGTTTTTCAGTATCTAAATAACAGAATAAAATTTAAAATAAATAATCATATTGAATTTTTTAAATACCCACATTTGTTGCTTTTAAAACATGAGGGGACTCACTGGGAATATGTTTCTCTGCATGAAGTCGTTCAGTGGGTTCAGCCAGTCAGATACATACAGCTGTTTTGCCTGACAATGGCTCTTTGCTAACTTTTTGCATACATTTTGACATCAAGGTAACAGAAACACAAAGTAAACATTTGTATTACCTGATTTTTAAAATTTGAAAGAACTGAATAGAAAAGTAAGAGAACAGAGGCATAATAGGAACTTTGAGAGTAAGATAAGTATTAATCAAGAAAAAAGATTTAGATTATTGTCTTGAATTAGATTTTGATTATATGATCGGATGTTAGGTGGCTTTGTAAAAACTATTTTTACTATTAATATAACCTGCAGAGTCATATATAAGGTGCTCTCTTTGGAGGTGGCCATCAGTTTGACTTTTCCAATTTTATCACCTTTTATTATTCTTTATATATTTACCATTAGTATATGTATCCCTAATACTGTAGTTTAATTTTGCCTGTATTTTAAAATTCTATATAAATTGAATCATACTATATCAATTTTTGGTTTTTGTCCAAACTTGTTACTAGAATCAGCTATGTTATTATATGTAATTACAGTCTGTTTCTTTCTAGTGCTGTGCAGTATTTCATTGTATGAATATGTATATCGCAATCTTTTTATCCACCCAATCGTTAATGGGCATTTTGACAATTATTGTAAAACATTTATAATTAATATTTCTGTGAACATTTGGGGGGCACTTCTCTTGGCACACATAAACATGCATCTCTAAGTATATCCCGCCTAGTGGGGAGTTTTCTCCATCATTAAATAACATATATTAATTCAACTTTAATAATGCCTCCCTGGTTTCCACAGTGGTGTATCAATTTATATTCTCACTAGTAGTGGAAGTTCCTGTGGTTCCATAACTTCACGAATGAAATCTCAGATTTGAGATTTTTTACCAATTTAATAGATATGTATAAATATCCCATTGTGGTTTCAATTTGCCTTTTTCTATCACCAATAATATTGAATGCCTTATCAAATATTTATTTACCATTGGATACCTATGTTGTAATGGCTTGTTCAAGTCTCTGGATATTTTTCTGTTGAGTTATTTATGTTTTTCTCATTGGTTTGTATACATATTTTAGTATTCTGACCAACAGCCTTTTGTTGGCTGCATGTGTCTTAGGCATATCTTGTGAGGCTTGCCTTTTTGCTATCTGAATGACATCTCTTTTTTCAATTTTCATGTTATGTTTTATTTTTTGTGAACATATTTTACCAACAGACCACTGACTAGGATATTTCATCTAAAACATGAAACATCTACTCTATCCCATTTTTCAAACATTCATTTTATCCTCTCACATATTATTTTTAGAATTTCATTTATTTGTTTTTAGAGCGAGGGCAAGAGAGGGAGAAGAAGAGAAACATCAATGTGTGGTTGCCTCTTGTGTGTTCCCCACTGGGGACCTGGCCTGCAACCCAGGCATGTGCCCTGACTGGGAGGTGAACTGGAGACCCTTTGGTTTACAGGCCGGCACTCAATCCACTAAGCCATACCAGCCAGGGCATCACCTTTTTTTCTATTCTGGTAAAAAGAAAAAAAAAAGAAAAGAAAAGAAAGAAAGAAATGTATAATACAAGATCAATCCTCTTAGGAAATTTTTCAGTGAACAGTAATGCCAATAAGCAAAATATTGCCCAGCAGATCTCTAGAGCTTTTTACAACATTCACCCTGGAATCTTATGTTGCATGGAGTCTCGGTTCAAAGAAGGCCCCAATAAATATTTTTTTTGAATTAAGTTAAAGAAGAAATCTATATTGAGGGAACTGCCTCAAAAATTCATTCAATAAATCATTTCCTATTCCTTCACAGCTTTAACTACTGGAAGTTCATGAACAACGAATTTGCTTCACTCTTCATGTTGGAACACTTCTGCAGAACTTATGAACAAATCCTGGAATAGAGAGTTTGCTTATCAAACCCTCAGAGTTGTGGACACAGTCCTCCTCCCTGCCATGATTGGGATTATCTGCTCAACAGGCCTGTTTGGCAGCATCCTCACTGTACTCACCATAATAAGGTAAGGCTTCTTCTCTTTTCCCCCAATTTAGGGGCATTCTGCACACCCTGATTGAATGCTTTTCTCCCTGGAAGATTTTTCTTTAAAAAATCAGGTTTTAGAAATTTTTGCTTAAGATAATGTAAAAAGATACTACAGATATTTTTATCATGTATAAAGTAACATCTGAGTTAAAGGTCTCAAAATGCAAAGACCTAGGTCAGTGCTTGCTGCTGGGCTGGGAATTTTTAGAGCTGTGATTCTCAGACTTTGCTACAATACATATTGGAATCACCTGGGGAGCTTTTTAAAATTCTAATATACAGTTTCACCCCAGACCAATTAACTCAGAATCACTGGAGGTAGAGCCCAGGCAAGCATTGAAACCGTGAGGTAACCATTTATTTTCCAGCAGTAAGAGTTACGCTAAGAAGTTGACCTGGTTGGGCTGGTAAAAAGACTCATTTTCACTCATTTGTGCAAGAGAGAGACTGTGCCTAACTACCCAAAGCTTCAGGCATCCACAGATGGTGGACTGTTTTCCTCAATACTGACCAACTAAAGGACGCCAAACAAGTGCCATGGTAACGCTGGGAAGCAAACGATGAACTCACTTATGATGTTGACAAAGGAAGACTAGAAAGGTGTATACAACGTATAGACTAAAAATATAGGCTTAAGCAAGATGGAGCTTCCAGAATGAGATGTTCCACATGGCTTTTTCTTAAATGTAAGAAGTGATTTGTGTATTAAGAGGGTGACTATAAAGTAGTGAGGGCAGATCGTTACTTGTCTGTTATACTTTAAACTTAGAGCAGATCAAAAGGAAGCCAGATTAGAAAGTGCAGGAGGAAAATTGGGCCAATTATAACATAGTATTTCCCCCCTTTTATTCTTCAGAGAGGTTAATGAACTCAACCCCATTATTCACCTATTCGCCACAGCCACAGTGGGCCCTGGGAAACTAAATCAGTAAAGGAGATGACATTTTTCTCTGTTGATTCCCCACCTCCATGTCCTGAACACATCTTTCTCCTGTCCACTGACAGGCCATTTCAAATGAACAGAGACTCTTCAAGGGATGTTCTGTCTCCCAATAAATAAAAAGTTCCCACTTTGCCATTCCCTGCCCTCAACTCCCTGTCAAGCACCTAATTATTAAATCATGAATTAATGAGACATCTTATTTTTTAACTATTGCAATGGTGTCTATGCAGAAATCACAACAGGGACAGTGTGTTGACCTGAAGGAATACTAACGGTCTAATGGTGGAATCCCAGTTACTAAGAGGAAGAGAAAATGTTTAGAATGAGGCTTCTTCCTCTTTCCCACCCAGCTTAAACCATAACTAGTAGCTCCCTTTGACCCAACCCTGTACAGTTTCCAGAGTGTCAACCATATATAAGCACGTGCTGGGGTTGACTCACAACTTTCTACACATATACCCTGTGCGTTAAGTGCTACAGAACCACACAGCCACAGCTGTTCAAACAAACTGAAAAGTTAATGGGAAACACGTACTGCTATGGTCCAATACACTAAGACAACTCTGGAATCTAAAAGGTTTGGATGTGTTTCCCAAGAGCATAAATGAGGGCGTAAAAATGAAAATAGAATTCCACTTAGGTTCTCTTTCCACTATATTACTCTGTATCTAGAGCAGGGTCGGCAAATAGGTCACAATATTCTCAACCGTCCCATCCTTGGCAAGCATCTCCAATCACACAGGTCTGTCCTGCGGTAATGCCTGTGTGAGGACTCAACTCTCAAGCACAGTGCTTGATGAAGTCACTACTAATACACTGAGGATGGCTCACAATAGGAATTTAATTCTACTAGAATTAAATGCCACAATAGAACTGGTGAGGCAACCCAGAAATAAACAAAATCAGGAAGCTATTGCTGCTTCCTAGCACCATCTCCATCCCAGCACCATCTCCTGAGCCAGATGGAGAAAAAGAGGTGGCTCCACAGACCCCAAGAGTCTGGGCTGCCTGGTGGGAGCTGAGGCCACAATGGGACTTGGGACCATGGAGGAGGTGCTGTGGGAGAAGGCGGAGCCATGGAAGGGATACAGCCTCTGCCAGAGAGGCCAGCAGCAGGGAGGGAATGGAGATACCCTGTCTCTACTCTCCTCCTATCCTCCAGTGTCCCTCCAGTAAAGCTTCCTATTGGCCAAAATTAGCCAACACCAGCTGCCAAGACCTAGGAACAAAGCTAGGGTAGGAAGGGAAAGGATTTGAGAGCAAGCTGACTAGCAAAGCATCCTCCTATATGAGTGGTGTTATATGTTTTGTTAGTTTCATTTAATCTATAGTATATAGTGTTATTTCTGATTGCAAAACATAAACATGTTTTTAAAAGAAAAATTTTAAACACTAAAAATACAAAAAATAAAGTCAAAACTGGTTACCAAATAGATATTCATTGTGATTACTTGACATATTAATTTAGGATATTTTTAAACAAATGTTTAAATAAATTTGAGATCATACTACATACATAGTTGAGACTTTTTTACTTAATAAGTATTTTCACATTTGATTATATATTCTCATAAACTATGATTTGTAACAACTATATCATTTATTGTATGGTACTATGGAATATTATAACTTATTTCATCATTCTTCAAATTAGTGAGCATGAGATATGACCATGTTAACCACGTGAAAAACATATTAGTTGAAATGACCACTAGTCTACATTTGTTATTTTAAATGTTTGAGTCGTAAGGGACAGATACCTAATGATGTCTGGCAACAGGACACCTAAAGATATATTAAACCTAAAAAAAAACAAGTCATTATTTTTAATTTCTGTTCTGTCATTTTCAGTAAAAAAAAGCAATAATAAATATAATGTGCCACTTTTATTGTTCTCATACCTTAGGCCCAGAAAAACATATCATTTATTTCAGAATTCTCTTTTTCTATACAGAATATCATCAGGAAACACTTGTATTTATTCTTTTTAATTGCCTGTTAATGGCCTGCACTGTGCTCAACAATGGAATTACCATAATTGATTCTCAGTAAACGATGGCTGTCTGTCCAGAGAGCAGCAAGAACCATTGATCTAACCATACAATTAGGACCTCAGCAACCACTTATGGTTTAGATCCCAATTTAAATAGAAATAATATCCATACAGGGGCTAAAATTTATGGCATCTTTTGTTGTGTTTTTCCATTTGGTGTTTGTTTGCTTGTTCAGTTGTTGTTGTTGTTATTGTTGTTGTTTTTTAATGTGGAACTCTCTCTACCTGACCTCTGGTATCTGTTCTCCTGCCCTTCTCCTCACCCTTTCCCACACCGATGGTCTGGAGAGACCAAGAATGAGAGACCGAGAACAGTCACTTGGCTGCTTTTTTGGTTGATGCAATCCTTTCCTCAAGTGTCTTTCTTGGCTTTTCTGATATGAGCCACCAGCCTCCAGGGGGCAAGGGACCAGCCCACCTTATCAAAAGCGCCCAGAGTGTAGCTGCTGAGTAAGGTGTCAGTGGCAGTAACTTCCCCACACAATGTGTGTTGCCAGGTTCTGGGTAAATATCCTCACCCAGATTGATGTCTCACATAAGGATTTGATGCCTTACATTTCACAGTCCATATAATTTGCATCCCATGAATAATAAAGACACACACTGGCTTCCAAACCTCAGAGCAATAGCCCTGAATCTAGAGTCAACTAGCAATTGTGGTATAATCTTAGGGCTAATTCCTATGTGCTCTTTAAATTCTTATTTGTCTTCAGTTCAGATGCCATTTCTGCCAAGAAATCTTCCTTGACTGTCACCCAAGGAGGGGGCAGAGGCCTCTTGTGTACTCGTTGTTCTTGCTCTAGCTTTCTCTCATCACATTATAATGTGATCATTTCCCTAGACTACAAGCTCCTTGATACTATGGCTTATAGATCATTTGGCCTTGCAGCCCCAGAGCAAAGTATCATGCCCAACATATAATTGGTGCTCAATGAAATGTCTGTTGAATTAATGAAAGTGTCTCCCTGATAAAGGCAATGCTTGTTTATTATTGAATGTCCCAACTCCTATAAGATATGGACCACTGAAATTAAAATTGAAATTTCTGGTCTCAGAAAATTATTTTGCCTATAGAGGAGAGTGCCACCTCTCAGTAGCATCAACTTTACTGCCCCAGCAGGAGACATGAGATCATTCTACCTGTTCATTCGCTCAGAATTCTCCACACTGTCTGGTTTCAGGGTGTTAGTCAATAATAATAGTCTTTGCTATTGGGTTACATATTATTAGAATATTTCTAAGTAATCACTGAGTTTTTTAATAATATCCTCAGTTAGGATTTGAGCATACAGCTTCAGTGGGGAAAAATGCTTTGCACAATGGAAACCATTTACTATTCAGTTGTTTTTGGTGCCAGGGATAAGGAAAGACTAAGGCTTTTGCCTGAGTGAGCTTTGAGTTGGCATAGTTCGTGGCTATCTAGAAATTGCTCCAAAACTTAGTGGCTTAAAACAAAAATTTATTATCTCACAGTTTCAAAGGTCAAAAGTCCAGGCAGCAGCTTAGCTGGGTGATTCCAGTTCAGGGTCCCTCATAAAGTGGTAGTCAAGCTGTCCTGTAGGGCAACAATCATCTTGATGGGGTTGGAGCACCAACTTTCAAGGGAGTTAACTCATGCACCTGGAAGGTTGCTGCTTGTAGCTGGCAGCAGGCCTCAGCTCCCCTCCGTGGGGACCTCTCCACGGAGTTCCTTAAGTGTTCCCACAAGACAGCAGCTGGCTTTCCCAAAGAAAATTATCCCAGAGACAGCACAGAGAAAACTCCACAATGCTTTTATGTGTTAATTTTAAATGTCACACACTGTCATTTGTTAAAAATGAGTTAATGCCTTGGCCAGTGTGGCTCAGTTGGTTGGGCATCATCCTGCAAACCAAAAAGTATCAGGTTCAATTCCCAGTCAGAGCACGTGCCTGGGGTTGTGAGTTCCATCCCCAGTCAGGGCACATTTAAGAGACAATGATCAAAGTTTCTCTCTCACATCCATATTTCTCTCACTCCCTTCCTCCCTCCTTTCCCCTCTCTCTAGAATCAATAAAAGAAAAAAAATGTTAAAAATGAGTTAGTTCAACCCAAGCTCAAAGGAAAGGAATTAGGCTCCATCTTTTGAAAGCAGTATCAAAGAATGTATGGGAACATTTTTAAACCACCAGAGTTAGGTATCAGATATATAATTCAAAATGTTTAAGTATACACAAGACTAAGAACTCATTCATATTTGCATTTGTGTAGGCTTTCCTTTAACTTTTAAAATCTTTTTAGGCAATTAAAATTTGTAACAGGTGACATAAATTGAAGAAGGTGCATATTTTCAATGTCAGTCTTCGATTTCTGTACATTTCTTTCAAGTTGAGGGAAACAACTATTCCTAACATTTATATCTGCATCCTGGTTGTGGCTGATCCGGTCCACATCACTGGAATGCCTTCCCTCATCCTCATCCACCAGTGGGCCTGGGGAGGAGAGTGGGTTTATGGGGGGGCCTCTCTGAACCATCGTTACATCCCTGGATACCTGCAACCAGTTTGCCTGTAGCACCATCATGACTGTCATGAGCGTGGACAGGTAAGTGAAGAGATTCTGAAACACCTTAACATAAATCGGAGGTGCCTGCGCCTCCCCAGCTTCATCCCACTCTGATCAACGTCAGTGCTGGTTGGTAACAGCAAGTCTCCTCTTCCTTTGCTTGTTTCATTGTGGAACTGATTACTCAAGAATTTTTGTGTCAACTTTCACAGGAGTGTATTTTTCATGGAAAGCTTGAAACACTAAGACCTCCTTTTTACTATTCATTCTTTTGACCTGTTTTATTTATAATTCACTGTAATTAAAAAAGGATCTCAAAATCATGAAAAGTTGGAAACTAGAAAAATGCCCTCACCCATCATTCTTGCAATAAAGAAGCTGAGACTCCAGGAAGTGAAGGTATTTGCTGAGAGCACAGAGAGTCAGTGGCAGAGCTGAGAACCGAAGTAAGTCTGCTCACTTCCTGTCCACACAACAGAAATTGTCTCAGAGAACAACCCACTTAAAACCTTGATCCACTTTCCCACCCCAACCCCAACCCCAACCCAGCACACTTGATCCTCTTGCTCTGATTTCCCTTGCTTTCAATCTATCACATGATCGAATTTACTTTGTCTGTGAGTGAGTGCGTTTTGATTATTGTCCAGCTTCCCCTACCCCTCAAATGTAAATTCCATGGAGGCATGGTCTTCGATCACTAATACACCCCAAATATCTGTGTAACAGTGCCTGGCAAGTGGGTGCTAGAAAAATATCGATGAGGGAATGACTGTCGGTCTTGAGGGCAGTGTTGAATCTCCCTGGGTCCATCCAGGCTTCTTCCTGAGTTCTGACTCTCACCCATCCAAGTGAGCCTCTGAGGTAGGGAAGTCATGAGCAGTTCTTCAGGTGGATAAACAAAGGAACAGCACGGTTCATATAAATCATCCACTGGATTGTTATTCAAACATGAATAATGATGGCAATGTTAATGCTTTTTTTATATCCTGCTGCTTTTTGCAAAAGAATTATCCAAATATAGAGTGTGCTTCTCAAGTTGTAACTAACATCACATTTGTTAACCAATGTCCTGAGTAGGTCTGGTTCATTCACCTGATGCGGGGGATGCTGACAGTATGTTAAATGAAGCTAGTGAGATTGCCAGGGTTCCAACACTAGGGAGAAAGCCCTGCACAGGCCAGACCACTGCAGAAAAGCAACGGGAAGTGCAGGCCTTACCAATCAGAATCCCATTCTTGGAGATGATAAAACCTGCTTCATCTCTGCATGGGGCATCGGCTTTTCCTGTCATTGTACCTCTTTTGTGAACCTCTTATGGTCCAACTCCCATCTCAGCAAAACTGCTGTTTCAAATACTCTCCCTTCTGGGTCTGAATTCTCTGTTTCTTCCTTTAGTTTTCAGTTGGCTCTGAAAAATTCTTTGTGGATTTGCTGGAGAACCAAATGTGTTGGATATGTCAGGATTTCAAGTTTGATTAATGATTATCCTTTTTTTCTGGATCAAAACTAGAAAAAAAAGGAAGCGAAAAATACTTCTGCATGAAATTAGCCCATTTCCCCTGCTGGCCCCCAGTCTAAGTTTCCTGAGGAATTTTCATTGTCTACACTAGTCACGTTTATTTATCCTGGCTTCAAACTGTCTGAACTGAACCCCCAAGAGCCTGGGGACCCTACTGGAAAGCCATCTGAGCAAAATGCCTGTCCCACTGGGCCTGAACCTCACCCTGCTGGGGAATCCTCCTACCAACCCATGCACTTTCCCCTTCCCTGCCTCTACATCAGTAAGCCCAAAGGGCAGGGACCCTTGCTTCCTGGAGGAAATCCCTAGTTAGAGACTAAGTTTTACAAAGCCTCATCTACAAGGAAAGTACCTTTGTAAAGAAAGAGTTTGCGGGGCTGAATGTCACCATCATCAGTGTATTCATGGAGGTGACAGCTATTTCAGTGAGTGGTTATTCAGACTCACAGGCTCAAGAGTTGTTTTCTCTCCAGCTAACAGCCAGCTCTTAAAAAATATAATTCTGATAGAGGTGTGCTTCAGGGAGGATAAAAATACTAATAATTTACTCTTGTCATGTACCATTCATCCTTGGAGCTCAGTGCTTTTATTGATTGTTCCCAAACCCCTTTAAACTGGCTTTGCAGGTACTTGGCTCTCGTCCAACCATTTCGACTTGCAAGTTGGACAACAAGGTACAAGACCATTTGCATCAGTTTGGACCTCTGGGCAGCTTCCCTTATTCTGGCATTGCATGTCTGGATCTGCTCAAAGGTCATCGAATTTAAAGATGGCGTGGAGAGTTGTGCTTTTGATTTAACGTCCCCTGATGATGTACTCTGGTAGGTTGTTGCAACCTAAGAAAAATCGAGTTGAATTAAGTTATGAAATGCTTCATCCTCCTTATCTACATGCTGTGCTGAGTGTCCTAGGTGACCCCTCTTCCGAGCAGTCTCCCTGCTTAGTTGTCTGCCTTCCACAGTCAAGTTGATTATTTAATTTTAAGAAGAGGGTCACCTTTAGAAAAAGATTATGAATTCAATCATGTAACCTCAGTGGGTACAAATATACATAAATAAAGATCTTAAAGATCCCTGGCAGCCGGACACAGCAGGAATGCGGCAATCAAGGGAGGGACTGAGTTTCAAAAAGCATCTCCAAGTTACCAGTTACCGAGATGCAAACCTTACCAATATGCAATTGTAGTTTGGTTGTTGCGTCCCTGCTGCCAAGGATATATTCAAGTCCTTACTCTCAGTACCTGTGAATGTGACCTTATTTAGAAATAGGGTCCTTGCAGATATGTCAGATTATGATGAAGTCATACTGGATTAAGGTGGGCCCCCAATGATTGGTGTCCGGATAAGGACAGGGAGATTCGAAGAGACACACAGAGAGGAGAATGCCTCTGAAGACAGAGGCAGAGATTGGGGGAATGTGTCTACTAGTCAAGCAACACCAAGGATTTTGCCAGAAACTGGCAGAGGCTCGATGTGAGGCACGGAGCAGATTCTCCCTCAGAGCCTTCCAAAGGGACCAACCCTGCTGACACCCAATCTCAAACTTCTGGTCTCCAGCTCTGCGAGAAAATACATTTTTTCTGTTTTTTAAGCCATCTAGTTTGTGGTAATGTTTTACAGCAGCTCTACATAACTAATGCAGCCACCAACGCAGGCATTTTCCAATATTTTAATTTGAAAAGAAAAATTAAGTCAAAAATTCTCTACTTGAAATTTTTAACATAGCACTGAAGTCTATGACTAAAAATTTTTGATCACCTGCTAAGTGCAAGGTACTGTGTTAGGTGCTTTTTACATACATCCATACATCCCAAGTCAATCTGGCAGATTTCTTGTCCCATCCACCACTGTCAAGTAATGAGACATTTCTGCATACACACAGCCCAGGAGGGGTGGAGGTAGAGGGCCTGCCAGGCCACAAATCCAGTAACAACAAGCTCGCAAGGAGCACAACACAGGATTGGTCATTTATTTGTTATTTCTCCCACTAGCAATGGCTGCACACACAGACGTAAACCATCAGCCAATCTGCAAGTGAGATGATACTCAATCACTGGCACTGATAGATTAATATGGACCTCAACCTAAAAGACCTGAGACTCACTATATGACTGTAGAGCTTTGGCCTGGGTCAAAGAAATTGAGATTAACTATTTTGCACCAACAGCTGCCTGCTATTTTTGGTTGGTTATCATAAAGCATATTCTGAGGTTTTGGCCTCTGTTGTTCCTCCTAGAACTTAATCCTAATGGTGAACTGAGACTGGAACTTCTGTGTTGCCTTCAGCGTCCCTCTGGGCCCAGAGGCTCTCTCTCCCTCTCTCTGCTTCTGTCCACACCCACCCAGTCTGGGCTGCCTTCTTTACCAGCACCGAGGTTCTGCCAGGAATCAAGACACCTGGCATCTGTGCAGAACTGGAATTAGCTCACCTGAGTATTTTTTCCTGGCAAAGCACTGAGGAAAGACAGGCTGATTTTACAACAGGCCTTTCTTGAGGCCATCTTGAGTCTTGACTGCAAATATGGGCTGTACAGCTCAACTCTCCAGCTGAGTTCAAGTCCCCCCTCTGCCACTACTAGTTGGCTA
Organism: Tonatia bakeri; assembly: GCA_004024845.1. Lineage (NCBI taxonomy): Eukaryota > Metazoa > Chordata > Mammalia > Chiroptera > Phyllostomidae > Tonatia > Tonatia bakeri. The sequence continues at coordinate 99,687 of PVIA01001049.1, forward strand.
AACTTGGGCAAGACACTGAACCCCTCTGTGCCTTAGTTTTTTCTTTTGTAATATAAGGATATGAATACCATTGTACTCATAGGGTAGCACAGATTCAATGGGTTAAAAATGTGAAGCATTCCAGATCAGTGTCTACTCTATAACAGCATAAATGCTATTGCCCATTATTGCTAATAACACCAATGATAATGGTAATAATAAGTATCCTTACCTGTTCTGTACCCAGTAAGTAGTGCTGGCCGTGGCTACAGAAGAGGTAAGCATCATTGTCGGTGGCAATGAGGAGCAGGACTTCTCCACAGGAAAGCACCCCCAAATCCTTAACTTTTCCCCAAGGACTTTTATCCTAGGCCCTGAAAAAGCAGAGAATCATGCCTCATAAACCGTAAAAACCAGTTCCTAGCATTGCAAATCTAACAGTCATACAGTCATATCTTCTCTCTCTCTCTCTCTCTCTCTCTCTTTCTCTCTCTCTCTCATTTTACAAGTACACGCTTAATTTGACAACAACCTTTTTCTTCCCTTTGCCCTTAATTTTGGTGTGCTAGGTTTTAATTTTATGCTATACTTGGAAGACGTATCAACAGAATAAGGGTGCCAGATGGTAAGTGTTTGCTTTATTTCTCTTTATTTATTAAAAGAAATATTCAGAGATCCTAAGACATCTACAACAGAAATTTAAACAACAATCACTTAAAACATACCATACATAGACATATGGGCATTAATGTCTATATGGGGCATTTTCTGAAAATAAGCCATGTTCTGAAGCAAATATCTGAGGCTCTTTCAGTGATAGTTGTTGAAATCACTGAGGTTGTGGTTTCCTAAAAATGTAAGCAAAACTCAAGATTCTATTTAAAAAATAATTTTATAATTTGTTTAAATATTTTATTTGTACATTCTGCAGAAATGTGTACATATGTAAGCATCCTAGATGTTTATAACTTCAAATTTTTGTTACTTTTTTAATTTATAGAAATATCTCATTAATATTTGAATTCTTAAGAAAAGATTAATTTGCACTAACCAAAGACTTACACAAAGACAATGAACATGGGGAGGACCTTTAAAATTACTTACCTCTAAAACTGCATGAACAAATATAAATTATTTTCTACTTGAAACTGAACATACCAATTTGTTTAAATGCATAAGTCAGCATTTTTATAAAACATGTTGGGTTAAAAAAAGTGTTATTAAAATTTGTCCTTAGAATAGATTATTGTACTTGGGTTTTCTTAAGATTTTACTAATTTATTTTTAGAGAGATGGGAAGGGAGGGAGAAAGAGAGGAAGAGAAATGACAATGTGAGAAACATTGCTTGGTTGCTCTTGCACGTGCCCTGACCGGCACGGAACCAGCAACGTAGGCATGTGCCCTGATGGGTTACTGAACCAGTGGCCTTTTGCTTTTTGGAACAATGCCCAACCGACTGAGCCACACCAATCAGGGATGTATTTGTTTTGAAAAGACAAGATTCATGGGTTTCCCACACATACCACACATGACAGTGTGAAGATTAAAAAAATAGGGTTTATACACTCATTGGTCAAAATTTGTGGCAAACCCTGGTTTAGATGGTCTATTGGCCCATGACATTTTTCCCACTTAGAATTTCTTGAAATTCTTGGGAAATGTTACATTCTTCAAGGGTAGTCTATTCAGAATGAAAGAGGGAAGTAGCCACCTTTATAGAAAAAAAATACCTTCTAAATGTGTCACTGAGAGCTGAGTTGGTGAGAAGGTTGAAATGGAACATTAAGCCGCTGACAGTGGGAAAGGGTGCTTGAGCTTTTTTCCAACAGTTCTCCAAACCAGATCACTCTGCTTCCAGCACTTTCTTCAGAGATGCTAAGAGCATCATATGAAACAAAGCTCACACTGTCCAGTTATCCCTCAAAATGCAAAAAGTTAGAGAAATGATGGTGCTACTCTGATGAACTGTAGAGAAATCATCTACTTGAATCATCTAGAATGATTTTCTGCTGCCACGCTATTTTTCATGTTATTCCTCTGGCTTATTTATCTGCTTCAACCATGTCCCAAGTTAATATATATTAGATGTCTAACTATTCCATAACATGATAAAATTTGGGAATGAATTTTTTATTTTAGAATAATCTTAAATTTACAGGGAAGTTGACTAATAATACAGAGAGTTCATATATTCTCCTCACTCAGTTCCCCCATTAGCATCTTACCTTACCATGAAGCATTTGCCAAGACAAAAAAAATGGTATTGGTGCATTACTATTAACTGAACTGTACCCTTTTTGGATTCCCCAGTTTTCCCATTAATGTTCTTTTCCCTGTTCCAGGATTCCATCCAGAGCACCACACTGTGTTTAGTTGTCACGTCTCCTCAGTCTCCTCTGGTCTGTAACAGTTCCTTGCCCTGTCCTTGTTTTTCCTGACCTTGATAGTCTTAAGGAGTTAGGAGGTATCCTGTAGGCTATCCCCAATCTGGCCTTGTATGGTGCTCTGTCACAATTAAACTGTAGTTATGTGCTTTTGGACAAAATCAGCTCTTCTCATCAAAACATATCAAGGGGCACATGATAACTTGATTAGGGCAATGTTTACCAGGTTTCTCCACCATAAAGTTACTATTTATTCCTTTCTCTATTCTGTAGAAGCAAGTCACTAAGTATAGCCCACCCTTAAAGGGGAAGGAAGAAGGTAGGGATTAAGCTCCACCTCCAGGAAAGGGGAGTATCTATATACATTATTTGGAATTCTTCTGTAAAAAAGGTTTGTCTCTTTTTTCCAATATAGACTCATGTATTTGGTACTTTGGGCCTTAATTCAATAGTATGCTATTTATTTCGTTTCTCAAAATCTACCAGCTTTGGAAAATTTGGGAAACTTTTTTAACAGGAGTGAAAAAGAATCTTTTCACAATGCTCTGAATAAGTAGGAATAAAATGGGCCTCATATTGCACTGCATAACCATCATGAACTGCCCAAGAGTTTCTAGAAACCCACTGCCCCATAGTTCCTAAGACTGTTCATGTTCTATCCTAATGTTGCCTTTGTAGTTACAGCTCCAGTGTTCCAAAGCAGAGAGTGATGAAGCTGACAAAGATGGTGCTGGTGCTGGTGGCCGTCTTTATTCTCAGTGCTGCGATCATGTCCTACAACTGCTGAACTTATGATGGAGCAGCCCATGCTGGCTTTCTATGTGAGTATTGCCTCTCTATCTGCCTCAGCTATGCCAGCAGCAGCATTAACCCTTTTCACTACATCCTGCTGAGTGGAAATTTCCAGAAACGCCTAACTGGAGTGCAAAGTTGAGTGGCTGAAAAGGAAATCCAACACATGGAAAACACTTTGAAATTGAGATTTTAGGAGAGTATGTGGATCACTGGTCATCTTGACAGCTTGTCTAAGTTACTGGTATTATTAGAAGGATGGACGAAATGGTGGATTTGTGTCTATTCTTCTCATGTACTTGTTAGTCTTAGTAGCATGGAACAGAATTATAACCGTTCAAGTGCAATGAGTGTGATATGCTAACTTTAGTAAACATAAAATATTTACCTGTACTTGAGAGTAGGGAATGGAATAGTCTAAGATACCCAGCTCCATGGTAATGGATGTTATTCCAGCATGTTACACACTAATTGCTGGTAAAAATGGCCATCCATGAGCACTGACTGAAAACTCACCAAGGAATCTGACCTTGCCGTCCATACTTTGGCCTCACTGTAACAATGCCCTTGAGGTTCCTGAAAAAGGACTTAAATTTGGCTATTTTTTATCCACAGAAATGTCAATTTCATGCACTCCAGTCTAAAACCTTCAACAATCAGCTTTACCTGTTAGCATAACTATGACCATATGTTGAGTATGCAACATTTAAGATTGCTTGTAACAAACCTGTGAGGTAAGTAGTGCCTCTACCAAGCTCAGAAAGGTTAAGTGGTAGGCCTAATGCTGCACAGCTGCCTAAGAGCAGAGCTGAATCCAGGCCTGCCTATTTTGTGTTTTTACTGATTTACCTTGGCAAGATGTACCTGTCATTATGACGGGAACCAATAAGTAATTTGGCAGGTAGGGGTTGCTTTTTCCTACAGCCCCACAAGGAAAGAACCAAAGTCTGAAAGAAATGAGTTGATGATTTTAAGCATATTCTTTTGCATTTAGCTTCATTCTCATGCTTACAAATTATAAAAACCAGCATCTCCATTTTAATGGAGTATTCTTCAGGCTGTTAAGCAAACACTTAGATACGTTCTTCTTAGGTTCAGTATGTTTGTTCAAGGGTACAGAAAGTAACTTAGCCTTTAAATTTGTGGATGTTCACGTATGTTTTACATATCTATTTTTTCCTCCTTTGGCTTGTATAAAACATGCACTTTGGTACAGTAAGAAAAGAAAAATAACACTTGGAAAGCCTGTATTCTCAACTAAGGTAAATCTTGTTTTTTTGTCTGCGAATAAAATCTGTAATTCCACATTCTTCTTCTAAACACATAAAACTGCTTGCTCTAAGGACATCTGAACATGATTTTTAATCAGTCCTTAATATAAAAGTCACAGAGACCACATTTTTAAACAACCTAATCTCCATTTTTATATCTCAAATGTCAAACACTTGACTTGCAGCCCAATGTATTTGGTTCCAGATCTTTCCGGGGGTTTTTTTGTTTTGTTTTGTTTTTTGGAGCAAGGTAGTATCTAAATGCATATCTGGATGAAAAGTCACATGAACAACATGAAAACTACAAACAGGTCACATCTTAGACATTTTCGTTCTGGAAGTGAGGTCTGCAGAGCTACACAGAGACTGGATGTTCCTTATAATTTTGACTGAAAGCTGTGTCATGGCTGCAGCTCTAAGGGCCTGCATTCTCACTTCCCTCTGGAGCAGCAGTCAGGGTTCATCTGCAGAAAACACAGTGGGTCATAAACTGCTGTTAGCACCTGGAAATTGAAAAACAATTGAAGAGTTTATCTCCACTGTCTTTTTAATAAGGAAATACTGTTGTTATAAAGATTTAAATGGTGTTAAACCAACAGACATTTTTCTAATAGCATTTCCAATAGGCCTCAAATAAATTCAATATATAAATTCATCAGTGAATTATTTTAATTTATATTTATTAAGAGCTGTAAAGAAATTTAATCAAAGTGAAAAACTTTTTAAAGGTGACTATTAAACGCATTTTTGTGCCTTGAGGTAGCCTTTCTGTGCATAAACACATACGTGCAGACTGGCAGAGGTGGTTTGACAGGGATTCTCCATGTGTTTTGTGTTTTTGCCCATGACACGCAGGCATGTTTACTTTCAATAGAAGTTAATGATCAGTTTCACATATCTAATTAATACTTGGGTATTTGTCATTACATAAATCATAACTGTATCCTTCCTCTATGCTTATTCACTTTTAGGTGCCTCATTTAAATTTTCACCAATTAATATAAATCAATGAATAAAAATTGCTTGTATAATGATTTATATACAGGCTTGTAGCTTCTATTCTTAAGGTTTTCTGCTTTTGTATTTCCTTAATATAGTTTCTCCTGAACAAAGAATAAGGATTTCCTCTGAGAAAACAAAAAACATTAACCTTCACATTATTAGTAAGATGTACCTAATTTCAGAAAAGCTAGCATGTGAGAAAATGCACATCACAGAATTGAGAAGAAAAGCAATGCTGGCAATTCACTTTCTTCTAAAGTTCAATGTCCTTATGTCCAGCCCTCAGTGAAAGAGTTCTTCACCAGGTGATTTCTTCATTACTGATAAATGCCTAAATTCAAACATGTAAATGAATCATATAAAAGAATCAAACTGATTAAACACCTCACAAAATGTTTTACTTATTTTCTGGCATAGGATTGAGAGAAACTGTGAATGATTTTGAAATATATTGCATTTATGTAGCAACAAAGCCACAAGTACTTGCACCTTAACAACTGAAAAACTTAATGTTACATCCTAAAAATAAAGCTTTCAATTTCTAGAGAATGAAAAGCTATCTTGGGATTCATCACACCATTTTGGGGACTGTAATCCTGGGATGCTGCTTCAAAGGTACTCTCTTCTATAAGAAACCTATTTAAAAGTATAAAGTTACCCCCTAATCAAAAGGGAAAAACATTTCTAAAATACTGCATAATTGTTATTGGGAATACAGTTTCTGTAGTACATAAAAAGAAAATGTGTTGTTCTTAATTTACAGAACTGAATAAATTTGGTATTTCTCTGAAAAATTCAAAACAAATATTTATCTTTTGCTAGTAGAATAATTAATATGAGGCATTTTTTAATAACAGCTATTTAAAATATCATATGTAGATTTGGCCCCAAGCAACTGACAAAATTATTTTCATGAATGAGAAATAGGAATGAAGTTCCTGTTCTCAATTTTAAATATTGTGTAGAATGCTCTGGAATTCCTGGTGTGTCAGTAAACTTGGATTAATTTCCAGCCTCATCAATACCAAGTGTAAAAGGTCTTGGTCAAACTATCAGTCAAACTACTTAATTGTATGGATTAGGAAATTGGAGCCCGAAGACGGTAAACGAAGTCAAATCCCTGTTTATTGTCAGGATGAGGGTAATATTTTGCAGCTCCTGACTCAAATCTTCCGTTTCCACTGTATCACTTTCTCTCGAATAGGCTAAACTCAGAGAGTAGGAGACTGAGGCTTGTGTGCCAAGAAGTTGGCTTATAAATGCGGTAAGAGGCTTACATGCGTAAATGCAATGAGATGCCTTGAATTTTTCTGAGGAGAGCAGTATCACAGTCAGATCTTTGCTACTGAAAACAACTGGCACTGAAGTATATGATAGGATGAATGGGAGGAGCCCAAGACAGGAAAAGCAGACAAGAAGTTATCACAAAAGTGCGGATGGGAGGAAAGAATGCTTCCAACTAGAGCAATGACATTTAAGTTGTACACATTTAGCTACCATTTTTTAATCCATACCATGTGCCAGCCACTGAGTACAATCTTATGCAATCTTCACATCGACTCTCAGAGCTACATAGTATTATTATTGTCAACATTTTACAGGAGTCAAGTAACCTGCCTAAGGCTACATGGAGAACAAGGGGAAGACTCAGGATTCGAACCCAAGCCTGATGCTCTTATCCACTGTGCCAATGCTTCTCAGACTTTATAATGCATGCATATCACTTGGGGATGTTGTTAAAATACAGATTTTTTTTCTAGTTTTGAAAGAGAATAATTTTTGTTTCTGTGCATTTGAGTATTTTAGATTCCACATCAATGAGATCATGCAGTATTTGTACTTTTGTGCCTGGCTTGTCTTACTTGGTGTGATATCTTCCAGGTTTATCCATGCTGTCACAAATGGTAGGACTCCCTTCCTTTTAAAGGCTGAATGACATTTCTCTCCCCCGCCCCGCAGTGCTGTGTGTATGTCTCACATTTTCTTTATCCGTTCACTTGTTGGACATTTAGAATTTTTCCAAATCTTGGCCATTGTGAATAATGCTGCAATGAACAGGAAAGTGCGTGCAGATATCTCTTCAAGATGGTAATTTCATTTCTTTTAGATATATACTAAGAAATAAGATTGCTAGATGATATAGCAGTTCTATTTTTAATTGTTTGGTGAACCACCATTTTCCATAATGGCTGTACCAATTTACATTTTCACCAACAATGTACAAGGGGTCCCTTTTCTCACATCCTCTCCAGCATCTTTCTTTTGTCTTGTTGATGACAGCCATTCTAACAGGTGTGAGCTGATATCGCATTGTGGTCTGACTTGCATTTCTCTAATGATTAGTGATGTTGAGCAGCATTTCTTCTACTTGGTCATTTGTACATTTTCTTTGGAGAAATGTCTACTCAGGTCCTTTGCCTGTTTTTGTTTGTTCGTTTGTTATTTTAATTGTTGTTCAAGTACAGTTTTCTGCCTTTCCCCCCCACTCCAGCCCACCCTCCAGCCCTCCCCATCTCCCTCCCATTTCCACAGCCCCCATTATTGTCCATGTGTCCTTTATACTTGTTCCTGCAAACCCTTTGCCCATTTTTAATAGTGTTGTTTGTTTTCTTGCTATTGAGTTGTTTGTGTTCTTTATATATTTTAGATGTTAACACCTTGTCAGATATGAGGTTTAAAAATATTTTCTTCCATTCTGCATGTTATTTCTTTACTCTGTTGTTTGTTTCCTTTGCTGTTTAGAAGCATTTTAATTTGATGCAATCCTGCAGAAGTTGCTTCTGCAGATTGAGGAAGAAGGAAGGAGAGGACATGATTTTGAGATTTCTAGCCTATAGGAAAATTATTGATCAACATAGGAACCAAGGAGGAGAACCAGCTGCAATCCGTATTCATTAAATCAAGTTTCTACCTGTTCTTAAATCAATTTTAAAAATTAAAAGAGCTGAACTCACTCTCTTAACAATGATCAAAATCAGGCTAATAGTAGTAGTTAACAGTGCATACATATCTACTTACTAATTTACCTCTATTGCTTATTAGCTACCCAGCCACAACAATAATCTCTGGTTTTATAAAATCATCAGTGTAGTAGTTTTGCATCATTACTTACATCAGAATTGATGTTGAGATGGAAAAGCATAACATTGACAGCAGGGATGAATTACTGCATAAAGAGTGCTGAGAAGGGAGGGAGAGGAAAACTGCAGGCTATAAAGTTAGTCAACCTGTGTTTGCATCACAGAACTGCTACTTACTGCAATTAGCTGCCAGACTTTGAGCAAGTTTTTAACCATTTTAGCCCTTAATTCCCATCTATAAATTTAGGGTGATGATATTACCCACTTCATACTTTTTGTGTGAGATGCAAACACTTAAGGCCTTTAGAACACTGCTCCGCTGGTGTCATACTTAGTACTTTTTAGTATGATTCCTATCATCTTCATTATTGTCACTTAAAAATATTTAATAGATTGAAAAACAGAGGGACAATGTTTTGCAGTCCTTCCTACTGAGAAGTGGAATTCATCTCCCTGTCCCTGAATCTCAGCTGACTTTGTGACTTCCTTTGACCATTATATTCTGGCAGAAGTGATATTGTGTGCATTCCACAAAGTCTAGACCTAAGAATCTCACAGCTTCTGCCTTTGCCCTCTTGGGATCCTGCACTGAGACACTACGTGAGGAAGCCAGTATAGCCTACTGGAGAATGATAGGCCACATGGAGACCTTAGGCATTCCAGCGAGTAGCCCACACCAACTGCCAGACGTGTGCGTGAGACCATGCTGGATCTTTCAGTCCAGCTGACTGTGCAGCATTCACAGTCATGTGAGTGACCCAGATAAAAGCAACAAAGGAACCATCCAACCAATCCACAGATTTGAGAGCAACAATAAATTGTTGTTTTAGGCCGTAAAATTTGAGGCAATTCGTTCCACATAAAAGAGCATCTATGAAAATAAAAATTAATAAAATGGTCCTCAGTGATACAAAAAGGTTGTGAGCATCTAAAATATTATGGTTATTATAAATCTTGATTCCTTTCTTCCTTCATTCTATAAATATTTATTGAGCACCTAGCATGTTCCAGATATAGATTGATGAAAACCTTTTTTCTGCCCTTACAGAGTTTACAGTCCAGTTTGCATAAAAATGTGAACATATCAACAAATACATAATTATAAGTTATGATAGGTGACTAGAGAAGAGAATAACAGAGACATACCTTACTGTACTGGACAGTTTTTTGTCAGTGATTAGACACAAAGCAGCTGGGAAATAAATTCTCTCCCATTGATTTCATTTGAAAAGAAATGGCAATTGCATCGAACTCAAAATATTTAAAGTATGAGGAAACTGTTGTTCCATCTCTTTTCTATTTAAGAGAGTAGATATAAATAAACTATCTACAGATATGGAAAAACAGATGGATTTGAAATTCAAGCTCACACTGAATATAATTAACTTGGCAAGGGAGAGAAGCCAGTGATGCCTGAGATCATAGCTGCCCAGGAGACAGGCAAAGGGCTAACTCAGTTTTAACACCATAGGAGTCTCAGCAGTAAGGAAAATTCAAACTCCATTAAAGTCTCTCAAGAGGTGAAAGAGCAAATGAAGAGAAAGAAAAAATGTGGCTATTGGAGAGCAATTAACATTTTGACCCTGTTGCCAGTCTGAGTAGGTGTTCACTGCTTATTAACAGAGCTTGGGTTTCCCGGGTCATTGCCAATGAGGAGGTCTTGTGAAAGCACTTAGAGTGTTGTTGACTATTTAATCCTGAAAACATCAAACACCTGAAGAGATAAATGGGCTTCCAGGGGTGTCAAACTCATTTTCACCAGGGGCCACCTCAGACTTGCAGTTGCTTTCAAAGGGCTGAATGTAATTTTAGGACTGTATAAATGTAACTAATTCTTAACAGTTAACTGGGCACTGCTGCTGGGTAGAAACAAGGTGCTAGGGCAGAATAAAACAAGGTGAAGGGCCTTATTCAGCCCTCAGGCCTTGTGTTTGCCACCTGTGGCTTAGGCAAAGCCCTTCTTCAGAAGGAATGGAGGATTGCTTCCAACACTTGGCTATTGTAAATTGTGCTGCTATGAACATTGGGGTGCATAGGTTCTTTTGGATTGGTGTTTCAGGGTTCTTAGGATATAACCCTAGCAGTGGAATTGCTGAGTCAAAAGGCAGATCCATTTTTAGTTTTCTGAGGAAGTTCCATACTGTTTTCCATAGTGGTTGTACCAGTCTGCAATCCCACCAACAGTGCACTAGGGTCCCCTTTTCTCCACAATCTCTCCAACACTTGTTGTTTGTTGCTTTGTTTATTATGGCCATTCTGACCGCTGTAAAGTGGTATCTCACTGTGGTTTTAATTTGCATCTCTCTGATAGGTAGCAATATTGAACATCTTTTCGTGTGTCTCTGGATCCTCTGTATGTCCTCCTTGGAGAAGTGTCTGTTCAAGTCCTTTGCCTATTTTTTAATTGAGGTGCCCATCAGTAAATGAATGGGTCAAAAAACTATGGTACATTTACACAATGGAATTCTATGCAGCAGAAAGAAAGAAGGAGCTCCTACGCTTTGCAACAGCATGGATGGAACTGAAGAGCATTATGCTGAGTGAAATAAGCCAGGTAGTGGAAGACAAATACCATATGATCTCACCTTTAACAGGAACCTAAACAACAAAACAAACAAACAAACAAAATATAACCAAAGACACTGAAATAGAGAACAGGCTGACAGTGACCAGAGTGGAGAGGGGAGGGAATTTCAGGGGAAAGGGGGAAGGGTTTACAGGAACAAGTATAAAGGGCACATGGACAAAAACTGGGGTGGGGGGGTGGAAATGGGATGGAGGTGGGGAGGACTTGGGAGTGGGCTGGGATGGGAGTAAAAGACAGAAAACTGTACTTGAACAATTAAAATAAAAATAATAATAATAAAAAAAGGAATGGAGGATTGCCTTCAGAGTTAGCCTTATTTGCATACCAAAATGGAAAGTCCTGGGATCACAGAACTGACAGGTAACCAAAGGACTCTTGGCCTTGAAGGGCTTGATAATAGCTATGCCTCAGACCCCGGTGACTGAGACTTAAATATAGCCTGGTGTACAAAGCCCTTCACAACTGAAACCCAGTGGCCATTCTCCTCCACCTACCCTACAATTTAGTCAGTCCTGCACTCGGGTATACATTCACAAATCCATGCTTTTTTAGTGCAATTCCTGCTACCTAGAATACCCTTTGCCCCTCCACCTAACTCCTACTCTTTAGACCCAATTTAAATGTTATTTCTTCACACTTCCACCCCCAAGCAAATCAAAATTAGTCATCCCCTTGTTGGTACTTATGTATGACTTTGTAGCTCCATCCATCATAGCATAACCAGTAATGGCATTTGTGCACTGGTCTCACCCTTTACATTGTAAGCTCCTCAAACCAAGAATGTATCTAGCTTGCCTTGATACTGGTGGTGCTTAAGTATCTGTCACATAACAAGTATTCAGGGAGCATTAAATTGATGGAATCAATGAATTAATTGATGAGAAAGGGAAAAGGAGAGAGAGAATATTTGAAGGAATGTTGGAGAGTTCATCTGTGTGCATGTGTCATGTATATATGTTCATATTTATAATCGTAGTCACAGTGGTACATGGGTGTAGAAAGATACATATCTAGATATTAACAAATAGGAAGATTTCTTATATAAGCTATGAAACAACTTTTGTGATTGAGATGACTTATAGATCTCTTTAGGCCTCTTCATGTATTTATTCTAAATGTAGTAATAAAGCACTGGTATATCACTAGTGTGTTAAAATACTTGCAGACATTTTGCCCTTAGTTAAATTGTAGCTAGGGTTTTCTAAAAGGCGACTGCCTGGCACTCCTGAACATTTAATGTGAGAAAATATAAACAAAGGAATCAAAAGATTTAATGTGGTTTCAAATGCCTTAATGCAAACCTATGAGAATAATATTTAATAAATAATGCAAGTACTTAACCTAAAGCTTGCACCCTGTAAAGCAGTTGCCAAACTTCAAAAATGCCTAGTGCGTTTTAAGAACATTTGAAAGTCCAAAGAATAACCTTCTCAGAATTATATAATTACATTAAATATTGAGTGGAAAATACTCAATTCTGTCTTTTTTTTTCAATGAATCAAATCCCATGGATGTTATCAAGAAATAATGACAGGTTCTAAAGACAACTCATTCTACCAGATGTCTTCTCTACATGGAGAAGTTTTCTCCTGCATCCATAGAATTATTATAACTTGATGGGCATTTAAAAAATTATCTTGCAGTCAAGATGTGTTTCTAAATACTGTTTTTTATCCTGTGGATGTATAAAATATATGCAAATGCTCACTATATAGAACTTTGAAAACAACTATTTTTTAGAAGAAAGTAAAAATCATCTCAAATTCAGCAGCCTGAGATAATTATTGCTAATACTGTATCATAACAGTTCATTAGAAAAATATTGACAGAAAATTTAGAAATAAAGTGTAAAAAATAAATAAATAAATAAACATAATACTTTCTCTATTAGTTTTTTTCAAAGTATATATGCTATTTTAACACAATTTGAACCCTGATACATATTTTTAAATAGAATTTAGGTTATCCCAGTTTTTTGAGGTCATGATTAACACTGCAATGGAGTTTGTAACTATTTGTCTGAGTTTTTAGCTTCTCTTTTGGAACAGATTCTTAGAAGAGAAACAGATAAAAGAGTACCCACTTTTGAAAACTCTTAAAATATGTTACAAAAATACTTTCTAAAAAGTTGCCACCATAGAATCTTCTACCTGCAATCTGTTTCTTATCTCCTCAATAATGTTCAGTATCACTTTTCATCTCTACTAAAAAGAATGACCAATGTTGTTTCTCAATGATTTTGCATAATTCTTTGATTATGAAGTGAAGTTAGGTAGTTTTCACATGTTAATTGGCTATTTGCATTTCACTGATTGTCAGTTAAGCCCCTTGAAGATAGGGATGCTTGTTCCAAGACCCTCCATGTCTGCCACATTGTAATCATTCAATAACTGTTGTGGAAAGAACTGTATGTTCATATACTTTGGCCATTTGTTACATTGGTTTGAGGCAGGATAGTAAGATGCTAGAAAAACTCCTTGAGAAGTAGAATCTGAGACAGATAGCTGATTCACACTGGCCTCATCCAGCACCCTGACTCACCTGCCTCCTTCTCCCTTGCTCGACCACTCCCTTTACCAAACTAGAGACAATATCTAGGTCTCAATTGTATTTACGCTCCAGGCCCAGAAAGCAGCAAAACCACATGAAGCAACACCATGCCTGGCATCAGGACCAGATGCAATGACCCAAGTACCCCTTATACCAGAGCCAACCAGTCAGTAGGGCTCTACCCATTATGCTCATTTTGATTAATCAGCATATGAAAGGACACACCTGGGAAGCTAGTGAATATTCCATTGAGATCCTCCCCGGAACCTTCCTTCCTTTAGAAAACAAATAAAATCCCTTAAGGCAAAGGACCCAGCACACACACTTTCTCTCTCTAGAACATGCCTACATCTTCTTTCTTCAGACTTATGTCTTTGCTTTTTCTGTTAAGCTCTAGGTGTCCCCACAAGACTTGCAAGGAGAGTCAGCAGCAGACAGGGTCAGCAGCAGGCAGCAGCAGCCCAGCCCAGGCTAACCCCATGAACCTCTCTCAAGAGCCTTCCTTTTGCCTTTGTAACTTGTTTCTTGAGTCCACACAGCCCAGCTGGCTCACTTCTTATGCCTCTGTGAAACTTTCTTTCTAAAAGGCCAAGGCAACTCTCTGAGCAGCCCAGTAGAAACTTTTCTTCAAGTGTACTTTCACTTTGCACATTAAATAGACTTTCTTTTGTGCTAAAGTCCTCGATTCTGAATTCTTTCTTTGCCAAATTCAAGAACCAAGGGCCAACATCACTGGTAACAAGATTTTAAGGTTTATCTTGTTGGTTTCTAAAAGTCATTTATATACTAAATGTTTATTGCAATTATACCCCACCCTACCCAAGTTCTCACTTTCATTTGAATATCATTTATGGTGTTCTTTGATGAACAGCCTATCATTTTTATGCAGTCATCCACTGGCTTTTCTACTTTGTGATTTCTACTATTGCCTTTATGCTTTATAAACCTCATTTCAAATTCTGAGCTGATTTTTACTGGGAACACCATACACAGTTATTTTGGGTGGGGAAGAGTATTACTTCTGTTAATATGCTTAACTCGTGAAAAGATATCCAGTGTCTCATTAGACTAACTGGAGGACTAATTGATATGACCTGGCAGTCCCTAAGATGTAAAAACGTTAGACTTTGGAGAGGAGACGATTTTCCTTACAAGAATTCTTAGTCTCAGGTGAATCCTCTGAGCCTATAAAATTCAACCTGCACTTTTCTGGGTGGGGTCTGAAAAAATCTGTGATTTCAAAATGATGAAGAATTGCTAGAGGTTCTTTGAAGAATTTTATGTCTGACACTATCTGGATTTCTCAAGCTTTAAATTTTAACAAATTTAAACTTTAACAAACAAATTTCAAATCCAGAGTTTGACATCCCATAAAAAGCAAGAATAGGCTGAAGAATAGTGACTCAAGTTTTTAAGCTGAAGAATAAATTCAGTCCAAGTTTTTTGAAGTTGCTGTCATGCTGAGCCCAAACCATAATAGTGATAATGTTGAACATTGGATGCCAGTCTTCCATGGTGCTAACCCCAGTGTATGTCATTAAAAATTGAGTAAATACTAAGGCCTAATGTGTCCTTCTTTTTACATAATCTAATTCATAGAATCTCCCAACTGGATAAAACTATACAAGCCTATAAGCCTTATAATCCTACATCACCAACACCTCCAAAATGTCTCCAATGGCCATCACCAAGTCTATAATAAACACTTTGAGGGATGGGGAACTATGCTTCTTAAGACAATTCATTGCAGAATTTCTCCCACCATCCCTTATTCAATGAAGACCTAAGTTTTCCATTTATCTTACTAAAACAATGAAGGCCAAGTAATCAGACACACCTACAGGAAATCTGCTGAAAAAACTTTTTTGCTTCCTAAATGGATGAGTTGAAATATAATCAAAACAGCATGTCATGGCTCTGTACAGATTCTTGCTGAAAAGTTTATGAAACAGTGTGAGATTTTGAATATAGTGTGATTCTTAGAAATAAAGGTAGAATTTAAGTTATACAAAATACATAGTTAAGTATGAGCTATACTGGTGTTTAGACAACTTCGGAAAACAAGGATAGCAGTTAAATTCTGAATAGGTGATCAGTAAGGTACAATGTCAGGCTATTTCCACATAACTGACCAGTCATTTAGATTAAGCTAAGCAAACAGGCAGAGAGATGATCTATTCTAACCTGGGAAACTGCTTCAATGTCTACCCAGGCAAATATCTGAGGGCTCTCTGGGGTTTCCCAATACCAGATTATAACTGAGGAAAAAGATCATTGTCTAGATTCCTATAGAACAATGGAGGAGAGTGGAGCACACAGCTATCTGTGATCCTCTAGTACAAATGTGCATATGGATGCACAAACACACAGGAAATGACTTCAATCTCTTTAAACACGTACTTTTTAAATAATCTTATTGTTTGTCAAAAAATAGCATATAGACTAGCTATGGGAATTAGTCTGTCAATTTCTACATCACTCACAGCAATAAAGAGAAGGAAGTTTGAACAGAAAGCCCACCAGGGAGCCAGTGCTCAGTCAGGCTGAACTCAGAGGCAACCTGTTACAGACACTGGGACCCTAGAGAAAAGAACTCTGCTCTAATGAAACACTTTGAGTCGTGAGATCTGCTTTAAATTATTTTTTATGAAGGGTTTTGGCATGTACATTTCTTTATTGCTTATCTATTTGTTTAGGGTATGTTAGTAAAGTGTTTTTTCAAGCTACCAATCACAACCAAAGAGGCAGAAAGCCAGGCTAATGGTTCCCAATCATCTGTCTTGCCTCTTTTTTTTTCCTTAGAGGAGTTATGGATATGGGTGTGTGGTGTGTGCACATACGTGCACTAGAGGGTGATATGAAACGTGTCTCTCATTGTAGGCCAAAATCAAACATACTTGAAAGACATTCTTTTATAGATTACATAGAGAAGACTGATAATGACAGATTCTCATTTATTTAAGGAAAGATTATGACCCTATTACTAAAATCCAAATATGATATTTTTCTTAAAAATATTTTCTACCATACACTAAAAAGGAAAATTTTTAAATGCCTTCATTGATCTCCACAACGCTCTCATGTGGAAGAACTGGACTTATATTAAATGTTGCTGTCAACTTCACCTGAAGAGAATGCGTTTTTATAGATAGTAGTTGCCAATTTTTATTTGCCCAACCAAAGATTTTTCCAAGAACACAGAATAAGATTTCAGAGCTGTGACTAAGAATGAAATGTCAGTGGCAGTTTATTTCTGTAACAATTTAGATTAGGTCAAAGCACAGACTCAGAAAGCATAAAATGTATAGAGCATGCCTTCTTAACTTTCTTCTCTCAACAGCTAAGTCTCAGTTATCTAGAAATGGACTATCTGTAGTATGAATTATTCATGTAAAACTCTCATAGAAAACACCAGAGAATGTACATATAGTCTCCATTGCCATGCTTCTCTTGCCTCTTTGGCTTGGACATAAGGTAACAAATAAATAAATGCTTGCCTGAACCATGAGTGGGAATCCCAGCTCCTGGATAACCGTTTTGGACTTGCCTGAAGAAGCCTCTGATCTTAGCCCACCCACTTCCTATGCTACCCTGTGCCTGTCCATCCCTACACATTTCAAGGCCTGTACCACCTCCTTCCTGACTATATTTTTTTATATTACACTGTGTCTCAATGCATCACTGACATGCATTTGAGTCCAATGGCAAGTTACAAACTTCAAGGAATAAACTGTGAAACTTATCACATACAGTAAGCTCCATCTTGTATACTGGTCCAAAAGCAGCTGAAATTTTTCCTCAGATTATGTAGACACTCTAACAATTTCTAAGATACTTAGTTGGGAAAAACAGTGTTATGTCCATTTGACTATATGGTGGCATGCTAAGAACAGAATGAAACACACCCAGAATTTTCTATTATTCCCCTAATTGCAAAGGACCTTCAAGGCCACAACCAACCTCGCTAACTGCACAAAAGAAAGAGCCTCTTAATTGGGAGTCACGATGATGTGATAGCTCCTATTTTCCATAACGATAGATCAGGGTACTCCTCTTCACCAAAATGATGCAGAAGAGACCTAGGTGTCCCTAGACAGGCACTGCAAACACACAATGGAACTGGAGAGCCAGGCAGAAGTAGGGGAAAGATAAACATTGTGTCTCCCTTCACCTGGCTCCATTGTTCCATTGGGTGACTGACTGCAGTGCCTGTCCGGGAACTCAGAGAAGTCTGTAAGAATGAGAATACGTGAAGGGTATAAAAAAACATGTAGGTGCTAATGACTTACATTTCAATCAAGTCCCCATGTCTTTGAGGAATCTTTGGAAAAATATTAAGCTCTGGTGGTTATCCTGTCACACAAAGCAAATTGTTTACAAACCCGTTTTTGGTTATTTTCTCATTGCAATAAAAATACTTTTCAAGTAAAAAATAAGGGTAGAATAAATTCATGTGCTAAAGTGGGCATTTTTAATTTAATTAATTACTCAGTTCTGTTGAATATCTGATTAGTAAAGGGGGAAATAAGACAAGTATTTATTTGGCTTAACTAGTGCTGTGAGTGTAGGTTCAATCTTTCCTATAAGTCAGCCAGGCAACTTCTTGCCTAGCTGTCTGCTGAGCAGCCTGGCACCGAGGAGTAGACAAGTCACACACAGTAACTACGCTATTCACTCAGCTTTTATTGGATGGAGGTTCACCCAAAGTAGATCATTAACATACATTAATATCCTACTCACACTCTAACAATCTAACAGAAATATAACACACACACAGCAATCAATGAGGAATAATGAACTCAAGTTCCAGAGTCCCGGTCTGCAGGTCTGGGAGACAGCACAGCTGGCAGAGGAGTCTTTGGCATCTTGCAAGGAAGGAACTCCAGAGCCAGGTGGGCAGCAAGGCAGACAAAGTCCTCAGTCCAGCAGGGCACATCCTCCGGCAGCCGATGCCAAGGGAGATCAGCATGGTGTAGAGCAGCACTCTGGTGTGTGGAGCTCAGCTCTCTCAGCAGTGGTCTGGCCCTGCCTGTTATACCCTTGAGGGTGTTGTACTCCACCCTTTTGTGTCTTTTTGATAAATGTCTTGGCAGCCCTGATGCCAAGTGAAGAATTTGCCCAGGAGCCTATGGATGGTACAAGGCTGTTCTGCTTCACATCCCTAATGGCAAGTGGGGAGTTTCCCCAGGAAACTGTGGGAGTTTCCACAGTACTGTGGGTGGTACTGCTCTGCAGACGTGGCTGCTCTGGCCACGTGTGAAAATATCTTAAGTGTGTCTCCTTGCCAGATGTGTCTGCTCTGACTCAGGTAGTTTCCCTCTTGAACCAAATGGCTGACTGACAGACATTTTGGTTGACATGAGTGACTCCACTTTGTTTTATATACTTCATGCTATCTTGATTGCACCAATGCCATTTTATTGGTCCTGCTCTCCACAGCTAGTCATGCTAGTTTAGATGGCTGATTCCTTTGTTCTACATAGAGCTATTTCTTAGCCACCTCCAAAAAAATAAAAAAGCAGGACATCAATTTCATAGCATTTGTTTCTGATGCCAATATATTAGGTACAGTGTAAGTAGGGATGTGTGGTGTACACCCCAGTTTTTCAGGACCAATATACAAGCTAAAACAGAAAAATCCAAGAAGGAGAGAATTTCATAAAGGGGTTAATGGGGTATAAGGGAGCAGCAGACAGGAATGCTCAGTCAGTTATGTGGACTTCAGAGATGTTTTGGTCTCCAAAGATGTACTCAAGTTCCTTGTCTCTTGAAAAGTTGCAATGGATAAATAACAAGGAACAATTCATGAACCAATGAGTTGTCCTTTGAATTATATAAAGACAGAAACCCCAAGAAAAGATTAGACATTGGGCATTTGATAGGGCTTGCCTTTTGTAACCAAAGTTAAGTGCAAGTGAAATAGAGTGTCCTGATTATAGTATCAAAGTCATTCAACTCCCTAAGTTATTAAGATGGGCTACACTATCCTTGATTCAACAATTTTCTGTAAAAGTGTGTTATGTCCCGGTCATCACTGAGTCTATACTTCTCATCTGCAAGATATACAGAATGATCATTTCAAAGTTAATCATCAGAGTACTCTGCTAAGTAAGTCTCTCTGCCCACATCTCACCTATGATCTTCGTCTACTCAACTAGAATGTCTCCGCCTTTCACCTCCTGGTGGTAGGTACCTCTGGAAGTAACAGCAGCAGTTCAGCAGCAGGATCCCAACCGCAGCAGCTGCAGTGACAGCAATGAGGGTGACAGCTGATCTCTGAGTAACATGCTCTTTTCTAGTTTGCTCCTCCATCCTTCTAAGCTATTCACCAACTCCTTTCATTAATTCCTCTCTGCTTGAAAGTGGTTTCTATTTTCCTGATCAGACCCTGACTTATACAGGCAGTATTTGCCCCCATTGCTCAGCTTCCCTCATTTATTTCTTACATTTCCTTAATTTGCAAATTAGATGTTTAGTTCAAATTTATAGGACTCCTATAAAGTGAGAGAATCAGAAATAGGGTCATTTCCTTTAGCCTGTCTTCATTATATCATTTCCCAATCCTTTCCCCAAAGAAGATTTGGAATCCAAGTGTTTATATTTCCCATTACATATGTAATAGTATGACTAGAAGAACTTGTTGGAGACAAATTAATGAGTTATTCACTTTTTTTAATTTTTTTTATTGTTTAAGCTATTACAGCTGTTCCAGAGGGGTGTGGGAGGTTGGGACTGGTGGAAATGAGTTATTCTTGATGCTGACTTTTTTTCGCTAGAAGAAAAATATTCTAAGTCATTTCCAAGGGGCCAGTTGAACACAATTAAGATCTTGAATATCTTTTCAACAAGACATAGTGTGGTAGTTCTGACTAAAGAAAGAAAAAGGGGGGAAAAAGAATACCCATGCTGAATGCATAATGCTCAGCATTCTACTTGTGATGATTTGGAAGTATTCTTGTTCCAGCACACAAAACTTCATCTGTGCAAACACATCTCATATCTACAAACATTATCATGATTACATAGCTTAACTCTTAAATACCATAGTAAGAGACTATCATTTTTACAAACAAAGCAACTTCCACCAAACAAATTATTCCTCAGTTTTACAACTCTCAAGTAGCTATCATATTGCCCATTTATACCCAAGGAGATTCAACTGATTGGTCTGAAAATTGACTAGAGTCTGTTTTGACCTTCTGATGATAGGATGACCACTTAACACAGTGAAACTTTTATTTTTACCAGTCCAATATATTCTAAGGAACCTACAAAGAGGCCTGCTGGTAGAGGAGGCAAGAGTGTTTGAAGGTTATTTTTTCCGAATCACCTTAGAATGCTACCTTGGAAGTGTGGTAAAAGCAGACTGTGGATGTGAACATCAAATGAAATATGGTATTAAATTATCTCTGAGACACAAGTGGACCGTGAAATTATTGAAATTATTGAAACCAAGTATAAATGTGTTTGGACTTCAGCATGAAACATTCAGTTTGGTAAATATAATACCCCCCAAAATTGCTTTAAGTTTGACAAAATAACAATACTACATTTTCCGAAGACATCATTTTGCTTACCTTGATTTAAAATAACTGGCAACTAACAGTGTTGCTGCCTAAGGAGTCAGAAATCATGCTAAGAGTTTCAAGAACCCACTTTACTGCCTTTCTTTGAACTGCCCGATCTATTTGGAAGTAATCGGTTAGAGCATGCACGGAGCTAGTCTCATTCTCTGTAAATGCCAGTTAGTTCCACTCAGTTTCATGGCACTGAGCTGCTCTCAAACCCCAGCCTACCACCCTGCAAATATATTCTACAACCAGGCCCAAGAAAATGAAAGAATCAAAGAATTGTGGCATCTTAGGACTTCTTCAGATCTTAGAAATCTTTTCAAAATATTAAAAGATCTATCCAAAATTTTATCCAACTTATCCAAATATTTATCCACATTGAGCCATTAGGCAGATAGGACAAGAACCCAAAAGCCCTGATTCAGTTTATTCTACCTCAGGCGTGTGGCTGGAGATCTTGGGAACAGATCTCCAGCCACACACCTGCAGGAACCTCTCTCCTGTGCTCCAGAGTCCGTCCGCTCAGTCAGTCAATCACACACCCCACTTCTTCCCACTTCCTAAATCTTTGTAATCCATTCCACCCTGACAACCAGTTCTGAGTTGTGGCTGAAAGTCAGTCTGGAAGACCCTGTATTTTACTTTTAAATTCACTTTCAAGGATGAAATAAACTTCCAGCCATCTGTCTATTTTTAAGAAAATTTTCACAGAGCTTTTATCCAGGTTGTTTATCAAAGGTATTAATACCACGGTACACTAATACCAGAGTTAATGGGTAAAACAAAATATAGGTTACAACTTTAGGTGAACACAATTTTATATAACATTGTTGTAGTAAATTTAGTTGCTTAGACTAATTCTAGTCTAAATGTTATATATCAGCAGTTAAAAAAATCTTCTGTTGTTGTTACAGGAAAGCTCTTTCTTCTGGTTAGCAGAGAGACTTAGAGAAAAACAAAACTTTCTACTGATGGGATACAAATACGTATTGATTAAACATTTTAGTGACAGGTATGTAAATACTCATTAGATTGTTTTTACCTAGCAATAAGTAATGGTTAGCAGAAGCTTGCCCTCCCACAGCCCCTGTGTCCACAGCCTCTGCTCTTACAAGGTCCTTCTCTTACAGCCACTAGGTAAGGACAGCAGTTTCTGCTTGCACATATTTCCTGGACAAAGCTGAGGTAAAGCATACAAGGCTCATAAGTTTATGTTTCTACCACCTTTCTTCTATTTTCACTTCTCCAGGCCATCATCAGCCCACGATGTGGACACAGAAAGCACGCTCTAGGAAGGAACTATCTCAGGCATCTCCCCACTCGCCTGCTCTAAAAGGAGAAATCTCCTCCCACTGAAGTCAGGTTCATTCTCAAAAACAACATCACAGCTCCACCCACACCTCTTGTCTCACTTGTTGACATCTTGCCTTTTCCTCCTGACTGGGTCAATGAAGTCTGTCACTTATTGTTTTTCCTGCTGTCACAGCTTCTTTATGTCGCTTTGGGTTGTTATTTGTCACCACTCATACTCATACTCTCAGGATCTTTTTTTTCTCAATCTTCACCCAAAGATATTTTTTCATTGCTTTTAGACAAAGATCAAGGGAGAATGGGAAAGAGAAAAAAACATCAATGTGATAAAGAAACATTGATTGGTTGCCTTCTCATGCCCCCTCCTGGGGATCAAGCCCACTCCTTGGGCATGTGCCCTGACCAGGAATCAAACCTGCAACCTTTTGGTCTGTGGGATGATGCTCCAACCAACTGAGCCACACCAGCCAGAACCCAGGATTTTATTTTTACTTTGACACCTGACATAGTATCCTGCTCATAGTAAGCAATTAATAAATTTCTCTCTGATTCTGGCAGTCACTTCACAAAATATATGAGCTTCGGGGTTAGGCTGATGACTACAAACCCTAGCTTTACTCTTCTGAGTCTTTGCTCTCCCCTATAAAATGGAAGGAATAATACCCACACTGACAGCTGCTGTGAGAAAAAAATACCTCAGTGACTGGGAAAATAGCTGATACATACTTCATGCTCAATACTAGTAGCTCTTATCAGTAACAAAATCATGAAATATTATTAATGACCATATTTTTATGAACAACATAATCTATGTCTTTAATAATAATAAACCAAAGCTTGAATCTCTCTAAGTCTCTTTATTTCCACCATCCAATATTTATATTGTTTTCAAGATAAAATGTTGAGATTTTCAAATTTGATCAGCCAATATCTGTATGTATGTACTATATCTGTGAAATTTAGAAAAAGAGGATTTTCTTCAATGTTTTTATCTATCACACTACATTTCTCTGATCCTTCCATTTACCATGAGTTTACTTTATTTTCCTGCAGCAAAGTGATATGTGACTATAGCTAACAATGTCCTGTCTTCAATATGCCAAGTTGTAGTGGGGCATTTTTCACCTTCATCTTGGCACCTACATGACATTTCAGTGAGGCACAGAGAAAACCATCGATTTTTAATGCTTTTATTTCATTTTGCCTTCAAAACTTGCCAGAGCAAGTAATCTATTGTCAATGACCTTTATAAATGAAAAATAAAAATTACACAAGTTCTGGAATGTTTTGATCCAGAAAAATGGCAAACAGACCTCATGACAGCTGAGACATTCTAAAAAGCAGTTGGTCTGTCAGCAGAAGCCTCCATTTCCCTGTCTCAGCCACATTTCCTGTAGGGACAAAATACATTTCAAGGCATTTCCATGCATCTTGTTCCAAACACTTCAAATCAGTCCCTGTGACTGTGGAAATGTTAGTAAGCCCACTGGCTCACATGCAGTGTTTGACCACAGCCTTAATCACTCTCCTTGACTGCCTTTCAAACCATTCACAGCAAACATATACCTCTACTCAGGATGTCCTTCCTGACCCTGCTGCCTTCTCATCCCAAGTGAATCCATCCTTCAGTCTCCACTCTTCCATAATCTGGTAGGCCTGCATTTGCTTAGAGAACACTAGGCTCTACATGGTATTTCAGAGTGTCCCAGGATTTCCAATCATCAGTATCATCTAGGGAGCAGATAAAGAGTAGACAGGTAGATAGATAGATGATAGATAGATAGATAGAAAGATAGATAGACAAATTCCAAGGACCTTTTCCTGAACATTCTTGAGATAGCCTGTTATTTTTGTTTTTCACCAGACCCAGGTAATATTTACAATCAAATACCTGATTTGATAGCATCATCTCAGTTCAGAAATGCCAACCCCCAGACTGTGGGCTACAGCCCACAAGACATTTTTCAAAAGTTTGAGTTGTTTCAGTTGAACACAAACTCACCTTTTCCCTCAAAGCCCATCTTTTGCTAGTAGTATTCCTTGGGGTCTCACACCTATAAGTCACATATCTATCACTTGAAAGTATCTGAGTTTGTGACTTCTGCTTTAGTTACTGGCTATATTCATGTTTCCTCTTTTGCATAAAACTTTAATTCCTTAAGAATAAGCAGAAAAGATAAAATAGAATCTTTTCTTCTTACAATGCACTCAGCATTCAAGGAGAGGTTTGTGGGTGTTTGGGGGTTTTTTGCTTTGTTTTGTTTTGTTTTATTTTGGGGTTTTTGTTTGTTTGTAAACAGAGGTCCTCTCTAAAGTATTCTCTGACAGAATGAGCCTTTGGAAAACTTGAAAGACAAGCCTGGCAGTCAAGCCCGAGACTCTGATTTCTCCACGATTCAGGTCTAGCAGAGTTTGGGCTCTACAGTACCAAGTCCTCCTGGCTGGAACTCTCAGGCACTGTTCTCTGAAAGCAAAGAAGATGACGCCAGTCATGCTGAAGCCATTAGCATCCTGCTGAGACGATGTCCCCCTGCACCCATTTGGGGTATTTACTCTGGAAAAAAAAATATTATTCTCTATATAAGTGGAGATACTATGTAATCCCTTTACTGCATAAAGCTCAGAGGACTGGCCTGTGTCGCATAGCCATTTTTCCAACCAAAGAGTTAGAGAGAGCTTTTTATTTCTCACTTTAACAATGCTACTTCATAGGTTCAGGAAAGAAAAACAGCCCGGACCAGTGTGGCTCGGTTGGTTGAGTGTCGTACCTCAAAGCAAAACATCTCTAGTTTGATTCCCAGTCAGGACTCATGGCTAGGTTATGGTTTGGTCCCCAGACCAGACGGGGTGCCTATGAGAGGCAACTAATCAATGTTTCTCTCCCTCCCTTCCCCTCTCTCTAAAATAAATAAATAAAATATTTTAAATAAAAAAGAATAACAAAAGATGGAGGACTGGGAGGAGGAAGAGGAGAAAAAAAGGAGGCTAGCAGAAGGAGAAGAAAAGAAAATGTGCTCCCAGAGGAACATGTTGGATTAGAATACACATCTACCCCTCTTTCAGAGGAAAGCAGTTTAAAGTACTGCTTGAATTTTAGCTAATTAGGGAAAAGTTGTCAGCTGCAAGAAATTATGATGGTCATAATTTCTTCTGTCCCAGAACTTCTCAAAAGAAGTACAAAGAGCCTGGGTTTCTGGATGTTTCACACTCTCCTCTACCCAAAAGTAGCAAAAGAATGGAGAAAATACAGCCTGAATACTTTCAACAAACATGTCTCAACTGCTAACTTGGTGACAAGGACAGTTCTAAGCACTAAGATCTGAAGATAAATAAGTCACTACCCTAAAAGTCAAAACAGACCAGTAAAAATCAATCAATTGATCAATCAATGCTATAAATTAAAGATAAATGCAAGGTAGTTTGGGGCACAGAAAATAAATTCTGCCTCTACCTAAGAATGAGAGCAAACAAGGCATCAGCAAAGACCAAAGAGAAGTGGAGCCACTTGCTCTTGATGGCAGAGTGCATTCTCCCCAGGTAAACCACGTGGGGCAGGCATGTGGGCAGTGGGAGCTCATGCACACAGAAGTTTTGGGAAAGTATCAGGTGCTTAGGTTTACTAGGACGTGGGCCAGGAGGAGTGGGAGGGGTGGAGGGAACTCAGACAGGTGCTGGACCAATAGGCAGATGTCGAATGATTCTAGGTCATTAGCCTCAGCAGGGTGGCCTTCCGCACGGACACGTCTGATTGTTAAGAGGAATGTACCTTCTGGCGTCAGGATTTGTTCAATACCCAAGATTTATTGTGAGGATCAATAATAGGTGTGTCCTTAAGAAGTCACAAAGAAGATTGCCAGAAATAACATCTAGAACAAGAAATCCCACCTGAAAGCAAAAGTGGTAAACAAAGTATTGGAAATAAAAGCAAACTTCGAGATAAATATAGTTGATTAAACTCCCACTTTTATGATCTATCTCTTCTGTACTCTCACTAATCAATAAAGGAGGAAAAAGCATAAATTCACAAGGACAAGAGAACCAAAGGGAAGACAATAGCCAGTGAGCAATATAAGAAAAAATAAAAATGGAAAACATAGAGGAATAGAAGCGGTTGGAACTTAAGTGCTTACAAATATATAGGACGAAGGGAAACAAACCCACAGGACACGAGGAAGGCCAGGTATTGGGGTTGATGGGGTGAGCATGAGACTGAAGAGGAGGGATGATGCAAGTCTTTATACTGAGTGATTTCACAGCCCTAAAACCCTTTGTCACCTTTGCAGCCGAGAGAACACACTGCACCCACTCCTCCCTACTCTTTCTACCAAATGCTGAAAACCAGGTATATCCTCAGGCATGGAATTATATGACTATTTTCTGGGGAAACTGAACCTGTGTTAATCAGGAAAAAGGTTAGGCCTTGCTGCAATAACTAATAAATTCTCTAGAAAGTGTATTTCTTATTCTCATCCCAGTTTGAAGCAGGTCAGGTTGTCTTTCTCCATATTGTGTCTAAACATCTAAAACAGGTGGTACTTGAGAACACTGCAGAAGGGAAAGAGAGAGCTCAAGGGTCACGTGACGTATGTGCAAGCTAGCCTGCATCCCACTGTTCAGAATCAAGTCAAACAGCCTCAACCTAATCAAAAAAGGCAGATGTGGAATGTAAATGAACTCATGGGTATCAGGCAGACATTAACGATCCTCGCCAAAGACAAAAACACTAATATTTTCTGTTTCCCCCCCAAAAGCAATCACCTCATAATCATCCTTTATTTGTTTTTCTTTTCATAATCATCTTTTAAATGAACCTCACTTAATAAATTCAATCCATGCACACAGAGATCCAATTTAGATGTTTAATGCCAAGGAGTATTAGATTATTATTACTATATTCTTAGATTAATATTACTGTATTAATCATGTTTTTGGCTCTATATTTTATGATGATTTGACAGCTAAGTTACCTATTCTTTATTATGAATGTTTAACCTAGAAATAATCTTTCCTGAGCAACTTATGTAGTATGACCATAACACTGAACAGAAAAGACCCATTCAGAGGATGGGTGCTTTACTGCACACCTGTTACAGTCACGCTGCCATGTTCCAGACCTGGCAAATGGAATTGGGCAAATCCTGACTTCTGGGACATGGTAACATTCAGCACATATCATTAGAATATTATAATATAGGGTACATTACACTTGTTCCCAATACATAAAAATGTTAAATTATGATGAATTCCATCAAGAGTAAAAAAAAAATTATCAGCACTCCTTCTGAATGGCCTGACTTGTGCATGTGAATGTTTCCCGATGTATAAGCTTGGAAACAATAACCACAAGTTGTTTTAGGGTGATCTTAGGAGAAAAATAAAGACTCTAAACAATTAGCAAGAGTTTCTATTACTTTCTGGTTTTATAGAATTTCTTGGTAATTGCCTGTTGAGAAATAATAAAATAATAATCATTGAATTACTTTGACCCGCAGATCTTTGAAATTACAGGTTACAAATCTGTGTCAAGCTGTGAAGACTTTGCCATCTGTTCTAGTCATGGAAAAACAAAAAAAAAATGCAATTGTAGAATTGTTACCTCAATGAATAGTTCAATCAGAAAGAAAAACAGGATCTTGGCTTAGGAAATTCTCTTCTAACAAAACATGATTTGACATGTGATACCAACATCGTAATTTTTCAAAATTTCTTTAAATATGCTTGAGGCTTTATTTGTAAATTAGATTTTCATTTAGTAAGCAACAGAGAAAGAAGCCTTCAGAAAAATATTAAAATTAAAAAAGAGCTACAACTTTAATACAAAGTTCTAACAACATACTATAAGCTCTTCTTAAGCTGCTCCAATTATTGATCTGATCAAGGGTGGAACATAGTGACCCAACCCTGAAGAAGGCCCCTCCATGGAAGCTGACTCCGATCTGAGGAGGACTCCTCTGGGTAGAAAAAGAAGTCTTTCTTACCCCAAGGAAATCTTTCCTTCTTAAGTCTCTCCCTGGAGAACACAGTGATGAGCAGAACCCTTAAGCTTCATCTCAGCTGGGAGGGGAAGGATGCTATGACTAATTGTCACAGTCTCCCTAGGTCATGAAATGCCAAGAATGCCAAATATGAGCTCTGCCCTTATGTCATTTCTGGTCTTTTTGCAGAGTGGCTTTTCTGTCCTTTGGTTATTTAACATTCAAATGTGACACATTCCTATCTTAGCTGCTACAAATCGCTTCTGAAAGAAGCTTTTCATTCCTTTGGTTCCTATTCTTGAAGTTTACTTCAGCATTCATAGAGAAACAACAAACAAACTTAAAAAAACTTTAATTGCTATAAACTTAAAAAGTGAGATAAAATCTAATATGTCTTAATTAGGAAAAATGTCATAAAAGCTGACAAACTACATCAACTGTTTGAAGAAAGAAGAGATCCATTATACATGAGATCCATAATACTTATCTCAATTAATGTTCATCATATTCTTCAAAGAATTTATTATCCTTATTTTACAGCTGTTTCAGGCTCAGAGGTACTGAATAAATTCTCTCATGTCTCAAAGCTAAAGTATGAGCCTGTCCCCGAAGTACAGAAGGCTGAGTGAGTTACACACGAGGTTTGGGGGATATTTCTGGCGAGACTGTAGCCCATGGAAGTGGTTTGCACAGCGGTGGTGCAGTGCACAAGTTCTAGCAGTGCTCCGCTTACTTCTCCAGGTGGATGAAATGCTTTCTCCTTTTGTCTTTTCAAATTCTTCTTTTCTCTCTTCACCTGGTAATTCCTACTGAACTCTTCATGACTCAGCTTAAATAGCCCTTCCTCCAAAAAGCCATTCCCAAATTTCAAAACATGCACCTTCTGGAATACAACCCTCACCTCTGTCACCATTGTGATAATCGCCTGTCTAAATCTCCTGCATGAGGCTGCGCACTCGAGGGTAGGTGCTCATCTTCTTCACCCCTGCGTTTCCAGTGCCTGCACAATGCCTAGCCCACGGGCACTCGGTGTTTGTTTAAGGTAATTAAGAAAGCAGGTAAAGTGTTTTGATCTCAGTATAAAATTTATTTGTATAAAATTGGCTCAACTTTTGCCAACTTAAGTAATAAAGTGACTAATGATTCCTGAAGACTGAAATGAAGGCTGCTGTCTGGTTAATAATGGAAAGAGTCCCTCAAGCCTTTTTTTCAGTGTATAGGGCCTTTGGGAGTCCTGTAGTTACTTACAAGAAGGCCAATGATTGGTCAAGCTCACAGAACTCTAGGAGATTTAATTGGTACCATGAGCCCCACAACACAATGGGAGTTGGTGTGAATATTATCTGCCTAACTCTAAAATGTTCTTTTATGAGGAGAGAAAAGAAGAAAGACTTCTTTTTCTAGTTTCATATTTCAGTTTCCTCAAGCTCTTTCCCAAATAATTCAAGTTCTTTCCCAAAACAATACCCCAAACGCCTTCACATTGAGGGACTGGGAGAAAGATGCAATCACTGTGGTGGGACTGCAGATTCAGCCACAACAACATGCTGGTCAGCAAAAACAGGGAACGTATGGGTTCTGACTGATATGATCTTTCTCCTTAGCTCCCATGTATGAGTAATAGCCTAATTTCATTCAACATATCAGCCAATCTAATAAATAAAGCAATCCTTTATGAGGTATCATTCATCCTTGGGTAAAAAAATAATCAGTCTATCTTAATATTGCCTTTTATCTTACTTACATTACCCTCTCCAAGTTCATCTGGGTTCACAAGTAGATGTTGAATGAGTGGGTGAATGAATGACCTCAGGCAGGCAGAGTGAAGAGGCCCCCTTGCCCCATGACCACCAGGCCTTGCATGTCCCACAGTAGAATGGCTGGTCCAGCATACATACTTGATGTGGTTGACCTGGACCAACTGTGGGCGGTCTACTGGTATCCACTGCTGGTATTTGCAGTGGTAAACCTATGAGCCCTGTTCCTTGATTTGGCCAGGGTACAGTGGAATATTACTGCTGACCAAGTGCATTAAACACATTTCTAACTCCTGTAAACTTTTGTTTTAATATTTGCCCTATATGCACATACCAAAACACCTTGCTCTGGACAATTCTATAATATATCTAAGTCATCTTGCCTTGCCTTCATGCCTCCTTGGTCACCTGTCTCCCCCACAGGAGAAATTCTTCTGGGGGTAGAAATGGGAGGTGTTAAAATACAGATGAGCCAACCCAAAATATACACTCCCAACCACCTCCTTTACTGGGCTTTTATACTTGGGCCACTGTACCCTATTCACCCCAGGGCCAGGACTGGACAACAAAGAACAGTCCCTAACCCCCAGAGCCTGCTGAAATTATCCAAACTAGCAAATCCTAAACCTATTTACCCCATTCCTTCCCATAGAAACCACAATAAACATTCTTGCCCACAGTTCTCTCCTCCTCTTCCTGCTGACCAGCTTTCCCATGTGGTCCCTTATGGCATGGCACACCCCGCCATGGGGGCTGTGAGTAACAAACTATCTTTCCAATATCTATCCTCTCTTGACCTTTTAGTCTTACTATACCTCAAATTGTCTACCAATATGTTGCAATTTAAAACACTCAGCTTCCTTGCTCTTGGCTTTCCTTAGCTATATCTCATTCTAAGTCTGTAGTACATCCCCCATGTGGTCACCCATGCTCAGGTCTTCCACCCTTGGCTTCGACTGTAAGGTAACCTTGACCCTGCAATGGTGTGAATTCTCTCAGAGCAGGCTTTCTCTGACTTAACTCAATGCCCGTGCCACATGGGAACTGAGGGAAATTTGAGAGCCAAACTAGACTGGCTATCTGACCGCACTGTTGTGTTGGGCTGCCACAAATAGAGAATGGGTGCCCTTCGTCGGGTCCCAAATAGGAAGGTGAGCATATTACCTCTAAATTTGGTATTCCCTCAGATTTCAGAAAAATCATCTGTGTTCTGGCTGAAAGCCTGGAGCAGAGAGCTGTCTCCTTTCTCTTACTTCCTTCTATCATCTTTCTCACCACCCCTGGGTCCTAGGCTTTCCCACTCTCTCTTCCTGTTTACTCTCACACCACTGTTCTAAAACTCCATGTTCAAGTTCACAAAGCCTGGCTCTTGATATGTCAAAGAGGGGAGTCAAAATAAAGAAATTAAATACATCTTCTCCCCATTTCTTCTCTTTCCTCTCTCTTTCTCCCTCCCCCTCTCTCTCTTTCATTTTCCCTATCTCTCACTCTCAGTTAACCAGTACCTTGCTTTCATGTGTATTTTACCATCTTCTCCTGCCACAGAAGGGTAAGCTTTATAGCTTAGACTTAAAATGACACAGAGCAAGAAGAGGAAAACTTAAGTAAAACTTTTACATTAATCATTTTATATTTTCAAAATTATTATCTCATCATGTTAACTTGTGACTATAATCTTCCACCTTAACTATAGGTATGTGTCTTAAAATTGGGATCCCCTTTGAATTTTTTTCCTCAAGATCTTCAAGTACTAAGCATCACTCTCCAGAAATAAAATCCCTGTTCTATATCTAATATAAAAGATCATAAGACAAATGTCTCAACTAAAGGAAAAGTGAAAAAATATTTTATAAAACAAGAGTATAAGTCATTAGTAAGTGGTTATATTCATTGAAAAAAAGTGCCAGACATATCACTGTAATATTATATAATCCTAGAGAAACTCCAACTCAGGTCTCCATTTTTAAATTAAGTCTACAAATC
Organism: Tonatia bakeri; assembly: GCA_004024845.1. Lineage (NCBI taxonomy): Eukaryota > Metazoa > Chordata > Mammalia > Chiroptera > Phyllostomidae > Tonatia > Tonatia bakeri. The sequence goes on from PVIA01001049.1 coordinate 131,930, forward strand.
TCACCTAATTCTCACTTATCCTCAGAAATAACATTCAAGTTTTCTTCCACTTTACAGTTGAACCATTGCAATAGTTATGAAAGATACTCTCAAATGCTGGTATGTGAAAGTTATTATTTAAGGCACATCTTTAATTTTCTGGCAATCGAGGATCTCTAACCCACCCCCAGTATATTCAGATCTGTGCTCAGAGCTTTTTCACACATTACCACCCAGCTATCACTTTCACATTTTTGCTTCTGAGAATTGCCTAGAAAATAGATTAGCCAGGCTATAGGTGTGAAAACATAAGAGATGTGAGAAAAAATGAGATTTAATATTAAAGTCAAGCAGCGAAATGTTTCTCTTCCATTCTGTGTGTGTGGTGGGGGATGGGTGGCATTCTTATTCTTGCTTGTGATGTGAGAAAAATAACGGGTTTTTTTTTTAAAAAGCCCACGATAAGAAGTTAATTTTGACATACATATCAATAAAGGCTGCAGTGAAACACCACAAAATGTCAACAAAGCACATGATGGGAGTCACAGATTGCACTTTAGTTCCCTCTATTTTTCTAATATTTTGCCATGTTATACTAAAACATGTGTGTCTTAAAATACTACCTTGAGAAATTCCAGAAAAAAAGCACCCATTGAAGTTTTCAAATGCTGATTTAGGTTATGATTCAGGAGGACAATACAGGTAGAGTGACTTAAGCTTAGGACTGTGCCAGCTTTTTAGGATTAGTTTTTAAAAGCAGGATGTGGAATTTTATTCATGCCAAGTTAAAACATGGGGGCTGATAATGTGCAATGCAGCTGTTGTGGAAATTCTTGAAAACAGAAATCCAGATCTTAGAATATTTTGAACTTCAGATAATGACTCATTAGGAGTTACAAAATCAAATTCAAGGGTTAGAACTAGCATTTCTTAAGTAAATAAAATAGAGGACTTCTGGCTAAAATGGATGAATACACTTTGTTTCGTCACACAACAAAAAGAAGGACAACAACCAATTAAAAACAAAAACAAAAAAAAACAGAAATTCCAGAAAATCAAACTGTATGGTAGTCTGACAACCAAGGAGTTAGAGAAGAAACATTCATCCAGATGGGTAGGAGGGACAGAGATGGGCAGCTGGGCAGAAAAGACACTTGGCAAGGTGGAAGCTGGCAGACCAAGCAGTCTCATATTTGCATGCAGATATACCAGGAGGAACAAATGGGGAGTGAGGCAAACCACAAAATCCAGGGTTCCAGTACAGAAAAAGAAAGCCTCAAAACCTCTATCTGTAAAAACTTGTGAGGGTTACAGCAGTGGGACAAAATCCCAGTCTCATAGGAGAGTCAGTTAAGGAGACCCATGAGGTCCTAGATTGTGCACAAACCCACCCACCCAGGAATCAGCACCAGAAGGGCCCAATTACACTTGTGGAAAGTGAGGGACATGACTGAAAGTGGAGCAAGAGCTGAGCAAGCAGCATTGTTCCCTCTCTGACTCCTCCCCTCCACATACAGGGCTTCATTGCAGCAAAGTGGGTTGCCCTGCCCTGGAAAATACCTAAGCCACCCCTTACAAAGTAATAGGTGTGCCCAAACAAAGATATATGGCCCAAATGAAAGAACAAATCAAAACTCCAGAAACAGAACTAAGCAAAGAGGAGATAGCCAATGTATCAGATGCAGAGTTCAAAACAGTGGTAATCAGGATTCTCAGAAATGATTGAGTATGGTCACAAACTAAAGGAAGAAGTGAAAGCTATACAAAGTAAAATAAGAAAAATATATAGGGAACCATGAGTGAAAGGAAGGAAACAGGGACTCAAACCAACAATTTGGAATAAAAGGAAGGAATAAGCATTCAATTGGAACAGAATAAAGAAACAAGAATTCAAAAAAAAGTGAAGAGAGGCTTAGGAACTTCTGGGACAACTTTAAATGTTCTAACATCTGAATCATAGGGGTACCAGAAGAAGAAAAAGAGAAAGAGCAACAAATTGAAAACTTATTTGAAAAAATAATGAAGGAAAACTTCCCCAATCTGGCAAAAGAAATAGACTTCCAGGAAGTCCAGGAAGCTCAGAGAGTCCCAAAGAAGTTGGACCCAAGGAAGCACACACCAAGGCACATCATAATTACATTACCCAAAATTAAAGATGAGAGAATCTTAAAAGTAGCAAGAGAAAAGGAGACAGTTACCTACAAAAGAGTTCATATAAGACTATCAGCTAATTTCTTACAAGAAACCTTGCAGGCAAGAAGGGGCTGGAAAGAAGTATTCCAAGTCATGAAAGGCAAGAACCTACATCCAAGATGACTCTACCCAGAAAAGCTATCATTTAAAATGGAAGGGCAGTTAAAGTACTTCCCAGGTAAGGTCAAGTTGAAGGAGTTCATCATCACCAAGCCCTTATTATATGAAATATTAAAGGGACTTATCTAAGAAAAGGAAGAAGATCAAAAACTATGAACAGTAAAATGACAACAAACTCACAAATATCAATAATTGAACCTAAAAAAAAAAAAACTGAAAGAAACTAAGCAAACAACTAGAACAAGAACAGAACCAGAAAAATGGAGATCACATGGAGGGTTAGCAGCAGGGAGAGGGTGGGATTTGGAAAATGGGAGAAAATGTACCGGGAATTAGGAGCATAAGTGGTAGGTATAAAATAGACAGGGGGAGATTAAGAATAGTATAGGAAATGGAGAAGCCAAAGAACTTATATGTACACCCCATGGACATGAACTAAGGTGGGGAGTGGATACTACAGGGAGGGGAATTGCTGGGCAGAAGGGGATAAAGGGGAGAAAAAATGGGACAACTGTAATAGCATAATCAATAAAATATACTTTAAAAATAAATAAATAGGATATGAAATACTTGAACATGGTTATTTAAAGTGTTATATTGTATAAAATATGTGTTGTGTGTTTATAGATGTAGAATATATTCCTGACTGTAGTTTTTACATGTCTTTCCAAAAAGTTTAGAAAATGATTCCCTAAAGTATCTATCACAAGGCTTTGTCCATAGCAGGTGTAGCAGAGTGAAAACACAGACACGCATGCACTCAACTAACTGCAACAACTTCTACCTTTCTACATTTTCTCTGCAGGGGAAATGGGTTTTTATTTAACAAAGCACTTCACTGCACCGTTTTCTCCAAGAAAGCTGACCTCCTGGAAAGTGGCCATCTGGCAGAATGAAACTGCTCTGCGTAATAGAAAGCATGTTGCAGTTCTAGGTCACAATCCAGACATGGAAGGAGAAGCTCCAAGGAAAAGAGGAGAGAGATGAGGGAAGAACGATAAATACCGTAGCAGGTGAGGGGTCTGTGGAGAAAGGCTACCAGGGGAAAACAAGTGAGCAGAAGACAGTGTAGTTAGTGTTCAATTTCAGAATTAACTTCTTTGTGGCTGCATGCTCTGAGACGCTGTTCTGCAGCTCCAAAACCAGCAGTAAAGTCAGCTCCAGACACAGCCTTGAGCAGGCCATATTTTCAAGTTTAAGGAACTGACTCAGAATGGGTATGAAACATCCTATTCCCAATGTGATAAAAGGAGCCCATTCTTGGATTTCTTAATTATGCAAATATTTGTTGAGTGGAAAAGAAACAGGACAGGCACTCATCGCCCAACATTCTGTGTCCTGGCTCCCCAGCTGCAATGGCCGATGTCCAAGACTCCACCAGTGGTAAATCCACGAGGAACCTTTCTGGGAACCTTTACTACGTAACTTGCCACACAGATTCAAAACATGGCAGCCATAATCTAATACCTCACAGATAGCTTATAGCCTACTGACCGATTCTGAACGGTGCAGATCGCCCTGCCCACCCACTAAGAAGCAGGGTGCTCGGTGAGGCAAGTGTACATTCTAGGATATGGCCCAGAGTTTGGTCTCCTCTTTCAATGAAGAATGACAACAAAAGTGGGACACCTTTTGCATTTACATGGAGATAGGCCCTGATGTACCATGTGAAACATGAGAATCATGAAATGCTTGCTCCATTTTTTAAAGTCCTTACTTATTCAGCCAGCATAGATAAGAACATGAATAACAAACCCACATTTTTCAGAAACTTATTTTCACCAGCTGCCATCTCTACCTCCTACCTTCCCTCTACAATAGCCTTACAAGCTCCACCAGTTACAAGCAGCAAAATAAAAAGTGAATTGGTTTCATCCCCTTTAATTTCCAATTTATTCATGTGAAGAAAATTAGGGAAAGCTGCAAAATGTTTAAAAGGCAAAAAGTAAAAATTATGGGGAGAAAGAGTCAAGGAATTGAACATTCAAACTGAGATCAGTCCTAAAGTAATGGGGAATTTAAAGTGACTCTCACAGGCAGAAAAGCATGCTAAAATAAACTGAGAGGCAAATAAATCCAAGTATACTTGTTTTTTGAAACAAGCTGGAAATGAAATGCATTGCAGTGTGCAAAAACTGTACAGAATGGCACAGTAAACAAGATAGAGTTTCCATACCCAGGTGCACACCGAGTAGCTGGTGACATGAGACATAAACATGAAAAGATAATAAACAATATTGTAAAAATTATTACTGAGTTTTTCAGATAAACATTACAGAAATTCAGAAAGCAAAATCTAGTCTGATCAATGAAACATGTAGACAAGTTTTCAAATTTTTCAGGATGCTACCTAGCGGACTCTCAGACACCAGTTACCACCCCACGTGGGCAGATGGTCGCCATGACACTACTGACATCCCACAGGAATCCTTCCACCTCATTTTAAACCTGCCATCCCTTAACTGGTGCACTGCAATTTAATCTGTTAAGGCATTCCATATCAACAATGGTACAAATGAGAGAAGAAGAAAGGATCAAAGGGAGGAGCAAAATTCAACAGAGGTAGCTGAACATTAAACCTGAGCTATTCTGTGACTGAGTGGGGCCTAGATGCTGGATGAGAGTTGACAGTAGAAGACGGACCGGAGGAGGTGGTGGAAACTGAACTGCTGGGGCTCCGGGGGTGGGGGGCGGGGGAGTAGAGCTGTTGACAGCTGGAAGCAGCAGCTGTTTCCCCACTGTCCCCAGTGCTCCTTAGTTCTCTTTACAAACCTGCATGACCTGGAAGTGGGGGCCTTTGTGCTGTAGTGGAAGGCCATGGGGGTTAGAGGCAGAAATGATCTTGGATCGCTTTTCTACCCCTCACTAAATAAACAAAGTCATAGCTAGCTCTGCATCTGCCTAAAGTTCAGAGCGATCGCTGAGGCTTCCACTGCCTTCTCCCTTTCATTGCTGCTTCCCCTTCCTCTCTCTCAATTGTTGCCTCTCTCTATCATCAGGTCATCTGGCTCACTCTCCTCTCTCTAACTTCTGTGGTGCCTTCTATGTCACCTCACCAGGAGAGGGATGAAAATTGGAAGCAGAACCATAGGCCTCACAGAATGTTCGCAAAGGAATGGATCTTGATAATCATCTGGTCCAACAACCTTAGTCTACAGACCAGGAACCCCAGGCTCTAAGAGCTGAAACAACTTGCCATAGTCACCCAAGCACAGAACTCTGCCCTGGATCACACTCATGCCCAATTCCAGGTGACACCTGTTACAGAATTAGACTCCAAGATCCCAGCCACAGTTGGAGAAGACAAAGACTAAATCCAAAAGCACAGTTGGGTCGTTTCTAAAGGCAGATGCTAATTATAAAAACGTGAAGTGTTGATTTTGACACTGGAAAGCTCAAGAAGCAGAAAGCCTTGGGTACTGGCGCTTCTATATATAAAAATGGGCGCAGAGCGCCATCTGCTGGACCCCTCGACGTCAAACCACCTGCCACAATTCAGAATGAGGGATAAACTGAGCAGATTTCTTGTTGGCCACACCCTAAACACACACAAAAACTAATTCTATATTAATCCCTTTTTTTATTTGCACCTCTTTAGTTTTCACCCTTAATTTTTCATGGTAATTTTGCCTTATTAACATGAATTGAACTCATTTTATAAGTCTAAGCTTCAAAAAATAGTATGAAAATCTATAATAACGCACCAAAAAGGGTATGATAAACCTCTATCCCCATTTTCCTCATATTTATAAATTGTAAAAATTTTGTCATATTTGATTCTCTCTCTCTCCCCCCTATTTTCTTTGCTGAAGAAATTAAGGCAAATCCCAAGTATCATATATACTTTCACAATATAAATCTCCTTTTTAAATTAGACATTTTTATATGACATTATCATAGCTGACAAAACTATTAATAATTCCTTGTTATTATTTAATTCTCAGTCTGCAGTCAGATTTCCCTAATGGTCTAAAATAATTTTGTACCATTGGTTTGTTCAAATTAGAATCACAGCAAGGGTTCAACCCTATCAATACATTTAAAATCCATGAGTTCATATGCAACCAAAAAAAAGATCAAGCCTGTCACCAGAAAAAAGGACAAAAGAAAGGAAGGGGGCAGGAAAGGAAACAGCCATTTCTAATCGGACAGAGTTAAAGTCACTAGTCCACATGGTCCTGGCACAAGAACAGACAGAGACCAACGAAACAGACAGAGAGCACAGAAATGAACCCACACCTCTATGGTCAATTAATATTTGACAAAGGAGGCAAGGACATACAATGGAGTAAAGGCGATCTCTTCAATAAATGATATTGGGAGTACAGGACTGGTACATGCAAAAAAACTAAAGTAGACCACAGCTTACACCATACACCAGAATAAATTCAAAATGGATAAAAGACTTAAATGTAAGTCATAATACTATACAGTTTTAGAGGAGAACATAGGCAGTAAAATTTCAGATGTCTCATGGAGCAATATTTTTGCCAATATATCTCCTAGGACAAGGGAGACAAAAAACAAAAATAACAAATTAGACTATGTACATTGAATTAAAAAGTTTATGCACACCTAAAGAAACCATCACCAAAGTGATAAGGGAACCTACTGTATGGGAGAACATACATTTGCCAACAATATATTTGTAAGAGTTTAATTTCCAAAATATAAAGAACTCATACGACTCAACACCAGTAAAACAAACAATCCAATTAAAAAAATGGGCAAAGGACCCGAACTGACACTTTTCCAAGGAGGACATACAGAGGGGCCATCAACATATGAAAAAATGCTCAATATCACTAGCCATCAGAGAATGCAAATTAAAACCACAATGAGATGTCACCTCACACCTGTCAGAATGGCTATCATCAATAAATCAACAAACAAGTGCTGGTGTTGGTGGGAATGCAGACTGGTGCAGCCATTGTGGAAAACAATATGGAGTTTCCTCAAAAAATTAAAAATGGAACTGCCTTTTGATCCAGTGATTCCACTTCTGGCAATACATCCTAAGAATCCTGAAACACCAATTCAAAAGAATATATGCACCCCTGTGTTCATAGCAGCATTATTTACAGTAGCCAAGATCTGAAACCAGCGTAAGTGCCTAGATGAGTGGACAAAAAAGCTGTGGTACTTTTACATAGTGTAATGTTCCATGGCCATAAGAAAGAAGGAACTCTTACCTTTTGAGATAGCATGGATGGACCTGGAAAATATTACACTCAGTGAAATAAGCCAGTCAGTGAAAGACAAACACTGTAAGATTTCACTCATATGTGGCATCTAGTGAACAAATTGAACTAGTGAGCGAAATAGAATCAGAAGCATAGAAACATGGAAGGGGAGAGGTGAGGGCTGGCTGGAGGAAGGGGAAAGGGACTAGTCAAAGAACACATATGCCTGGCCCATAGACATGGACAACAGTGTGGGGATGGACTGTGGGAATGGGGGCTGGACTGGGTGGAGGAGTCAAAGGGGAAAAAATTGGGAAAACTGTTATAGCATAAACAATAAAAAATTGTTTAAATATTTGAGTTTCAAAATAAACAATATGACTTACTACAAATGAAAATAAATAAATAAATAAATAAAGTCAGTAACTTGGCCACAAACTCCTTACTCTTAAAATTGGCAACTAAATGAAAGAATTAATACTGCCCTCATGAATGAACTGCATTTCAGTGAAAAAGTAGCTCTATTTTATGAAGGGTGTTCTTCTTTACAGAAGAATTCCACCTACTAAAAGTGCAAGCAAGGAAATCTCTATGCTGTCTCTCCTGCTGAGCTGACAGAGGTGATGACCTCGAATGGGCCCATGAGATAAAAGAAGGCTGGTGGGGGCCAGGAAGGGAGGGGCCAGGCTGCCAGCCCTGCTCCTGCACAAAAGGAGGTTTGCCTGTCGGGCTTCCTCCTTAAGTTTATAGTCTGTTTTTAACTCTTTGGGGATTATTCCTTTAGTTTCTATATTCGGACCTCCCTTTCTTATTTTACAACACTGTACAGTATCTATCAACTTCTCATTATAAATTATTTATCTTCCAACCTTCTCTCCCGCTTCTATCTCCTGATTTGATTGTCATTTTCTTTCTTATAATGAATACCTTGAGAATTTGCAGTAAAATGTTAAACCTTTTTTGTAGACATTACCAACTGAATTCGGCTAAGGCCAGGAAATTGGCTTACTTACACTTCCCCCACCCCTTTCCCAATGGGTGCACGTTGTGCCTTTATTTTGCTTACTAATGTTTTTACTACTGATCAACCATTACTTTTGTCTTCATATCTCTCACAGTTGTTTGGTTCCTTCTAAACTTAAATGATTTCAACACATATGAACAATCCTTTTAACACACTATCTTAATCTCTTGATTAGTAGGACTCTGTCGTTGAAATTTGTTTTTTTTCTTGGGCTCATAAATCCTATAAACCCTGATTTTGTTTTTAATTGGGGAATTTCTATCCACTTATACTTATGTTAGTAAAATTTTTTGGAATTTTTTGGATATGATATTCTCAGTAATACCTTCTTTCCCTCAGAACTTTGTAGACATACTTCCTTTTTTGGTGGACATTTAAAATGTCTATGGACAACTCAGATCGACTGATTTTCACCTTGGTAAGTTAATTGCTTTATCCATTCTGGATGCCTAAATAATGCTTTCTTTATCCTTTAAATCCAATACCATAACAAAGATGTGTCTCCTTATTGATTCTCAATGCCTTTTTCCTAGAACAGATTTACATTTTCCAGACTCAATTCTTCCTTTGTTCAGAAAAAGTACCCTTGAAAATATTGTCTTTGAAGATATTGTCTGTTGAATTTGTTAGGGTTTTTAATTCAGTATTGGCTTGGCTATTATTATTATTAAATATCGTTATTATTTTCTCAATCAGTGTCTAATCTTCTTGTCTTTTTTTTCTCTGCATTCACTGTGAGTCTCACACCTTTTCTCCTGGTCTCTTATTTAGTTCTTAGATATGTGTGTTCTATTTCTTACTCTATTTCATTTTATGCATTAATTCTGCAATGGTATTGAATTTTTAGTACTTAATCTATTTCCTTAGCTTAGCATTTTTTTCTCACAACTGCTGTTATTATCTCATTTTTTAACTCTTTAATTACATTTGTATTTAGTAAGTTCCTACATAGAATAAAACACCCTTAGGAATGTTTCCTCTTCAGTTTTCACTTCTGGATAGATTTTTTATCTGCGTTTTCAATTTTATATTTCAATGCTTACATGGTAAGGTAGAGGCATTGATGCATAATGTTTTTATCATCTTGCATTTAAATGAGAAAGACAGCATAGACTTAGTGTGGGTAATTAATTCCTTTTGATTTTCTTCCACTTTTCTGCCATGTGTGCATTTGCCCTATAAATATTCTTGGACTTTCATGGGCCAAGGGCAGAGATAAGGGGAATGAACCATGACTGTGGGCAGCTTTATCACCACACTGGCCTTTGCCCCTTTCTCTGCAGCCTTATCATTCAACCATCCCACCATACTACATCATAGCATGAACCTGGACTTCAGAGGGTTATCACAACCCAGGGTGAGGCCGGAAGCAGAGAGCATTTCATCCCTCCCACTCCAGGAGTTGCTTTAACTCCACAAGCTGGGAGTGGATAAAGAACATAAAATGTAAGAGTTCCCAAGGTCAGAAGAAAAACTTTGCCCAGGATTCTCAGTGGGGCTTTTCCCCACCTACCACTTCCTCAGAAACCTCATTATGTCTTCAACTTTAGTCCTCTAGCTGGCTAAACTTTTATAAGGGAAATTTTAAAACACATCCAAAAATAGACAGGCCCATATAATGAACCCCACGTACCCATCATCCAACTTCAACTGATGTCAACAAACACAGGGCTGCTCTTGTTTCACCCACGTTCCCACCTCCAACCTACTCACTCGCACCCTCCCCCCCCGCTCACACCAAGACTCTGGCTCTACCCCAGGTCTCAGACCATTTCATTTTTCTGAGTTTTTACTCATTGATGTGCTAAAGAGAAAACCACAAGTATCAGTTATGCTAAAGTTCATGACCTACTACTTCCAGTTCCTACCTAATGGAAGTTTCTACCTTCACCAGAAATCTAATCTGAATCAAATAGTCTGGAATTTTCTGGTCAACACCAATGAAGTCATCTATCACCTGAGCCCTCTGCCCAAAGAAAGAAGAGGCAATCTGCATGATTAAACCCTTGTGATTCCCTTCTCCAGACATTTGGTTTTAAAATAACCCCTTCTTTTCTTTTATTAATTGCTCTCTTGCTCCACTATCCCTTTTCCTAGAGACACCCTACACCTATAGAACACCTGAGAGTTCCCTTCTAGTTGCTAGGTGGGATCCTGCCCAATTCATGAATCTCTTAATAAAGCCAATTAGATCTTCAAATTTTCTCAATTGAGTTGTTCTTTAAAAGACAGAGGGCCCAGCTGCTCCGTGTTGGTGATCAAGCATTCCTCTCCTCTCCTCTCCAGCCAGCAGGGGCTTCAATGTGGTGAAGTCCAGCAGTTATCCTTTCTAGTGGGTCCTGGAGATGGAACATGTGACTTTTTCTGCTTCATCTCCAAGGATGATGGTCTACACCCTCCCTTCTCCCTTTTCCAAAGCTGTAGATGATTAGTAATTCTCTAGAATTTTGTTCACTATTAGGAGCTGCATGGAAATTTGGTAATTCTCAGAAACTTTGGTCTTAAGATTTCACAACCACATACCTGTTCCTCCTTTTTAGTGCTATTGGTAAGGTTGCCAAACAAAATATAGGACACCCATGCAATATTTGGGACAAAATTACACTAAAGATTACTTCTCATTTATCTGAAATTCAAATTTAACTGGGTATCCTGTGTTTTTGTTTGCTAAATTTAGAAACCTTAGCTATTGAAGGATTTGCTAGCTTCATTTTCAACGTGCCTGCTTGGCTGGTGGGTTGATTTACCTACATAAGTAGGCAGCTTCACAGGCATGAACAGAGCAAGAACAATAGGCTGAGAGCCCCAGGTGCTTAGCAACTGGGAAAAAAAAGACCTCAGTCCCAGGGTGACCTTTCCTCCCCTAACATACTGTTGGTCATGAGGCTTAGACCCTCTGCCCTTTCATAATGCTGTTCATATGGTTCAGACCCTCCCCTGACCTTCCCTCCCCTACATGCCACCAGTCGTTTGGTAGACACCCTCAGTGGAGGAACAAGGGAGCCAGTGAATAGCTCATATGACTCCCATATAAGCCCTTGTAGGACCACTCCCTCAACTGTTAAGCCCTCGAGGCAATTTGATGACCCTCATCAAATTATCTTAGGAACAAAGACTCAGATCTGTTAACCACATAGACAGAGTTTCTGTCAAACTAGAGATAACATCTGGGCCTCAGTTGTGTTTCAGCTCCAGGTTCAGAAAAGCAGCAAAATCAGGTGAAGCAACATCATGGCTCATATCAGGACCAGATGCAATTACCAATAACCCCTCTACCTGGTGCCAACCAATCAATGGAGACCATGACCCTGAAAGGACACACCTGGAGAAGCTGTAGGATATTCTCTTGAGATCCTTGTCTGGGATCTCCTCTTAGATTCCTGCCTTTAGAGAGGGGCTAAAAACCCTCAAGAAAAAGGACCCAGTGTGCTCACTCTCTCTCTTTCTCTCTCTCTCACCCACCCATGAGTTTCCCCACCACCTTTCTCAGGCATGCTCTTTTTGGAACTTGCAGGCACCTTTTCCTTTACTTCCTCCCCTGGTGCATTACCTTTGTCCTTTCTTCTAAGCTCCAAGAGCCCTTCTTTTGTCTCCATAAATTGTTTTCAGAGCCCACACAGTCCAGCTGGCTCACTTCTTCCATGGCTCAGTTCTTCTACCTCTGTGACTTTCCAAATAAACTTTTGCTTCTATCTGAGTCTTAGTTCTGAATTCTTCCTTAGCCAGGACTCAAGAACTGAGGTTGTTGAACTAAGGTTTAATCACCAATAACATTTTGGTGTCATTTTCCATTAACAATTATTCCAATTGCTGGATTTGCTGCCAGGAAGATTTTCAAGTCAAGCTTTACTTTCCATCTTAAACTGAAAAGTCTAACATTTTACTAAACACTAAAATGATTCATTCAATTTATACATATGTTTAACTTCATTTCTTGTTTAATATGTCAATATACTTTTGAGTTTGTTTTCCCCTTTGCTAGAAATTAGGTCAACATTTTAGTATATTTTGTAAAAAATCTAAATAAATATGTCCAGTCATGTGGTCAGTGCACCAGACACATTAATGGATGGTATTTTTTAAGGACCTTGTTTCTATTTCTATTTATTTTGAATGAAGTATTCCTGAAGTCTTTCACTAACTTAAAGTCTCATATGGTCAAAAACTCCTTTTTGTAGGAAACCCCTACCTGAGTTCTGAAAATTCTTTCTGTCACAGAGAGTGAGATCATGGCAAGAGTATTGACAAAACTCTCCTTTTGAGTTGTTTGTCTAACTGTGCAAGGGCCACTAAAAAACAAACAACTCTCTTCCTGATGTAGTAAATACTGTTGCTCTAGGGTCACATCTCATATACACATGATAGAATCTACCTTGTTTACCCACCACAAGATTTATTACAATGATTAGTTGGTGACGGAATTTCAGAGGCTCAGCAAATTACATTTGAAGAAGAAATACAGTCAGTCCCACATATGAGATGACTACAGCAGAAATCCCACTGCTCCCAGTACCTGCCTTGAGTCCCCCATGAACTGCAGCACAGATACCTCCACTATAGCATCTACAAAACACCAAAAGCTCCATGACTTTCTACTAGAGGAGGTCACCAAGAGCACATGACTGCTGGTTGTCCCTCAAGCTGGACCTAGGCAATCAAAGACTCCAATTTCCTTCCCAGTCCTTGGAATGTATGTTCCACCCACCATTCCCACATGAGAGAGCCATGTGTTGTTGAAACCACCTGGCCAGTATATGGGATTGAACCCCATTAAAGCCTCTACATAAACTTCAAATTCTGGCACGTAGGTACAGAAGCCTGCTCATCTTGCAGCATCCAGGACAAGACTCATAAATTCCTTTGCTTATTAAAACTACCACCTACCGGTCTGGAGTGGTCTGACTCTTTCTTCAGTGTCTCTTTTCCCTCTGTGTATGGTGTCAATTTCAAATTTCAGCCAGGGAACTTCCAAGGGTTCAAACCAACACTATCTTTGCCAGGAAAGCTGCTATATGACCTCGGTCCTGCTCTTCAAAGTTTGCACAGGCGCATTAGCTTAGCAGAAGTTACATATGTAGATGCTAGGAAATGTAGCTTTTGCATTCTACCTTGCTAAGCAGAAATTACCAAAATGGAGAATCACCCAAATGGATAACAGAGTCAAACTACTTGGGACAGCCACAAACGGCAAATGTTTACTACAGATGTTCATGCAGCCGTCATTCCCCTCTTCCTTTTCCCTCACAGAACCAGGTACTATTTCTAGTACACATTCTCCCCACGTAAACCTGCAATTCAGGAGGACCAGAACACACCTTTAGCTCCAAGAATGGATAAGTCACACCTGCCAATCATGGTGATACTAACCCTTTTGCTAATTATTGATTCACAAACCCAAATTTATTCCAAAAAGTCTGTGGTCCTCTTTTGGAATTTTGTTAGTAGTTCTGGGTGCATTTTAATCTGAATTGGCCCAATTAGACCAATAAAAAGAACATTTTTAGACTGCGTGTTGTTTTCCTCTTTCCTTCTGTGTGAACTGGAAAGCCTCACTACTCGTGAACTTCTCGTAATCAAAGGAAAGTCACCCTGAGGACAAAGCCAGAGGACAAAGAGCAGAGCTGCCGTGAGATACAGTCAGAGGTCTGCTGAGTCAGCATGTAGAGTCTGCCTCTGAATTCTCTGTCACATACAATAAAAAACATCCCTAGTATTTAATCTTGGTTTGCTTTAGGGTTTTTATTGCCTTTAGGCAGACCATCCTACCTGATACAATTCTTTCTGCATTTTTCCTCAGAGTGTAACTCTGGGTGACTTCTACTGGCTCGGGTGGGCCACCACCAAGAATCCTACTGGGGGTGGGTGCAGCATAAGGAAGCTTGTCTGCACGCTGCTTACAGTCTTAGAAAGCTTGTGTATCTCCCACCTTATTCCTCACTACTTCTAACCTTCTGGACAAGAGACTAGCGAAGTCTACAGATGGCTATAAACTGCCTCAGGCCCCTTGTTCTCTGCGTGTGCAAAACTTTCCTTGCCATCTGGAAGAACAACAGCTCTACCTTGGAAAATAATTTACCCATAACTCCTGAACTGAAGAGGCCTAAAGAGAGTCAGCCTGATAAAATTTAGCCCATATTTACATTAGTACACTTAATATTTTGTAGCCATACTAGCACTACTATTAGTAGTACTACTACCATTAATAATCCCTGTAACATGCAGAGTTTTTGATTACCTATGCAGTTATAAATAAGAGCTGAACAATGCAGAACCACACAAATGGTTTTCTTATCAGATGTATCATTGGCAAATATGTTCTCCTATCCAGTAGGTTGTCTTTTCATTTTGTTGGTGGTTTTCCCATTTAGCAAAATTTTTGAACAATTACTTTGTACCTAGCAGTGTACCAGGTGCCTGGGTTACAATGTAAAACAAGGTTTAGAACCTGACCTGATAGAGCATACACTCTAGAGAAGGCAGAGAGATCATTGAAAGACAACCTCAATGCAAGCTCAAAAGCACCTAACCTTGCCTAAAAATGCCTTTCTTTTATTTTTAGAATAAAGATACTATTGCTTAACCTAACCCTTAAGGCCTTACTTACTCAGGCTTTGATGCCTCTCCAGCTTCATTTCATACCTAAGCTACCCCACCTTGATCTCTCCGTTTAGGTCCCACATTGGTATTGCCCTCACTCAACAACAGGAACCCTGCACATAGCCCTTAACCCTCTTGGTTCTCCTCTTTGCCCAGTAAACTCATAAGCTTCCTTCAGAACTAAACAGAGAGAGGATTGCTTCCTTAAAGAAGATCTTTGGCATCCACTTTTTATAACTTTATTTCAGCAAAACTTCTTTGAGTGACATTGTGCCTCTTCCACTAAACTACAAGATCTAGGGGTTAAATTTGGTTATGCTGACATCATATTTCTTCTGTGTAACACCATTGCCTTACACAATGTTGACAATTGATAAATTTATCTTGAGTAGGTAAGTTAAGGTCCAGGTTGAAATCTGAAAAACAATAGGATCTAGATTAGCAATAAAGGTTTGGGCAATTCTTCACTGTTGCATCAACTTTTCTTTTTTTCTTTCTTTCTTTTCCTTCTTATTTTAACTGAGCAGAACTTAAAAAAGCAGCTTTCTTCAATCCAAACTTATAGAAGCCACCTGGAGAAAAATGTTGAAGTTTTATTGTCACAGGCCCAACCGAGATATGGTGACCAACAGCTACCAAGGCCAGGAGGAAGGGAAGATGAACCTTGGCTGATGGCTGCGGCATTCCCTCACTGTGTTGGTAGCACGTCAGAACACATCAAATCATTCCAACAGCACCCAGTTTGCATTTTGTAAAGTAAAACCCTCAGCGCTTCTTAGGGTTTTTATCTCCAGTCTCTTTGGGATCAAAATTTGGTTTATAGACTGCATCAGCGATGATTTTTGTGTGGCACATCCTGACTTGGGAGTTTATGGACTAAATGCTCCCCCAAAACCATACAACGTATTTAATGCCTCATGCAGCCGACCACTCCTCCCTAGTACAAGAAGGTGGATGCTCTCTCCCAGTGAAAAGCGTTCAACAGGCACGGAGACATCCCGCCTTGCCCTGCCCTGTCCTACCCATAACTTTCGACATGGAGTCACTTCTCTACAATCACATTTTCTTCCCAGACCAATACAGACACTATTCATCCGACGGACACAATTGTGAGAATGGATGAATTGCTACTTTAGGCCACTAAATTTGGGGGTGTTTGATTATGCAGCAATAAATGCCTGATACGAATATTTTTTTTGTGATTTCTCAAATCCTGTTGCATTGATTAGGACCTCCACAGCACTGTGAGGGGGAGACCAGACTAGTGCCCACATCTATCAAATTCTGAAGTCTACATACTCTCAGGCCTAGAAGTTTGTGGTCTGTTTTATGAAAATGCTTACCCATAGGTACAAAGATATGAGCACAAACATTTATTCTTTATTATATGTGTTAATTAAAAATTGGAAACAACTTAAATGTTGAGGGAAATAGTTAAATTACACACATTAATATCATACTTTGTACTTAATGATGAAATGTTAGAAGTATTATCATAAAGTCAAAGGAAGAAAAGGTGGCTGTTATCACCATTCAACATTGTTTTGAAGATTCTAGCCAATGTAATAAGATTCTTAAAATAATACTTATAAACACTTAAAAGATGGGGCAAAACTCTCATTATTTGTAAAGGACATGATTCAATACTTAGAAAAGTCAACACAGTCAACTGAAAACTTATGGGTTTCCTTATGACAGTTTTCCCATACAACAAGAACAATTAGCACATATTTGAAAGATCCTATTTACAATAGCAACAAGGAGTCTGAAAAGATTTTTCTCAGACCAACATAATGGTTACCCCTGAGGAGAGGACACTTACAGGAAGGATAAAGACGGGATGTCCCTTTAAATCGCGACAACCAGAAATGTGCACAATAAGCTGGAAACAGCCAAGCAAAAATGACTAAGACGTTCAAACGTAGCTTCAGAGTATAATGATTTTTAGACCATTAGATCATAAACTGTTGGTGCATATTGAAGAATTAACAGATGTTTCTTTTTTTTAAATGCCTCTGTTTGAGCTACCCTGCCCCTGTGCAGTTAGCTACTTAGACCAAGCCGAAGGCCTTACAAATGTCATGTTAAATTTCTTTTTATTTGGATCAGCCTACTCTGCAAACTCGTTGAAATCCATTTGACTTCTATCCCTCGACATCCCACCCATTATTCCTTCGCGTCATCTAACTAAATTATCATTACGATACTGTCAACAAAATTTTTTTTAAATGCTGAATTACAATGGATAATACGAGGACAAATTTAAAAACTGGAGGTTACACTCTTATTTTTTACCATCCTTAATATTATATTTTCCACCTCAGATAATGTATCTATCTCTTCTCTTTTGCTGGATTCTTCTTGTACAATTGGGGTCTCTCCTCCATACTCCCCCTTAGCTGTATACATAGTCCTAGTTTTCTAGTTAAAATATTTTTTATTTTATAGCCCAGTTTTTATTTTTTGCATTGCCTTCCCTCCTAAGCTACATTCCTAATTTTAGTCACTTATTTACTCATTTAAAATATATTCATTAATTACTATATGCTGAGCAATGTGGTAATTAAAGAGACCTCAAAGATTAAATGATAAATCTTTAAAATGTATTGTCTAATGTAGAAATAGACACATAAACAACTAAAACAAACTTAACTGTGTTCGATAAAGAGGAATATGCACAGTGCTGTGGAAGTAGAAGCAAACGAAGGCATGATTATGTTGACGGGCCTCCAAATGTAGCCTAGGTAAGGGAGGCAGCATGGTCAAGGGTCCCATGGAGGAGACAGACACTGAAAAGGTAACTGAGACATTTGCAGTAATGTGCTGGGACACAGTCACACTAGCTCATGAAAGCCACATCTCTTCCCAGCTCTGCCTTTAGTGACTTCAGGTTGGGAGCTGAAATTGGCCTTGGTGGGAGTATTTACATGACAGAAGTGGGCACAAGCTACAAGTCTAGACACTTCTCTTTTTATCAAAAAGCTAGTTATTAAACAGTTACCAAGCATACCACAGAGTCAATGAATTGGATGAGCCATTATAATGGAAAAAATGTTAGAGACATAGAGGGAATGAGGCGGGAAGACAGAAAAGCGGTCAGGACTGGAATGCTGAGGCTGAGCTCTAGCAACCTGTCCAGGGCCCTGGGCTTTCCTCCCCATGGCCTTCCCACAGCCGCACCCCCTTGTCACGCTGTGAGGGGCCTGGTGGGCTCCTCGCCACCTGCTCCAAATATAGTATATCCCAATCCTTCCAAGGAGTACTTTTTCTAATCTGCCCAAGAAATCAACTCAAATCAGAGCTAATAACCCCTATCATTTTTAATACACTGAAATTAATTTCTGCAGTTGGACAGAATTTCCCTGGCCACTTTTGCACAGATATCTGAGAAAACTCATTTGTGAAAAGGACTTTCTTCAGAACACCTTATTTGACAACTAATGGCTTCATTAATCCCAATACTACAGAGAGAGAGATCAAAGGAAAAGTGGATAGAGTAGCTTCCAAGTGATTACACTATGACCAGTCTGAAGAGTATATGCACAATCAAAACTGGCATCTCACCTCTGCTCATAACCTAAGTGCAAGTACCACCTTTGGAGCATGTTGTTGTTTTAAAATTACTGCATAACTGCAAACTATACTGTGTGTATATGAATAAGAATGCCAAATATAATGCCTTGCTTTACTCTTGCCCTGGTATCTAATATCACACCAATTTTCAGTTGCTCATTTGTGCCCCTGGGCATTCAGAAATATTTTCTTTCTGTTTACAAATGTGTCAAAAATTCCCTTCTGTTGCTTTGATCACATGCAGCTGCTGAGTTAGAGCTGGTTTCGGAACAGGGCACTGCAGGGTGAAGAGGGCCGCAGTCAGACTCTCAACCATCTGGAGTGGGGAGCTGCCCTGCTGCCCTCGAGTCTCTCTGATTGGATTTCTATAAAGTAGAGACATTTCCAGGAAAAAGTATGTTAGCACAGATGTAATTGAGAGATGCTCACACCTTCAGAAACTTTTGTGCTTGCTGAAGAAAGCTCCGTCCTTGCTGCAGTTTATTTATAGGATGATCAAGTGAACCTCCTTCAGCCAGTTCAACGAGGATGTGCAGAAGTTGTTTTAGAGACACAATGTGAGGTCGCAGCCCCCGTTGATAGATTCTTGTTCTCTCCACTTCAGTCTGTATTTCCTATCAGCTGGGAAACTCTACTGGGGATGTCCTAGTTTTCCACAACAAGATTGATACTACCTTGTGCCCAAGAGACCCTCATTGTATCTAACAGGAATCAAACCTGTGGTGTAGAACTTTTAACTCAAGTAATGACAATGTCCCACTCCCCCGGGCCACTTCCAGAGAGTATCCGAGGAACAAAGCAAGAATCATGATTACATAAGTGAATAGTTTCATTCCTTTTCCTTAACAATGCAAATGCATCTACAAAATTGCAATTTATTTCATATAGGTGAATGGCATCATTAAAGCAAAATTCAATTAAAGTAACTTTTTATATGTGATTTTAGACAAGTAAAGATGCCAAATACTATGCCTTGATTTATTCCTGGTCCTGATGTTTCAGTTTATCACCCTTGCAAGTTGTTTACATACATTCCAAGTGCCGTGATACAGATTTTACAAGCACAAAAATATATACTTACCTAGAATAATATATTGTTTGGAATGTTTTCAACTCATGTAATAAGAATTCTGACTCAACTGGCTTAAATAAACCAACAAGTCTATTATCTCACATTGCAGGTACTGAAGCTGGACAGCTCTAGAACTGGCTGATTCAAACAATGTCATAAAATACCCAAGTTCTTCCCCTCTTTCTGTCCTGTGCCCTTTGTATGACAGCTGAGTCTCTGCTACAGCTCCCCAGATCACACGATGGCTGTCAGTGTTCTACTCATTTCATCCATAAAGATCGAGGTCTAACAAAGATCTATTTTTTCCTTTTTTTCTTTATAAAAATGAAAAAACTGTTTCCAGAAGAGTTCATCCAATTACTCTTTATGTCTCACTGGTTCTACTCTAAAGCAGTTGCTGCTAAGGGCAATGGAGCTACCAAGATACATTTCGATTGTTCCAGATTTACCCTGGGTTCAAGAGGGAAGGTTGCTCTAGGACACAAAGTCGGAATCTCCCAGCAAGTAAAAAGCTTACACCACATCAGGAAGGCTCTTCAGTGATGGAGCCACCCAAGACTCCAACCTGTTGCTTTCTCTCTTTGACTATACTCAGATCCCAAGATTTTATGTATTTTCCTACTACCTATTAAGCACTGACTAGCAAATTTACATCTCCAACCCATAATTTCACCCCTAGCTTTAGATTCAAAATTCAAGCTGCCATGGCAGATCCTACAAAATTACCTCGTCTCCTATAAGTTGTGTATATCCAACACCCTTTATCACAACTAATAAATTAACTATTAATTTACCAAGCTAGGTAACTCAATGTTATTCTTAATTTGTCCCTCTATCTTTCTTTATACAATACATTCATTTGTTTCCAAATTGTGCTGATTCAATTTCTAAATGTGTCTCAAATAACGCCTCTCCTACATAGCTTCCAATCTGCTGTGTATGACTAAAGTTGGTTCCGGTACATATCTACTTCTGTTGTGACTAGAATGATCTCCTCAAACCCAAGGGAAATGTCAGGGCCCTTAAGTATTCTGTAAAACTCTCCATGGTTTACAGAAGGGAAAAAACCCAGCACCAACTGAAGACCCTTTACAATCCATTCCTATCCCATCTGCTGTGGCCTCCTCTTCCAACTCTCTCAAGAAGCACCTTCCGAATCTCTGCACACTGAACTTCTTACTATTTCCTGGTTATATCAAGCCTTTTGTGAGGCCTGTTTTTATATACCAAAGTTTCCACCACCTTGAATTCTCTCTCCTAATTTTCACTTAGAAAATTCTTGGTCTTTCTTTTATACTCAGTTCAAACTATTATCTCCTCCAAACAACCAATTTTAAAGTACAAAAAGTAGTATTTTACTCCAAAAATATTTAAAGAAATGCACAATAACACAATATTGGCTCAAAAACACTACATTAAGTGAATGAAACAGGCATATTAAGCTGCATACAATATGACCCCATGTATGTGAAAGGTTAAAATGGAAAAATTACAGAGACAGAAAGGACCAAGGGTTGCTGGGGACCAGGAGTAGAGAGAGGTCAGGTCATCTGAAGGACAAAGGAAGATACAGCTGGGGGAGGAAGGATGTGGTGGGACAAGGGGATAACAAAAATGTTTTGAGTCTGTATTTCACATATTATGGTAGTTACTTGACTGTATATATCTTCTTAAACTCACCAAACTGTACATTTAAAATGAATGGGTTTTATATGAAAATTAGACTTTAAAAAAGAATATTAAAAATATTCCTGCACCAAACTTTAAAGAAACACTTTAAAAACAATATTTAACTAAAAGTTTTACTTATGAGTAAACTAGAAAAGCTTAAAAATTTTACTACCCCATGTTGGTAAGAATTTATTAAAATGTGTGTTCTCCTACGTGACTGGGTAGAAGTGGTAATCAATAGTAATTACCTTTTGAAAAGTAATTTGATACTGTGTATCAAGAGGCTTGATTTTTTTTCTTAGAATGGCGATTTTACCTCTGAGGATTTTTTTAATGAAATACTTTGAAGTATATAAAAAAAGATGTATGTATAAGTGCTTATGGAAGTATTTGTTGTATGAGACCTCAGAAGAAAACTCAAATGTGGCAACAGAAGAAAACAGTTAAGTCATTAGAACTTCATCTGCTTAGTATCGTTTCCTCTTGGACTTCACAGATGTCCCAGGCAGGCTCTCGGCCACCGCGGTTCCACAGCCCTGTGTCCCTGTCCCTGTGACCAGAATACTCACTGCGACTGGAATGCTCACATTCAGCCAGCTTCCAGCTGTTGTTTGGCCGCTGAACATCAGCTCTGAATGTTAAAAGGAGAGAAAGTGCTCCCAGAACTCCATCGAGTTCATTGTAAATGACTTACCTGGTGACTGTAAGTCAGGAATTAAATTATCTCAGGCCTCACCGGACACAGAGTAAATTATCTGAGGTCTAGTGCTATGTCTGCTCCTCGAAACCCCAACCACCTAATACCATGTTTTGCACTTTGACAGAAGTAAGTAACATGCTTGTTATTACCTGATTGACTCATAATTGTTAAATCTGGATAACATTTAAGGTAATTACAGATCATATTTACATAGTACTTTACAGTTTACTAAGCACTTTCACGTAAGTACAAAGAAATGAGAATAAATATTCCAACATTTCAGGCAAAATCTAGTAGATACAAATGAATGTTATATCCAGTTTGGGTTAACTCCTTATTAAGACTTACAGCCTATTACATGAGTAAAAAGAAAGTGAAAATAAAAGTAGTAAATCCCAAGAGTTCCAAAAAGAGAAGAAATGTCATTCCTTTCTCCTTTGTACAAAAGGCATCAAATTACAATGGATGTTGAAAATTATACTTTTGTGTTTCCTTGGCACAAAATAATGTTAAACGGCCCTACACAGTACAACAGCAAAACAAACTTCATTCTGCCCAGACCCAAAATGATTACACCATGAACCAAAGTCTGTAATCCTCCCCACCAACCTCTGCTCAGCATCTCTGATGCGTTTATGACAACCTGCACCTGGTCACCAAGCCAGGACCTGTCGATCCCCAGGGAATGGCACTGAGGTATATGACTGACGTTTCAGACATCGAGCACTTTCGAAATTCTGAAATAAATGCAGAACAGTCATTTGATTAAGGCAGTTGACAAATTGGTGAGGTAAGAGACATCTTAACAACAATGGACTGGATTAAAAACAAATTGAAATAAAATGACCCTTAGTTTATGCAATCTTTGACATTCTTCCCTTGCCAATTAATCATATGGAGAAATTCTTTTGATAGTCTAATTTTTAACAAATTAATTTCAGTGGGCTTGCTTTCAGCCAATTAACCTAGAGATGTAGGCCTATTTCTACTCTGAGCACCTGAATCTGAAAATTGACTTAATTCAGATTCTTCACCAACCTAAAAAATGACACTTTAACTTGACACTACATAAGGACAACAGGGGGTGCTCTAAAAATATGCATACTATGGAAGAAGTCAATACTGCAGTGTGCTAAAGAGAAACTTCAACACAATTGTGCACACAATGAAACACACAACAGGAATTAGAAAAATTCTTAGCCAGGTACCTGAGGAAAATGTCTCTGCTCTGGTCTTATGCAGATTGTCACTTCCTTTGTCTTTCCAATTGGGCGTTTTCAAATTATATTCTTCCGTGTTTGAAGGTGGTCCTCAGTACTCTAGTTTGCAATGCGATGAGAACTTCCTTATATGTGGGTATTTTGGCAATTATTTTGAATGAGAATTTGTATAATGTAAGAATTCTTATTTCATGTAAGAATTCATGTATAAGAATATGAGTTTCTACCCGCATTTGTTCGAAGTTTATACTTTAAGATCAGAATGGTTCTGTAGTCCCAAAGTTTCTATTGCAGGGGTGTGTAGATGCCGGCTGCCCCTTCTGTGCTCCAGGATGCTGTCTCCGGGTGGGTTGTGCTGGACTTAGTAGCCCTGCTTTTTGAATTTTGGTCTTAATTGTGTTTCAGTGGAAGTTCCACAAAACTGGGTTTTGGAAGGAAAGGATAGCTTCTCGGCTAGCTTCTCTGCAGAAGATGAAACTTTTGTGTTGCTCTAGTGAACTTCAGGTGTGGCAAGAACACCCCCAGGTATCCTAAGACTGTATGTCCAGGCTGCTTTGCAGCTGAGGCTTTTGCATAACAATGTGAAGCTTTGCAGGTTTTCTTGAAATGGAATTTAGTTCTTCCCACCAAGAGTTATAAAGCATGTGGTATCAGGTAGTAGCACCAAAGAGTTTGATTGCATACATGGAAGAAAACAAACAAACAAAAAAGTGCATAAGTATTTTGCCTTGCTCAAAAAGCAGAATATTGCAATTGTTAACCCCAGTGGCAGCATCTAGAATGTTATAAATCCAAATAGCATTATATTGAGAATGTTCGGGGGACTTCTTAGCTGGGAAGGTACTGCATAAAAAGCAGAGCTCATCTAAAGTGATTTCTCATCATAAGTTGGCCATTTTGTTACAAGAATGCTTGAAATAAAAATGCTTGAGAAAATATTATAGATGACAGTAAATACTTCTTAAAGTAGCCCGTGGACAGCACCAAAATCTCAGCCAAAAGGAAGACTCCCAACAGCCCGGCTTTTGGAAGGTCCATAACATTCCCACAGACATCCCTGGGTAAACTGATACTTGTGCTCTCGACATTTGCATGTAAAGCTTTTCCCAGCAGGGCCTCTTACTGTGTGTTATTCCTGGTACTGGGTACATTGTTATTGGTCCCTCCTTCCAACAAGGACCTTCTTGTTTATAAGAGAGCATTGTGGAAAACCCTACCTATTACAAGGCACTGTCTAGTGATGACAGCACAAAGATCACAAGTTTTAAAAGTGCCAGTAAAAAAAGCAAGTCAAATTCTTCAGAGGTGAGTGCATAATACCATGAACCATACAGATCTTTGGTAGAAACTAATCTCAAACACCCTGGAAGATTAATCCATTTTTAATGAACTCAAAGCAAAGATGCTGATACAAGTCTATGAGCTTCACATGTGCACATTAATCCTAAATATACTTTCAGTTTTGTTTGGGAAGCAATTTCCACCCTGAAACTTTGGAAAATGTATCAGGACCCAAGAAGACATTTGCATTTAAATTATAGTACATGCTTTTCATATCAACTACTCTGGGGTGGGGGTATAAAGAAAAGACAATCCTGGTGAGATGACAAAAATAACATTGACAAAGTATTATTTACTACAGAGTGCTTTCAACACTCATGGAGCCACAGACAAAAAGGCTGCCCATCAGGAAGTTCACTTCCATCACACAGAGTGTGCTGTGGAAACAGGGTATTCTTTCAACCCATTTCCAGAACTTTATCTCCTGTTAACAAAAGATTCCCATGGAATGAGTAAGCAGTGTTGGCTACATCTTGTTAAAAAGTACAGCCTTCCCTCCTCACTCCACTTCATCCCAAAAAGAATAGCTCCACAGCACACCCTCGATCCCTCACCTCAGGCGCGCCCTGCATAGGCAGCCCTCTCCGCCACCATTGCTTCCTGACAAGCTTGTTCTAGCGTCAGGATCTTTATACTTGCTTAACTCTCTGCCTGGAACCTTTTCCATCAGATTTTGCATATCATGTCATTCAGGCCTCTGCTCAAATAGCAGCTCCTCAGAAAGGCCTTTCTCAACTGCCCTACCTAAAATACCCCACAATATCCTCCCTATCATTAACTGACCCTTCAGTCTGCTTTATTGTGTCTTCACAACCCTAGCACTATCGGCAGTTATGTTGTTTGTTTGGTAACTTGTTTATTTTCTCTCTGACCCCCAACTAGAATGGAGCTCTGCAAGAGCAGAGACTTAGGGTTTTCACCGCTGTTATCACCTACACCTTTTCCATCTCCTTAAATGTCATGGGGGGAGGATGAATGACACAGTGGAGAGAAGGATGAAAGATGGGTAAAAGGACAGAGAGACAACAGATGGGAGAATGGATTTCCTGTCCAAGCACCTACTCCCCCATAAACACATCTTGAAAAGTATAAAATTACCAACTTCCCTCAACTCTACCTTATTTCTTTCCTTCCCTTCATAGCTAAGCTCTTATCAATAGCCTCCACTCACTTAAAGCCTATTAACTCTTTTTTCCTAATACTTTCATTTAGCAATGTGACTGTAACAGTAATGAATGCTAACTGTAACAATATAGTGTGTATCCTCCCAAAGTCTTTGTTTATACAAATAAAAATACAAAGAGTTGTTTTTTTTAAAGGACCAGGCTACGCTTCTAATACTATAACTTTTATTTCTTTACTTAATAATATGTTAAGGATATCCTCCGAGCCCAAATATACAGATTTACTCCTTTCTTTTTATTAGCTGCATAATATTCCATGGCATGGATGTACTATATTTTATTCAACCCTCTTGATGGACATTCAGGTTGCTTCCAGATTTCCACTATTATGGCCATGTTGCAATAAACTCACTCATACATATGTCTTCACATATGCACACTTTTATTTATGGCACATAAACTCCCTGTTCAGCCTTAAACTTGTTACAATTAATCTTCTGCATACTCTCCCAGCTCCAATCATAACACTGTGGCAGATGCCACTACTTAAAACCCTATCACTAACCCTTCATTCCCTGGAGATCTACAGGAAAAGCACAGAAGTAGGAATTGTAGCAAATGAGAACTAAATTTGATTATTTCAATAGTTAGATAAACACTCAGGTCCTGGTCCTCTGATAACAGTGAAGTTAATGAATTTGGCTTAAGCCAGGAGGGCTCAAGGAAGCTATCGAGAACTGTGATGGCTCTGGGCTTTTACCTGACCTGCAAGCTAATAAGTTGCCCTGCTATAGGGTCACAGATGCTGGCAGAATATACAAGACTCATCAGAGACAAAAGACTTCACTGTATAACAAAGAGCTTGAGTTACCCTTGCCCTCACATACCATGCGATAACACAAAGCAAGCTAGGTGGACGCTGCTCACAGCTGAGGAAGCTCAAGCTTACAGGATACCAATCTTTTACAATGGGCTGCAGGTAAAATGCCTGAGCTTTACCTAAACGGAGACTCCCTTTATCATACTGGATAATAAATAAGCTTTCCCTCTGCTCCAGGGGAAAATATTATCTCTTTCTTCCAAGGCTTTTCACTACACAAATATCCTTCAATATACAGCCAATGCAAGAGGTGCAGACACACGAGACTCAGGTAGAATTGTCTTCTAGCAAAGGTTAACTACTCTCTTCCTCCAGTTTTGAGATGGACAGTTTGGTGTTTCCAAAGCTGACCTGACTTCTCTCTGAAGAGTGAAGAATAAGGAAATAAAAACAAAGAAACTAAATTTACCACAGGAATGCAGACCCTGATCAGATACGCTTACTACTCTAGAGAAAGGGACAACAAGAAAAAGCCTACGCTTTAGATTGAGGAAGCACAAGCTCCCCGTCAGGCCTATTGCCAGTTAAGTGGTGGCTCCCAAAAGGACATGTCTACTTCCTAATCCCTGGGACCTGTGAATGTTAACTTATTTGGAAAGGGGGTCTTTGCAGATGTCATTAAGCTAAGGTCTGGCCTCCAAAACCATGAGAATAAGTTTCCGTTGTGTTAAGCCACCCAGTTTGCAGTCATTTGCATGGCAGCTACATGAAACAACTACGGCACCAACATACCTCTGACCAACAACGTAACTATCGTTGTTCCCAAAGCTGGGGTTTCTAGGGCTCAGTAATGTCCAGGAGGACTTCCTACCATTTTCTAATATTCAAAGCCCAGAATCCCTCACTCTCTTTCACTGGCTACACTTGAATTGCCTTCCACCCCATCTCCCTTCTAGTGTCCCTCTTTCTTGTCAGAGTCTTTTCAGGCACACAGAGATGGATTTTAAAAAATGTAAAATTAGCTGTTGGCATTTTTCCTTGATTTATGTAGATCTGTCATTGTTTGTTGGATCAGAAAGCCTTTCTTTCCTCCCTTTCTGTAATCTTTGCTTTCTGACCCAGAAATCTTTTTTGTCCTAACATCTATCTTCAGATTATGCCTTTCAATCCTTATAGAAAGTGATATGAGACAAATGGGTCCCGTGTCTGCCAAAACAAATCCTGTCCACCTCCCCTTGCCATAGAATTGAACCATCCATCAGTTTCATCCCTAATCCATGTCTGAACTTGAAGTACTGGAACGCTGCGTGAATCCCATGAGACGTGTTATCCTGTTGCCTCTTCTTCCAAGACTTCTATCACCATAAATTTCCCAAGCATGTCCCTTCATGGCATGAGCCAAACTTGACTAACCACAGCACCTTAAAAACCTTATTAATGACTGGAGTATTCTTTGCTGGCTTTTCCAGCCTCAATATCAAATTTTCCAAATCATATATAGCCTCTAGCAGCTGTCTCAGTCACCAAGGGCAGATTCTCCCATTGTTCTTATTATTGACTCCCTGCCTGCAGCTTCCAAGGGCACTATTCAATAGTTTCTTGTGTTCTCGGCTCCCCCTGTGCAGGAGAGGG
Source organism: Tonatia bakeri (assembly GCA_004024845.1). Lineage (NCBI taxonomy): Eukaryota > Metazoa > Chordata > Mammalia > Chiroptera > Phyllostomidae > Tonatia > Tonatia bakeri. The sequence goes on from PVIA01001049.1 coordinate 160,179, forward strand.
AGCCAGGGAGAAGTCCTCCTAATGAATTCTCTAAAATCTTGACTCTTCTGTCCTAGTCTATCTGTAAGAGCACTTAGATATGCATATGTTTTCCCTTTCATCTGTGATTACTGCAGGTTCTAAAATTAAAATTTTTCTCATGAGAAAGTGCTTCTCTTTTCTTGATTTTCAATCAATTCATCTTTCTCTGACATCTTCCACTTTTTTTGTCAGGCCTAAGGCTATTGTTTCCTTATAAGTGTGCTGTTTTCCACTGACTGAAAAAACTAACCCTTGCACACAATGTTTCAAGCATAGGCCTTTTAATTTCCCTCTTAATCTTTGGATTTGTAAAATTCTTTGACATTTTTGTCTATCACAGCCTAAGAAAATATCGTCTTCGCTCTATTACAAGGCTCTCCTTTCCTATTTATCTCTTCATTAATAAGATCCTACAACCCCTCAATGATTAAATTTTTAATCTGAGTTCCTAAAATCCACAGCCCAGTTCAGAGCCAATATGGAATCAGAGGGCAGGGAAGCTCCGGAAGCCTTTGTGCAAATCAGAACCCAAGCCTCTTTTTGGCCTAGAATTTGTTTACACTCAGGTAAAGAGGTACAGTTTGAGAAAGTCTGTCTATCACTGCCTACCCATGCCTCACTTTGCCTCCCTACTATGTCAATGTCTAAAGGTGAACTATTAATATTTCACATAGTGGTGCTCGTTCATGTACAAGATATTAGCTGTTTTACAGTATAAAGTCCTGATTTTTCATCCTCACTGAGAAAAAAGAAAAAAGAAAATTTTGCTATCAAAATTTGTTCCATTCCCAAATGTCTTTAAAAGAAAAGGGCTTATGGACTCTTTGTATGATGCCTCTTCCCAGTAATCTACACATCAGCAGCACTTACAATGCCCAGTGCCCCAGCTGTGACAAGAGCCCTGATCTTTCTGACTCTTTGATTCCAAATGCTCTTTCTAATGTCTAAGACCATTTGGTCTCACCCACACTGGGCACCAATATAATTTGGATCCATTGACAAATCTTTGCCTATTTTACCTCCAAAACCCAATGATGAGAGTTTACCTAAGAAAGAAACAGATTAAAAACTATACAATTGCAAACTGAAAAAAAAATGTTATGAAAGCAATGAATAGAGAACTGTGGTACAGAATACAGAAACAGACCTACTTCAGAGTCCCAGGCAAAGTCTTAGGAGGAAATAGTTAAGCTGAAAACTGAAGGTCAGGATGAATCTATAAACTGAATCCATGTTTATCTCCTTTCTACTTTCATTAATATTTGCATGATATTTAAAAATATATTATAATAGAATAATGTGGCAGTTGCCTTGATCTTTTCCTCTTGGCAACTCAAATTATGCAGAATCACAAATTTAATTCATGAACAAACTTACTTTGTATGTAAATTTTGTGGGCTTTTTAACTATTAATTAATTTAATTACATGTCACTTACACTTAAATATTACCTTAAAATCCCCAAATGCAATTCCTTTTAGTTAAGAGGCATGTGCTTTACTACATCAGCAACCTTTGTTAAGTAGACATAATACATCAAAGCATAATTCTCTCTTGAATTATAAGCAAAGGCTGCACTCTAACTTTACTTAAGAGATTGAAGATATTTACTAAATATGCATTAGCAAAATCAATGTTAGAAATTCTGTAGATCTTTGCTATGAAAAAGAACAGAACAGATTCACAAATATGTAAAAAATAATATGTCTACCATTTGGCTGGAGAGATTATGGTATTTAAAAGCCCGAACAACATATTTTTTTAATTAATAAAATGGCATGTGAACGGTTTTCCTGATAAGTGGTAATTGGAATACTAATCATGTAAAAGATTTATAAAGAAGAAAGATGTAGGAAAATTCTATGTAAGAAAGTGAAAAATGAATTTTTTTTCTGTCAGGAGCTGCTGCATTCAGATCTCAAAGGGTTGGTAGCTGGAACTTGGCAGTTTACTCTTTTTATCCCCATCAGTCTACTTGGTACCAACTAAACAATACATTTCCATCAGTTAGCTAACTCCAACAACAGGATAAACTACTAGTCAAAGTGATTATTTTAAATGTATTCCTCTTTGTTTAGAAATACAGTGGGAGCACAATAAAATATAGAAAAGAGAGCATATATGTTCATCAAAGATTTATACACAGATACTGATAGCCACTTTATTTATAATAGCCAAAAAGTAAAAATGACCCAAATGATCAGCAACAAATAAGAGGATACACAAACAGTGGTATATCCATATAATGGAATACTATTAGAGCCATAAAAAGGAATCATCTACTGATATAGGCAACAGCTTGAATGAATCTCAAAATAAATATTCTGCATGAAAGAATATAGACCAAAAAAATAGTACATACCATATGATTCCATTTTTAAAAAATCTAGAAAATACACACTAATCTCTAGTGGGAGAACAGAAAGCAAATCAGTGATTTCCTGAAAGCTAAGGGCCAATATGGGGGTGTGAGGACTGGGGAAGGCAGGAAGGAGGGATTGGTTGCACGGTCATGAGAAATCTTTGGGAAGGATGGATACATTGATTATCTTTATTGTAGTGATGGTTTTACTGATGTATGTCAAGACTCATCAAATCACACATCTTAAATATGTGTAATTTGCCTCAGCCATAAGAAAAGATGAAATACTGTCCTTTTGCCACAATAGGGATGAATTCTGAGAAAACATGCTAAACTAAACAAGCCAGACAAAAAAGTTAAGAACCATATGATTTCACTCATGTGTGGGATGTAAAACTGAAACTCATAGACACAGAAAACAGTATGGAGTTACCAGAGGGGAAGAGATAGGGGGTAGCAAAGGGTGTAAGGGTATTTCACCAATACATGGTGATGGAAGAAGATTTGACTTTAGGCAGAGGGCACACAGTGCAATATATAGATGATGTAACCTAAAAATGTAGACTTGAAACCTATATAATTTTATTAACCAATGTCATTCCAATAAATTTAATTAAAATTATGTGTAGTTATTATACTTCAGTCATTTTCAATAAAGCTATAAAACAAGAAAAATTATGTGAGTAATATTACAATGGATTAAACTGGGATGGGTAGAGTCAGATATGTTAGAGGATATTCTAAGATTTTAGACAATACATTTTCTAGTACTTTCTTAAGTACTAGAAAGGGGAATTGTAATTAACTAAAAAAAGGTACATGAAAAATAAAAACTCTGAGTTGCATTTTTTTAAATATCATTTGTGTACTTCAAAGTATTACAGTTATTCCTCAGTTTAAAAAAATACTTTAATCCAAGGTGTTCCCTGATAGATATCTGTTGAGACCTGTTTTATAGAAAGATATGCAATTTACCTATTAATCATTTATTTCCAATTTGCACATAGTTTACTTTCAATGGTGACTTAAGAAGAAATATGTCAATTATTAAAATGAAAGAGAGGTAGGCTCGATTCCCAGTCAGGGCACATGCCTGGGTTGCAGGTCACAGCCCCCAGCAACTGCACATTGATGTTTCTCTCTCTCTCTCTTTCTCCCTCCCTTCCCTCTCTAAAAATAAATTTTAAAAATCTTTAAAAAAAATGAAATAGAGGTATGTACACCTTGAAGGTAATTGAGAACTTATTCTCTTAATTTCAAAAAATCACCTAACACTTTTTTTTAATCGGAGCATAAACACTTTTATTACCTGAGTTTTTTGTTTTGTTTTGTTTTGTTTTAAAATGAGCTTTCAGGAAAGGAAGAGGATTTGTTTGCCTTTCGGACCTTAATCTCCCTCAGCTGGAACTCCCACCCCTTGCCTTCCGGGACACAGCCCTGTGCTCCATCACCCTGGCCTGGCCTTGAAGCGATGCACTCAAGAAGCTTGCCCTGCTGTCACTGCTCCTCTGATGGACTGCTGATTTGGGCTTTCTTTCCTCTCATCATTTCTTCTGAATTATCTTTGATTGTTTTTTGTTTAAAATCTTTTCCTCCCCAGGAGTCAGCTTGGCCCCCTTCTTGTGGCCCAGAGGCAGTGCATAGTGGGACTCACACCACTGCCAATGAGCATGACACAGCTCTTTACTAGGGTCTTGGTGTGGACCAGGTCGTCATTGGATGCATTTTACACACCATCAGTAGCCCTTATTTGGCACGTGCAACACTCTGGGCCCCAGGAGAAGTTGCCCACATCCAGCCTCAAGGCTCAGTCCTTCTTGTTGGCCCCCCACACACAAACTGTGTGTATGCGGTAGGGGTCAATCTCAGTCTTGATAGCAGGGCCTCCCAGCTCATATGTGGGACGCTTCTTGTGGTCGTGTTTCCCCTTCCCTTGGGTCATGCGGCACTTGTGCCACTTGTCCCAAGAGATGCCCATGGCCTGGTGCCAGCTGGAAAGAGAGCTACCATTTTTAAAACTACGAGATATAGTATTTTAGATGGCAATTTGCCCTGTCCTTGTCCAAATCATTCTAAATTCCATATTTAATAATATCTTAAATATGTATATGTCATGGATAAGTTTGGCATGTGGTGTGTGCAAGAATATTTTCTAAAATTTAATATCCTATCACTTTACAGCCTAAAATACTATGGCTATATTCACTGGCACAATATTCTGGGACAACTCAAGTTTTCCTCCAAACAGATTCAAAGCTATTTCTTGAGAAGGAAATTAATCATGCTCGCCAACTACCCTGTCGACCTTGTTTTGCAGAGATGGATTCATCCAGGTAAGAATGATGATCTCTCAGTAGAATATGTTCTAATTATTTGGTGTATAAATATATGGGTCTTCTTCAACAGGCATCTCAGAACACCAGTGCTCCCAGATCACCCCAGGAAATGAACCTTTATTGTTTAATACCAGCTTCTGTATAAAGTCAGCAATTCTTTTAAGGAAAAGAATAATAAAGGACTATACATCTATTTCTCTAGAACTATCTTCATACCAGGTAGATTACTATTAAATTCTACACATGAGAATCTCTAAGATTACTCCCCACAAGAAGCATCTTCAATAAATTACATTTTAATGTTATGCTTTCAGTTTTTGTCTGAGTAATACAAGAAATGCCCATGTGAAATAAGACTGAATTTTCTCTAATGCTATCCTTAAAAGATTTATATGGTTCACTGTATTTTTAAAATATTAATTTTACTGTCCCTTTATACTTTAAAAGAAAGTCCACTTCTTTTAAAGTTTACTACAAGGGGGAAAGCTTGTGTCTAGAAGAACTATGTAAGCTCTCATGGTGTTCTTTCTTCCTTGGCTGACAGATCTCCCCCAGTTCCTGGCACTTCCTCATACCTCCAGTTCCACCTGCTAGGACCTGCCTGGCTGGGCACCTAGAACAGGTCTGAGATCTTTCACTCCTTGAAATACAACTGCAGACAGTTCTAAAGCTCCTTTTTCCTTTGCCTTTTCCTATTTTTCTCCTTCTGATGCTCTGCATTAATTACCTCAGAAAGTAGGCAGTACCAACAAATGAGGGAAAATAATTTAAGTGTATATTTAAAATTAAAAATAAAAGCAGACCATATTGAATCAAACTATTTCTGTTGGGGACTTGTGTGGTATACTCAAAGAGTCATGATTTATTAAAAGTCAATATTCAGGTTAAAATCCCAAAACAAATACTGCATATTGTAGCACTCCTCACCAAGAACAAGAAACATTTTTTATCTAAATTTGTATCTCTTTAATTTTATAGATCTAAATTTGCTTCCCCAAAAGTTGTCCTATTCATGAAACTGCAGCAGAAAACTGGAAAGAGAAAAAAGAATAAAACATTTGACTGAATATTTTAACAATATTGACTCCGCTTTGGTCAGTGGAAGTAAATTAGTAACTGGGTCTGCTATTGACAAATTTTAAATAGAAAGTCTGCTTTCTTTAAATTCCCACTAAATAAATATTGAGTGACATTTTAATTTATTCTTATTGCTATTCTATTACAGTTGTCTCAATTTTTCCTTCTTTGCCCTCCTCTGCCCAGCCCACTCCCCACTCCCACAGTCCATCACCACACCATTGTCCATGTCCATGGGTCTGAATGACATTTTTAGACCTCAGTTTAAAAAAACATCAAATTACTACCCTGCCCAGAAAGCTCAAATGTCTCTGTCTAGCACTGATGGACCCATATTCTAATGCCCAACCTTCAGATGTGGAATGAGACTGGGGAATCCTTAAGCAACCCTGAAGGTCAGAGTGTATCACTAGGAATCTTGTCATACTTAATGCAAGCCCTGCATTCAAAGGGGTGGTCCTGGTGAGAGGTGTGACCTTAGCTCTGTATTGGGCCTTATGATCTCATGGTGCTTCAAATAGTATGAAGAGATGACTAGACCTCCATTTGCCCCAAGCACACTGACAAAATGAGCAGCATCATTCCTTCTGATCTGTAGCCCAGGAGAACAGTTGAAGGGGCACCTTCCATAGACATGGGAAACCGGGCCTCGGGAGCCTAGAAAGAGCCTAAGGTCCTCCTCTGTCTGCCACCACATAAACATTTAGCCCCAAACATTTTAAAAGTGTACTACATCATCTGTTCAAGCTTCTGCCCAGAAAGACTCATCACTACACACAGACACACACACACACACACACACACACACACACCCCATTTCCTTTTTGAATGAAAGATGGTGAAGAATGGACTCTGAAATAGGAGAAAACTGGTTCTTGTCCTGGTTCTGCCACTAATGAAGCCATTGAAGCTTTATGAGTTTCAATATCCCCTCCTATATAAAAAATTACTTAGATTAAATAATCCCTAAAATCTCTTGGGAGCTAATAATCTAGAATCAGTATATAATGGCACTGCCTTTGAAAAGAACAGATGGAAAAGATAAAAAGGGGTGAAGAGCAGGACGGGACACCTAGCCTGCAGAACCTGAGCTCTTCTTGACTGACTTCTGACCTTCAACCACCCTCTACGGCTAAACCCAAAGGAAGGTTCATTCAAGACCAACACATGCCCTTACAGCAACCACTAACGTCAGCAGTCATTTACATGTTCAGATTCAAGCTTTCACTCTAAGGATTTCTTTTGATTTTTTGCTATCTTAGTCATGCATTCAAATTATATTTTTTTATATTTTATCCACTGTTTACAGCTTCCATAGTTAGAGTCTTCAGGTTATTTCATTATACTGCCTAAATTAGAAGTCTTGTTCACTTTTTAAAAACATTTATCCACTAATTATAGGTAATAAAACCATAGGAAACAATAGTATGAACAGCATCCAAGTCAATGCATACCTGTAGCAAAGTATCCCAGACATTTGCACCATCAAAATTGGAGAAAATCATTGTCCAATGTCAAGGTATGAATCTGAGCACACCCACCCTAGAACTTAGTCTCATATAGATTTAGTACTCAGTACTATTTAATATCTTTCTGAGATACTGAAGTTGCAATAATAATTCAGAAGAAAAGAACCAATCAGATTTTTCACCAAAAATGACACATAAAATTTAAATTTAACCAAATAATATTAATTTGCCTATCTGAAAGCACAAGTAAGGCTTCAACAGTGTTATCTACCAAGGGTGGCGACCAAATTCTGCCTTGGCCAGGTCAACCCTTTTCACTCCAGGTTCCTGAGAGAACTACCCCATATGGTCATGACTCATGGAAAACATAATTCCCACTGCCTTGTTAGCTGGGCACACAGAACTTCCAGCACAGGATCTGTGATAAATCTCAACTGCAGCACCTGGCTTTGACCTTGAACCAAAGCAGGGACTCTCTGTTCCTATTAAATCTCAATATTATCATCAACTACAGCCTGAAACAATAAGAATTTCCAAGCACCTAAGTGCTTTTGTGAGAGGGAAAACAATCCACAACAATTAGGCCCAAAGGAGTCTGAGGCTCATCCTTCATATCCTCAAGACCAACGAATGCAGTGGGAAGAGAAGGGAGGGCTGAACAGGAGGGCATTCCTTTTCAATACTGTGGGTCTGGCTCAGCCCTGACTGAGAGCCCAACCAGAGTCCTGAATCTGGTCAGATTAGCACCTCTTTGGAGACATCAGAGGTATGGAGAAATTGAAAAGAAGTCCTGTAGAGGGAGAAAGGACCTCCTACCATTCACACATCCAAATAAACAGAAACCTATTGTTCTGACATCAGATAAAACATGCCATAGTGTTAACTACATACATACATTGTTTTAAAAATACATATAAACACTGCATATAGAGAGATTATGAATGTATATATGAAAAGATTTCTGACATGGGCAACATTTTGCTAAATGGATTGATTCCTAAAATAATAAGAATTTGTATGTACATCTCTCAAACAAGTTTTGGACTGGAAGCATTATAGTCCTATGTCCATATAAACAAACCCTCACTGTAGCTAGAAATACAGAAATGGCCTCATTATACAGACTGGATAGTACATGAGACTCACTAAGACACTACTTGTAAGCTACTTTGATTTTCTGTAAAAGAAATATAACATCTAAGTAAATAATATCAAAAATAACAAGATGAAAAATAATTAAAAATTTGAGATTAGATTGCCAGATGAAAAAAGTGCATTTTCAAATAATCATGTCTAGTTGTTAAAATGAGTGTATTATATAGATATTTGGAAAGTGTTTGTAACCAAATGAAATTCTATTTATAGGTAGTCAAGTTCATGTTCATGCATGTATTTCAATATTTTACAATAATACCAGAAATAAAAATACCAAAATTAATCCATGAAACAGATGTTAGAACTTAACTTTGTAACAAACCACTAATTCATGAACTGGCACATTCAATTTATTTAGAAAAAGGATAGCAACAATATCTACTACTTATTAATACCTAATCTGTCCCAAGCACTTGACATACATTTTCAAAAGAGCTCTAGTTGGTGGGCAGTCTCGTCCACATTTTGTAGACAAGGAAACAGAGGCTCAGAGAAGGAACTAATGCAGCATCTCTGGATGGAGCTGGGATTTGAGCCAGTCTTTGCCATCACACTCACATAACAAATGTGGCCTCTCCACCCGTCATTTGTAATACCACCTCACGGAGACACAGAGTTTTTCCTGAGGCGCCTTCCTGGAAAAGATGATACAATTGTTGAGTAGGCCATGGTTGAGTCGGGTGCCCCACCTAACACCAACCCAAACAGCCTTCAGGAAACTTTGAGCTCCACTGCTCTGCACACCCCATTCTGGTCTGGAGCATTCCCAAACCCCAGGCCTGGCCTCACAGTCAGAGGTGGCTGTGGCTCTTCCACCCACACTGCACTTCATCCATTTGTTCATTGAACACACATTTGTGAACTCATGTGTGTGCCAGCGACTGATAAGCAAGGGAATTTTTAAATAAATAAGACAGACAGCCCTTCAAACATTGCCATGCTCAGACCAGGAATCTCAAACTCGAGTGTCTTTGAAGTCCAGGTAGGTAATACAAATGATTGAGGCAAGCCAGATGTAAGCAGCACAGAGTGTTGAAACGTGGGATGGTGAGGCAACCCAGAAATATAAAATCCTGTGCGAAGGTGCTACCCCTCCTCAGGCTGAGAGCAAAGGGAAAAGGTGGTACTAGAGCCCCAGAGCCTGGGCTGGGGGTGGGAGCTGGACTGCAGCCCAGGGACACCAACAGAAGCTGGAATTACAAAGGAGACACACACTGGCTTTCCTGCTCCTCAGCTTCCTCCCATTGACCTAAATGGAAGCCAATGAATAAGGAAGACTGAGAAATGCAGTGCTGAGGGGGAGGCCCTGTGACACTGGGGGAGGGCAGGGAACAGATATGATTGCACACAGATAAGTCACTGTCACTGTACAGACCAGTTTCCTTGCTATGGGATTCTTGATCCCCAGACCCCTTCTCCTGCCGGGGGATCAATCTCCCCACCTAAATCCCTAGCCTTGCTTGTACTGCCTTTGTTTGCTGCAGACATTAGTGCTTAATGACTGCCTGTCCCACCTTAAACCCCGCCCTTAACTCTGCTTAACTCTGAGGAACTCACAGAGCTCCAAACCTTGCTTCTACCTTGTCATCTACTCCCAGGAGGCCCTCCTACTCTGTAGGCCATGCCTATGAGTGTTTTAATCAAGATTTAAATTGTTGCCCTGGCTGGTGTAGCTCAGTGGATTGAGCATGGGCTTGTGAACCAAAGGTTTGCCGGTTCAATTCCCAGTCAGGTCACACGCCTGGGTTGCAAGACAGGTCCCCAGAAGGGGGAGTGTGAGAGGCAACCAGACACTGATGTTTCTCTTCCTCTCTTTCTCCTTCCTTTCCCCTCTCTCTAAAAATAAATAAATACAACCTTTTTAAAAAAGATTTAAATTGTTGGGCATGGAGATTGTCACAGCTCCATGTCAGCTGTTAGCATGCTGCCAATAGAATTTGCTCAGAGGCTGACATTTGGGTAATATTCATAAATAACTAAAATAAAAACTAATGCTTCCTCTCCCTCACTAGGGCATAGTAGGGAAAAAAAAAAGGCAAAATACAACCATGAGCATTTAATGAATAATTTGTTTACTTTTGAAACTGTATTAGAATCTGGACTGTAATAAATCCATCCACTAATTGCATATTAAAATAAGGCTCATTCACTCCTTCAAAATTGTTCCAAACTGCTCAGCACAACTTCCAGCTGAACTTTTACCTTTGGTCTTATGTTGAATAGCACTGATGGGTTCTCCAAGCAAAAAATGTCACCTTAATTATTTCACCTTAATGAAACACGGAACCAAGAGGAAAACTGGAATTATTTGTTCCAGTCTATTGAATCAGGAATCAAAAGCTTACTAGCAAGTAATTTTAAATTTCACACATGAGACTTATATTGTCCAATATCTATTTTTAATTATTTTAATTATATATTTTTCCATTACCATTTAGTCCCCTTATACTGAACTCTCCCACCCCTGCAATTGCTACACTATTGTCCATGCCCATGAGTCCTTTTTCCTTTTTGTTTAATCCCTCAACCCCCTACCCTCCCCGTCTTAGCTGTCATCCTGCTATCTTTCTATGAGTCTGTCTCTATTTCACTTGTTAGTTCAGTTTGTTCATTAGATTCCTCATATGAGTGAAATCATATGGTATTTGTCTTTTTCTGACTAGCTTATTTCACTTAGCATAATATTCTCCAGGTGCATCTAACTGTCACAAATGATAAAACTTTCTTCTTTTTTACAGCCAAGTGGGAATCCCAAAACACTAATTCGAAAGAACATGAGCACTCCTATGTTCACTGCAGCATTATTTACAATCACCAAGATATGGAAGCAGCCCAAGTGTCCATGAGTAGGTGAGTGGATAAAACAACTATGGCACATTTACACAGTGGAATACTATTCAGCCTTAAAAATATACATTCACATTCCAGCCCACTCCCCTTGGCTGCCAGGTCACATCAATGCGCACAAACTCTCATTATATTAACAATGGCTGTTCTGTTTGTACTATGATTAATTCACTTAATTTTAAATACTTTCATTTACTATTCATCAAATATTCCTCACTATAAAAAATGTTTAGAAGAGCTCTTTGTAACCTTACATCTAGCAGAATGGCTACCATGAATAAATCAATAAACAACAACTGCTGGTGAGGATATGGCAGAAAGGGAACCCTAGTGCACTGTTGGTGGGAATGCAATCTGGTGCAGCCGCTGTGGAAAACAATACGGAATATCCTTTAAAAATTAAAAATGAAACTCCCTTTTGACCCAGTGATTCCACTTCTGAAATATACCCCAGGGATTTCTAAACACCAATGCAAAAAAATTTGTATGCATCCCTATGTTTGTAGCAGCACTATTTATAGCAGCACTATCTACAGTAGCCAAGATTTGGAAACAGCCTAAGTACCCATCAGTACATGAGTGGATCAAAAAGTGTGGTACAGTTACACAACAAAATCCTACACAGCAGTAAAAAAGAAGAAACTCATATTTTGCAACAGCATGAATGGACCTGACAAAAATTATGCTAAGTGAATTAAGCCAGTCAGTGAAATAAAAATACCACATGATCCCACCCATATGTAGAATCAAAGGAACATGAAAATTAACAAACAAAATAGTAACAGAAGCTTAGATACATAAAAGAGACTGACAGCTGCTGGAAAGGGGTGGGGAATGGTATGAAAGATGGTGAAGGGATTAACCAAAGAACATTTATGCACAGCCCATGGACACAGGCAACAATACGGGGATTGGCTTGGGGAGGGGAGGGGATGAGGCTGGGTGGAGGTGGGGAAAGGGAGAAAAAGTTGGAACTGTAATCGCATAAACAATAAAACTACAATTTAAAAAAAGGGGGGCTCTTAATGAATTATGGAAGATTAAAAGAAAATGGCACCTCTGAATAAAATACACTGCACCTTCCCTTCTAATCTTAGGTCCCCAGGGCAGGACACCCTCAGACCCCAGCCATGTCTCTCCTCAGCTGGGAAAAAGCTGAGAGGTTGCCTTCAACCCCAAGGCATCACCTGCTGCGCCAGTCTCCCTTGGTTTGAGAACTCAGTCCTTTTCCAGGGTTCCTTACCCTCTGCCTGCAGGTGCAACTCCTCAAGCGCCACGTCGCAATGGAAGCTGACTTTGTACTGGAGATTGATTTCTAAGAGCCTCTCAGAAAAATAGGAGCTTGATTAACATTATTAGCTCAACTCCTTCATTTTATTCAGGGAGACAAAGTAAAATATTTTATGTGCCCAGGTTATGGTGATCTGTACAAAATTACCTCTGACTCATTTTTTCAGAAACTGCACCAAGTGGTTTCTAAACCAAGCAAATTCAGTGTGACTTTTAATTTTTATCCTAAAAAATAAAAGATAACCCTTTTAAGAAAATCCCTCCTCTGTTATAATCAGTTTTCCAGGAGTCACTTTCTTTGATTGCCTTGTATCATGAGTGCCTCCATTCTGAATGGATTGCCTTATATGTTCTAAAAGTTCCCTCAATGAGTCTTCTCCTCTGACAATACTTCTCTTCCTGTGGTCATCGCTGTAATGGGTTTGTTTTAGTTGTATATTTCTCAGTCATTTCAAAGGTAACTGGGGTGAAAAGAGGTGAGTGCAGACGCCATCTATTGACTGGAGAGTGCACACTGGGTTCTCATTTAGAGAGAGAAGCCCAGCCAGCGGCAGTGAGGAAAATGAATGGCTAGAATGTAAGACAGGAGGCTGGGAAACAGTGGCTTCTGTGATAATTCAGATGAGAATGAAGAAAGCCAGAATTAGAGACACATCAGAGGGATGGAAAGGAAAAAATATATCAGCCCCTGTTTTCAGAAAAATTTACTATGTTGGTGGAAAGACAAAACAACACAAAACACAATCTGAGTTTCTCAGGCTTTCATCCTATGGGTTGTATAAAAACTTACTGTCATGCAGAAAGTAATATCTCGAATTTCAATGGTTTTCCCACCTGCTCAAGCAAGACCTCTTGCCTGAGAAGAATCTTTCTTTGTTACTTGTGGCATTGCCAAGGAGTGGCTCACAAGCGTTCACAATCCCTGCTGGAATCCACTGCTCCAGTGAACACCAGAGATAACTGAAGTCCTCGTATAACCACAGAGTGGTCTAAAACAACTGTAATCAAGCTGAAGCCATGGAGCTAGAGCTTCTTGCTGAGTTAAGGTCAGTATCTCCTTTTTCTTAGAATGAGTTCTCACCCAAGAAGAACTTCAGTCCTCATGTAAGTAGACCTCTGGTGTGAACATACCCATCCCACAGTGCCCACTGGATATACATGGATATAGCTGAATTCCATTTGAATGCAAATTGTGACTTCCCTCCCAGCCACCCATTGGTTGTAAAGGAGTTGAGGTCATCAGCTCTACTGATTGGTGGGGGCTGGGGTAGAATAGTTGATCATTGTGTTAGGCCCTGAAGTCAGCCAAGGTTTCATTCTGTCTGGTCTCATGAGGGCGTGGTCAGAATAGTACTTCAGCTTTCCTGGGCCTCAGGCTGAAACACAACTAAAGTCAAGGTGTTATCTATAGCTTAATCAAAACTCTGATTCTGTGGTAACAGACCCGAGGCTTTGTTCTTTAAGACAGTTGGATGCTGATTAGAATCTGATGTCATAAGGGTTTAATGATTAAAGAAGGGAGTGGACAGAGAGAAAGCAAGGGCCATGATAAAGAAATGGAGTTTCTGCCAGGTCACAAATCTGTAGACTAAAAACGAAGTTTGCCTTTCATTTAGTACCAATTCTATTGGTAAATGTAGGTTCTGGCTGCAGCAACTTGAAATGACTTCTTTGTCTCTGACCTTCTCTGGGAATTTCTGAAGTATGCTCTGATTCAGGTTCTGCATAAACGGGGTCTGTTGTTTCATGACAGCTGGATTGAAACTAGAGCTATTACAGATTGTCAGAGAGTGTGAACAGTGGTGCTGATGAACACTGAGAGGAGAGGAACAAAGACTTAAGTGGATAGGAAGATGAGGCAGAGAGGGAAGGGGCAAAAGCCAGCATTTCCAACTTGTCTCTTGGTGATTTTGAGCCATCCCCTCTTGCAGCTAATACTGACAGGGCAGATAGAGTTTTATCTTTAGCATCTACCCTAGACTCTCCAGTTTAACTCTGTATCTAAGGTTTGTGAGAACCTACTGTATTAGATTTTCATTAGCATATTATTGTTTAGGAAATTGGCTTTCAAGGTACCAAAAAAAAAAATTGGGGATTCTCAAGAATCACTGTCTCTGCATATTTTGTGTAACTGTCTATTGATGGAAAGAAATAGATGCCATTGACTGGGCTACAGTGGCAGTCCCTGCCGAGGAGGCCTACAGGCACAACTTCTGTCAGCCAAGAGGATGGAAGTTTGAAACCCCTGACATGTTATCCCAACTTCATCTCAGAAAAACTTATAATGAATAAAACCTTTTAAAAACTTCTGCTAATACCTAATGCCATCAGAAGATATTGCCAATATTTTGTTAAGTGAGAAGACAAAAATAACAGGTATAACACAATCTCAATTTTGTGAAAATATATATAGCAAAAAAAAAAAAAGCCCACAAGAAATTATATCAATGTTTTGGTATTGTGTTTATACTTTCATCTTTTATTTATATATTTAAAATAGCAATGTAATAATGTAGCTATTTTTTGTGGAAAGCATCCTATGTACCAGAACTAGTGCCAATACGGACACCTCTGAGGCTCAGTAGTACCACTTAAACCTGAAAAACAACAAAAGGTTGGACCAGTAATTTGCCCTGATTCTGGCTCATAGGGACAGACAGGGATCCCAAAACCAGCCTCTCAGCCTCACATGCCCTCATACTTAACTACACGTGTTACTTTGGAAAGGTAAGGGAAAGAGCTTCCTTTTTCAATGGACTGTGGTGAACAAATACAAAACTCCAGTTAAATGCAATAACTTATTATCTTTATTAACTTTGTTTAGTGAACATCCATTGATCCGGAATTATTACATGTCCTACTGATTTATCATGTCTGGCTCCCATGGTTACCTTTATCCAAAAAGTTAAACTACGTTACATATATGTACTCTATGTTAAACTCTTGATTGGAAGCGACTAGTGCTACTAAGTTAGCTAATAGCTGTGGAGACCTTCATTCTAATGGGAATGCCCTTGCTCCTGCTGGCATGGTGAGCAAAGCTGAAGGAACTGCTGGAGACAGCTAAGGATTAAAAGATCAACTTTTACAAACTAATCAATGGTAATTGACTTGTTCAGAAATTAGCTCCCAAACCAGGATATTTCATTGATTACAATAAATATCTATAATTTTCCCATCATTTCTCCTCTCAATTTATCCATTTGTCTAAATTCTGTTGGGTTCATTAATTTTTATTTCACTGATACATGTACTAAGGACTTTAACTTAATCATCAGCACATAAATTAGAATGAATCTGTTTTAAACAAAAATACTGTCTTTTTTTCCAGCTATCTTCATTAATTCCTGACCAGTTCAAGTTAATAATATTAATACAAAATACATTTTTAGTTCTTTGCAAACATCAAATAGGTTTGGGAAAATAGCATTAAATTAGCATGCCTAAAATAGCTCATACCAAACCATAAAAAAATGAAGAGAAGCAGTTTGAAACTGAGAAGAAAACAATAACTGGAAAATATAATTCTGAACACTTTCTGTGTTCACCCTCAATCAGAGTCAATGGAAATAAATATTGTACCATACGTTGGTCCCAGCTAATAGATGAACCTGCTTTTATCTCACTGTTAGAGGGACAGTGGCTTCTGTTTCTGATTCACTAGTGGCATGAAAATGTCTCACTGCATTTTACCCCTTTATCTTCTCAAGAGCTGGCATAAAGTGCTCCATCCACTGGGGTCTCTTTGCAACATAAGGTATATATTCTTTAAGGAATTATTTAATAAACTCTTCAAAAATCTTGGTTTACATTTGAACAAAGGAGCTAAGCCATAGCAAGTCTTTTAACAGTAATCACTGGCCAGCTATTTGTGAGTGAGATATGGCCTGAGGCTTGTCACTGATCATTCCATCTCTGAGGCTGCACTGCTGCTGTCTTCTAGCTCACAGGCTGAGCTCTCACCCTTTTTGTAGATGGAAATGTGCTGAATCTCTATTGTGCTGATTCCAAGGGTTGATTAAATTAATTCGAAGCTTGACTCACATCATGGACTGCACAACAAATGTACAACTTTTATTCTGCCACTGAGAATAAATGGAAAATTTAATTCAACAAATATCACCAAATATCTATTTTGTGTAGAGACTTAGAAGGATGCCATGGGGTACTGCAAAGAGATAGAAGTCTTGCTCCCTGCCCTAAAGTTTTAGTTAGTAATTAATAATTCATAGCAAAATATGATCTATGAATGACTAACAGAAGGAAACATAAAGCCAGCTGTAGATATTCCTGCAGAGGAGGCATTTAAACTTAGTAGAGAAGTCATAAAGTAGGGAAATTGAGTTTAGAAAAAGGAATTCAAAGCAGAAGAATCCAGAGTAAGGACAATGTAGCAAGAACATACTGGCAAGTTCAAGGACACATGGGTAGTTTAGTTGAGTATGGGAGGCTTCAGGAGATAGAAATGAGGGTAAAGACAGAACTTCAGCATGCAGGAGCAATAGTGAAGACCTAAGAGCTCAGCTTCTGAGCCTTGGTTCCCTTGGTTTTTAAATGAAGATAGTAATATTTATTAGATTGGCTTCTATTAAGAGTTAAAGTAAGCAGTGTATGTGAAAGCACTTGACTGCACGGGTGATTACAATTACTCTACAGAGGGCTTAAAAGTTATGCAAAGACAGAATTGCAAACTGATGGCCCATTAACTGTTTTGTTGGTTGGGTTCTTTGTTTTTTTCTGGGGGGGGAGTGTTTGTTTTTTGAGGGGGTGGCATGCAGACAGTTTTTAAATTAAGAACATTTCAAACAAAAACCATATTTTCAGCTTCTCTTGAACAATACCAAGATCTGATTGCTGGCCCCACAAACTCACTTGGCAATGATGGGCTAAACTAATGTAGCAGCATGCCTTTAGAGAGATCATACACTCTCTAGTTTGCAACACAACATCCACTGCCTGTTGGCTTAATCCAGACCACTTCATTTACATGTACAGAGGTTTGGCCACCTCTGTGCTATAAGGGTTACCCCTTCAGCAATGGTCCTCTCTGCCTAGCCATCATCAGACATCATAGCCACTCTAGGCAGATCCTAACCCAGTGATAACCCAGCCTAACAATTATCCCTCTCCACTAATGGCTGGAGTATATGATGAGTCTGTTTTCTGCCCAAACCTGAGCAGCCAAATATTGTTGGAGATTTCACATGCTGATTGGAGTCACCTCAGATTTCTGACCACAAATCTCAAAATAGTCTTGAAACTACTAGAATATTCCACTGTATTTTCCTGGTATTCACTCCTTTGCTTTCTAAGATTTTTCTATCTAGGCTTGTCTTTCTTTAAACTGCCAACACTCCTCTAATCTCACCTCATCATCATCCTCACCAATTCTATCAGTCTTTCTGTAGATGAACCCACATGCTTAGTTCTCCCCTCTGTTACAGTAGAAGTGTCCCTGCTCCTAAACCAACCGCCCTTCCCCTGGAAGTACACAATCCCATCCCCTCCAGCCATGCACAAAGACAATGCTTCTTCTGTGATTCCCCTGTTCCTGTATCATCAATGTTTCACTTTTGGATCATTCACATTTGTGTAACATCACTCTCTATTTTTCTTTAACTGATTATCTTTCCATGTCCTTGAATTCTTTTTTTTCCTCAATCTTTCCACCCCCAACCTCTTAAAAACTATTTCACTGAATCCCATATACTCCTCAACTACTGTCCGATTTCTCTGGTTTATTCAAAACAAAATTCCCACAAAGAAGTTCTACTTTCTAAAGCTCCTATTTTTTCATCAGTCTACTCCATTCAGGAAATACAGCTTTTGTCTCCATCACTGCAGTGAAATGGCTTTAGTTAACAACTACCCTGATAATCTCATCTTGTCAACATCAATATTGAGTTCCTAGTATTCAACTGACCTGACTTCTCAGTAAGAGTTAACGGACTAGACCACACTCTCTCTAGATTTCTCTGCTATTTCACTGATTTGATATTCTTCTCATTTATGACTTCTCTTTCTCATCTCTTTGCTGGAGTATTCGACCTCTAAATGGTGGAGGGCATCAGGACTTGACTGTCAGCCCACTTCTCTAAATACGCTTTTTCATTTAGTTTCATGGATTAGATATCATTATATACTAATGACCCTCAAATTTATATCACCCTCCCCAGATATCTCTCCTGAACTCCAGACTAATATTCAACAGCTTACTCAACATATCCCTTTGGATGTCTAACTGGTACTGAAAACTTAAGATGGATAAAATAGAAACATTGACTTTCCAACATCAAAATATAGCTACAGGCCTAGACCTAGGTTCAAATACAAACACAGATGTCATTAAAGAAGTAGACGTAGATACAGGTATATCTACATACATATTCCCACTACTGAGCCTTCCTCATTCATTTATTAAACAAGTATTTATTAAGCACCTACCATTTTCTGTGTGTATTCTAGGTACTTAAGGTACAAAACAAGGAGAGTTTACACCACAGTAAATGGCACTAACATTCACCCAGTTGATTAGGCCGAAAACCAGAATGCATCCTTGATTCTTCTCTCATACTCCATGTCCTTGTTAGCTCTAACCCCAAACATCCCAAATGCAACCAAATCCCACCAGCTTGCTTCTGCAACCTAAAGCCAAGCCATTGAACTCTGCCATCTGGATTCCTGTCCTAACTGGTCTTCCTGCGTTCACTGTTCCCCTTACTCTTCACCAACTACACGAAAGCCCCAGTAACCTTTCTAAAGCATAAGTCAGATCACATTGCTTTCCTTTCTAAGCCTCCATAGGTCTTGCATTATTTCTAAAGCAAAATACAAACTCCTGGTGATGCCTACAAAATTCTGTATAATATGACCCCTCCTTCCTTAGATAAGGAAACTTTGAGAGAAATTGAACAAACTAAAATCACACTGTTGGTAAGTTGTAGAGCCAGGTAGTTTAACTCTAAATCTTATCTCTTTCTTCATATACTATCCTGTTTCCCTGAGTACCTTTTGTTTATTGCATGGCATCCAACCAATATACAAACTCCATTGTATAAATTTCTGTTGTTGGGCCTGGTTCTCTCTGGCCTGAACCACATCCTTTTAGAGTACAACCCTCACCCCCATCTCCAGTTTCAGCAGCTCTCTTACTAAGGTTTCATCTGGCTCTGGTAACCTTCATAACTAACACAGAAAGACCCCAACCTTAGATTTCAAAGAGTAAGAATCCAATAGACCTGGTTCACATTTTCAGCAGGTCAAAACAGAGGTTGCTGACCAGCTATGGGTTGGCTCTTGGATCACATGGAAATATATGGGTGCAAGAGAGCCTGGAAAGTGTAATCCCAGAAAGGACAACCATTTCCCAGAGAGCTGGCCATATCTGCCATGCCCTGCTGTTGGACATTTAGTTTTTTTGCAGTTTCTACATTCATAGTTTAAAATGAATTAGAGTTATATATAATACTATTTTATTATTTTTATTCAAGGCAATTTATTTATGACAAAATGATTTAAGGAATAAGATCACAGTTATTGAGTGCATTTATGATCTCACCATGGTAATTGTTAAAAATTTGAACAATTTGTCATGACTTAATAACTTTAATGACAATTTGTTTTCCATGGGGTCGATTTTCATTTAATAATCCAGACATTGCTCTTAAATAAAACATTTTTATTATCAACTAGTAAATGATAAATAGGAATTGTCATTCTATGGAACTTTAGATAACAAAACAGTAGTTTAAGGATCTTTTGGCCCACTATTCCTACTCATATTTATTAATTTGCCATTTTTAAAAACTGACCAAAAACTTGTCACATGATGTTTCTTTTTAACTTATTTTTATTATATAATGCATAATCCCTACAGCACTATCTAAATACTGTACTTACAAGGCAAAAAATCACTTTACTTTTGCCACTGTTCTTGTCATTTATATCCACATGCTGAGTATAATGGTAGAAGAAGAAACTTAATTATATCACATTTCAATAAATAATTTTAAGACTTTGTAATTGTGATACTTTTTACTAAGGTAAATATTTGCATCCTTGAAGACAATTTTCTGAATAACAAAGAGACCATTTATCTAGGTGTGGTAACTCTGATCTTAAAGTCACATTAGGTGTCCTGGCTAAAAAAAATAGTTTTTTAAGTTTTATGTCCTGGAAGATATACTAGTTCTTAAACATCACTCTGCATTTAATTATGTCTACTTGTCAAAGAACAAAAGAAAAGCACTTGATCTTTAAACTTGGCAATTGCATTTAAATTTATGCAATGCCTAACCCAGAAGCTATGGTTAGAGTTTCCTTTAGAAAATAGATTGCTTTATCCCTTTATTACAAAAAAAGTGAAAATTATTCCTGGCTGACTTAAAAAAGGCAATCAGAGTATTTCATGGTGAACTACCTGATTCAAATGCATGACTTGTAATCTGTTTAAAGATGCACTAATTATTCTTGGTATTTGGCCAAAAATCCTGCTTTTTGGCTTCAGCTTTGGCTTCTGTCTTTGGAAGTTTGAAGAGCCAAATGCCTACTTGAGCATCAGTTCCATTATCCCTGAATTTGTGCTTGGTCAAGGATCACAAAATGACATAGGTTAATACGGGTAATCATCATGATAACATCAGTCACAGCTACAGGCATGTCATTCTGATTTATCATTAATTATTATCTGTACATTTGCTTTCAAATATAGATAAGACTTTTAGATATAAATTAAACTGAAAATCTCTTTACATGCTTTATATTTTGAAATTCTATCAGGTTGATTCAAAAATGGATTTAATTGCAAAAATAGAATTATGCAATAATTAATAATTTATTTAGGAGGCTGTTAAGTTTAGGTTTAAAATTAATTAAGAATGTTCAGAACCGAATAGAGATCCCAGAAATAAACCCAAGTCTCCATGGTCAATTAATATTTGACAAAGGGGGCAGCAGCACAAAATGGACTAAAAATAGCCTCTTCAACAAATGGTGTTGGGAGAACTGGACAGCTACATGCAAAAAAATGAAACTTGATCAGCAACTTACACCATACACAAAAATAAATTCAAGGTGGAAAAAGACTTAAATATAAGCCATGACACCATAAAAGTCCTACAGGAGAACATAGGAAGAAAAATCTCAGACAATCCATGCAACAATATTTTCACAGATATGTCCCCTGGAGGAAGAGACATAAAGGAAAGAATAAACAAATGGGGTCTCATCAAAATAAAAAGCTTCTGCACAGCTAAAGAAAACAGCATTAAAATGAAATAAGAACCAACTATATGGGAAAACATATTTCCCAATGATACCTCAGACAAGAGTTTGATCTCCGAAATATATAAAGAACTCACATGACTCCACTCTATTAAGACAAAAAGACCAATTTTTTAATTGGTCTTTTTGGACCCAGCAATTCCACTGCTGGGACTATATCCTAAGAATCCTAAAACACCAATCCAAAAGAACCTTTGCACCCCAATGTTCATAGCAGCACAATTTACAATAGCTAAGTGCTGGAAGCAACCTAGATGCCTATCAGTAAATGAATGGATCAAAAAACTCTGGTACATTTACACAATGGAATTCTATGCAGCAGAAAGAAAGAAGGAGCTCCTACCCTTTGCAACAGCAGGGATGCAACTGGAAAGCATTATGCTAAGCAAAATAAGCCAGGCAGTGAAAGATAAATACCATATGATCTCACCTTTAACAGGAACCTAAACAACAAAACAAAGAAACAAGCAAAGTATAATCAAAGACACTGTAATGGAGGACAGGAAGAAAGTGACCAGAGAGAGAAGAGGGAATTTCAGGGAAAAGAGGAAGGGTTTACAGGAACAAAGTTAAAAGACACTTGGATAAAAACTAGGGGGAGGGTGGTAATGGGAGGGAAGTTGGGAGGGAGGAGTGGGTGGGCTGGATTGGGAGTAAAGGGGAGAAAACTGTACTTGAACAATGATTAAAATAAAGTTTTAAAAAAATGGGCAAAGGACTTGAACAGATACTTCTACAAGGAAGACATACAAAAGGTCCAGAGACATATGAAAAGATGCTCAGCATCGATAGCCATCAGAGAGATGCAAATTAAAACCACTCTGAGATACCACTTCATACCAGTGAGAATGGTCATCATAAACAAATCCACAAACAAGTGTTGGAGAGGATGTGGAGAAAAGGGAATCCTAGTGCACTGTTGGTGGGAATGCAGACTGGTGTAGCCACTATGAAAAACAGTATGGAATTTCCTCAGAAAACTAAAACTAGAACTGCCTTTCGACCCAGCAATTCCACTGCTGAGATTATATCCTAAGAGCCTCGAAACACCAGTCCAAAAGAACCTATGCACCCCAATGTTCATAGCAGCACAATTTACAATAGCCAAGTGCTGGAAGCAACCTAAGTGCCAATCAGCAAATGAATGGATAAAAAAACTATGGTACATTTACATAATGGAATTCTATGCAGCAGAGAGAAAGAAGGAGCTCCTACCATTTGCAACAGCATGGATGGAACTGGAGAGTATTATGCTAAGTGAAATAAACCAGGAGGTGAAAGACAAATACCATATGATCTCACCTTTAAGTGGAACTTAATCAACAAAACAAACAAGCAAGCAAAATATAACCAGAGACACTGAAATTAAGAATAAATGGACAGTAACCAGAGGGGAGGGGAGGGGAGATAATGGTGGGGGAGGGGGAGGATTTTCAGAAACAACTATAAAGGACACATGGACAAAACCAATGTGGGGTGGAGTCAGGGAAGAGAAAAGGGGATGGCTGGGATTGAGAGGAGTGACTGGGGGAAAAGGCAGGCAACTGTATTTCAACAACAATAAAATAAAAATAAAAAACAACTCTCATGCAAAAAAAATAAAAATTAAAAAATTAAACATAATATAAGAATGTTCAAATATCAAAATTGATAAATAAATTTATTTTAATATTAGTTAATGTAAATATTTTCAAAGCATGTTAACTAAATAATTTAGTAAAAATATTACATCTTTTTTGAGTCAACAAATATTCATTAAATTTAAATAATAATGAATGACTGAAGAGTAGATATAAAATATAATCTAACTGGTATATAAGCATCAATAACATGGAATATAAACTTTAAGAAAAATATTTGATTTATACTTCTTGAAGTACCATTTGGGTCATGAGTCTTTTAATAAAAAGTATGCTTTAGAATTGTGAATTCTTCACATCTTGTAAAAATAATAGAGGAAAAGAGGTTATAAAATTATTTCTTCTCTTCTATCATTCTCATTTGAATAAGAAAGTCTATTTAATATTACAAAAAATATGCAAGAGCAATATAGCAGTAAAGAAATTACTATTCTGCATATTAATATCAAAGATTTTAATTTTAGTTAGTAAAGTTTTTAACATAAAACTTTAATAGTGACTACATTCACTATAATATTCTAGAATTATTTTTGTATTCCACAAGTTCATTCCATTTGTCTTCAACCAAATATTAATTTTCACACTCAGCTATTGAACATTGTGAATCTTAGCAACTACTTGTGCCAATATTCTGTCATTGCCTTGAATAAGCTCTATTTCTGATTATGAAATCATGGTTACTAAAACCAGAGGGAGAAAAGTTAAAGCTGAATTGGAAATTTTTAAGGTTCACATTCATTATCTGGGAGAAACACAGCATAGCTATTTCTATACTCTGAAGTTTCAAAAGATGCAGAAATATAACAGATACTTTCAGAAATCTGTTGGTAATTAAGCATGCTTTGATGAGATAAAATACAATAAATATTTCTTAAACTCTCATGTCCTAACCATCTGAAAACACAAACAATACGAAGCAATGGTTTCCATACATTGGACAACAGCCAGCAAGAACAGCGATCCCAGGAAGAAGTGAGACAGGAGATCACCAACACAATCGCCACAGCTCACTGCCTGGGGAGAGTTTTCAGATGGCAGCTCAGGGACAGGCCTCCCAAACAGCCCAGAAGTCTCCCTGAGCTAAGGAGACAAAAGTTGAGTTCAGAGATGTTGAGTAGCTCGAATTCCTAGAGTACTGTACCAGTGAGGGGAGAGTTCCGGAGCTCTGCAGAGCCTCCTGGTGTCCAAGGCTGGGTACTGATTAGCAGTGCCTGTGTGAGGGAACTCTCAGAAGCCAGAAAACAACCACTAGAAAGGAGGCAGAACAATTCCCTGAGCTTACAGGGGCCTGAAGTACATTATGTGCCCCCTGGCCAGCATGAAAAAACCTCCCTACAAACAGTATTGAGTGGAGTCTACCAACAGCTATTACCTCTGTAGTGGGGCCAAATTGGCACTTGATTAAAAGCTGTTCTACACCAGCCTAATGAACTTGGAATGTTCTAAAGGATGCAGCTATTTTGGAATAATTTAATTGAATCTCAGAACAAATTCCAAAAACATTTAAAGTGATGCAAAAAAACATCAGCATCCAAAAACTTTAATATTCACGATAGCCGATATGCCATCAAAATTGGCAACCTGTACACAAAATCACTTAGATCTCATAAAATTGCAATGAATATCAGTAGGTCCTACAGAAAAGCTGCCCAGAAAGTACTAAGAAAATTAACCAAGAAAGAAATGAAATCACAAATTACACTGCAGGAAAAGGCAAGTCATCAGGAGCAAACTATTTGTTCTTGGGACTTGTGGCTTGAGCATGTGGCGGGAGAGAAGGGAGTAGGAGAGGAGATGCAGCTGTGCCTTGGAAGGGACAAAGACCAGCTTTCTCTGGATGAACCATGAAATTCCTTGACGGCATTTAACCAAGAAATGATAATGGTAGTTCCATAGTTAACGGGCTGACAATCAACAGAAAGAGAGGGAAGAGAAACAGAGAAGTATTTCAGGGACAGGAAGTTAAATTTGAAAGCACTGTCTCTCCAAGTTCTCTCAGTTCCCTCAGAACATGCATCTGTTTTTGGGTTCTGCTCCTGATTTTTCTTGGTTTTACTGAAAAATGTCAGGGGGAGGTAGCTCAGGATTTCTGCTCCAGGCAGAGAATTTCAGCAGCTAATTTACAAGAAGAACCTTCAAAAGAGGAGTTAATGGGAAAGGGCTGGAGCAATCAGGACATAACAGATACTTTATTCTCATGACAATTTTCCTCTTCCAGATACAGAAACTTCCAGGCTCCAGAAGAGAGGACTCTTACAGTACAGCAACAATTCAACGATGGATTCCTTGAATAGAATAATTTTATGTGTTGATAGAAGTTATCAAGGACTCATAGTATCTCTGAGACTGACTGCCAAGAACATAAAATATTTAACTTTCCTCCAGGTCTTTTCATTTCATTTTTTTTAAAAGTCTTCTAAAGGAAATAGCTTAAACTCTCTGTAAGACTTTGATTAAGAGGACTTTCCACTCACATTCAGTCTACCTCCACTTTCATGTACTACCAGTGTGACATGGGAGGGAAACTCATTATTCAGTTCAAAAGGATATTGGATCTGGGAAATATTTTTAATAAGGAAGCTGCTTAATCCAGAACATTTAGTATAGATAGTCATAACAAGTGAGCTGGATTCGTGAAACAAAATAGATTTGACTGAGACAATACTATTTAATAGTTTCAAAGTGTTTTTTAAAGGCCTCTTCAAAAATGGGCTAATGAGGATAGATTAAAAGGTGGATAAACTACAGTAGTGTGCTCTGCTGGGGAATTTTGTTAAGCAGATATGCCGAAAGCCATTGGCCAAAGAATTGTATCACCCTGAATAGTTTTTGACGACAGAAAATTGTCCGTCTGTCTTTATCTAACCCTACTTCCTGTTTATGTCATATTAGCATCTAAAACTTCAATTTCTGTTTCTTTTATGTCATCTGCAATTGTAAAATGAAAATAATTATCACCCCCTGAGGCCCAGTTATTTGCTAACATTTCATAGTAGTTTTATATAGTTCAAGTAATAAATCCTTCACTAAAATTATCAAGCCTTATTTCTCCAGCTATTTGTAGTGATATCTCCAAAAATGCATAATATTTAGCTATGACAACACCCATAAAATGGAACAAGAAAGGGCAGGTTATCATGCCAGTAGCAGTGTGGTTGATTGAAGTGTGTGAATTAGTCTATTATTCTGCTCTTTGTTCTTATGCCAACAATGATGGGGCAACTAAGAAACTGGCTTTGCTCTTATGGGGGTTTACTGAGGACCTAAGCAGTACTCTGGCGCTATACAAGGAACAGCCTGTGGATCTTTTATCTTATAGGGCTGGCAGTTAGCCCAGTTTTATATCTACTGAATGCCTGCACTGTGCTGGTCCTGGGGAATCGAAAGTGTGGGTGGGGTGGACACAGTTCGTGCCATCAGGAGGTTGTCAGTCTCATAGGGTGGATACTCAGTAAGAAAATAATTATAATGCAATACACATAAGGTTATAATTTAATATTATAAATTAAAAAATTGAAGCCAGCATAGATGAGATGTATAGGACTCCACCTGAGAGAGGGAAAGCATCTCAGAAGAAGTTAAACTGAACTTTGAAAATTAAAAGAGAAGTTGCAAAATTAGTAAGCTTGGAGGGGGCTAGAATTCTTGGCAAAGAGAACAGGGTATGTAAAATGTGGAGAAGTTCAGCCTGTTCAGGGATCACAAGTACACATTGAGGAGACTAAGAAAGGGGGTGCCCAGAAGAGGGGAGAGTTAGGAGAAAACATTGGGACCTTCGATGGAGGAGCTAATTACAAAGGCCTTGCCTACCCAGGTGAAAAACTTGCCTTCATCAGAAAAGTTATGGGACACCACTAAGGATTTTGTGCAAGGAAATAACATGATTGGATTTGCATTTTACAGATGATTCCAACAACAGTGTGGAGGGAGAACTGGCGGGAGGGCCAGACCAGACAGTTGGGGTCTGAATGCAATAATTCATGAAAGAAGCTGACAGCCTGTTCCAAGGCAATGGCAGCTAGAAGAGAAGGGGAAGGAGTGGATGAAGAGAACTCCAGGGATCAGAATCCAAAATATTTGGTGATTGGTTGTACTTTGGGGGTCAGAGAATAGAATCAATGATGATGTCCAGGTTTCCAACTCAGGTTGCTACAGTGGGATGGTGGTGCCACCCAACAAGTGGAGAACAAACAGCACATATTCCATTAGGCTGCACACTGTGATAGCCAAGGGGGAATGCTCTTTTGGTGGTGGGTATAGGACTCTAAAGCTTAGAGAAGATATCAGGACTAGAAATGTAAATCTGGAAATCTATATTATAAGAGAGAGTTAAAAGCATTGAGAGTAGATAAACATGTGTAGGGAGAGGGTTAGAATAAAAATAAAAGATAGTCAGTGACAATTCCTTGAGAATCTCAACATTAGAAGATGTAAACAAATTAGCTAAGGCAGAGGTTCATACCCTTAGCTCCTAAGTATGGATTTCATTAGGCAGCATATAATAAAATTTAATGTATAAGTATGTAGATTTATATGCATGTATGTATATTTGTGAAATCATACATGTAACCCAATTCTCAAAATAGGGTATTTGACTCCTCTATAAGAAGAATCAGGACAGAGCAGAAAGTGTCATGTAGTCAATGAAATTCAACCTTTTTTCCTCTCAAAAAATAATTTTCTGGACATAATTAAACTATGATTCATATGATGGAAAAACTTTAGAGCAAGATGATAACAAAGGAAGAGAAGAGGGGCACAGAAGCTTCCTACCATTGCAACCACTTTCTGTCTACCCTACTCCAAGTTCAGCTGTAGTTAGAAATGGGAGATGTGATTGCCCAGAACACACTTAAAGTTAGGTTTGTTTGGGTTTTTTTTTTTGCCTTTGAATTGATTACATTTACTTGTGTGTTAGTAAGAAAGCCCCACCACCACCAATAGTACAATGTTTAATAATTTAAAAAGTGTTTGTATCTATCTAAAATAGACAGTGTGTTTACATTGTTAGACTCTTTAAGTGGTTTAGGTTTTTCCTTCTTTTAAATTAAAAAACATGCCTGTGTGCTTTATAAAGTTCCCCTCAATCTCAAAAGCCAGTTTAAATGAAGGAATTTGTTATAAAATTTGCATTATTTCATTTGGGGCTGTCAGTGCCTTAAAGTCTCCAATCAAGTCTTCAGCATAGACCGGGTCTCAACAAAATTGAAAATTCATGAATGCAGGCTGCATTGGCTTTAAAAATGAAAAGCATGACAGCATATGTTTTTAACTATAAAAATTTGTAGCTGCTACAAAAGTGAATGAATTACACTTGCCATCCCCCAAATTCCATCCAATCCCTAAACTTCCTGAATAGTTAATTCCAGCCCACCTGGAGGCCCCTTACGTAGCATGAGTCATTTTACCTCCTGGTTTTCAGTCCTGCCAGCTTGTTCTTTATAACAGAGATCAAGAGACAAAGCACATTTTCTCCTTCCATTTCATTTCATATTTATTTTATTTGTGTAAGAGACTTTCATAAGAGAGAAAAAATTATTGGTGTTGAGGATTTCAGGTGGAGAAGCAGCTGGAGTAGGACAGGATTCAGGGATGCAAGGGCTCATGAATCTCAGCCATCAGTTCATCTCTCTCTAAGTACCTACCTTCCTATCCAGATCACTCTTGAAATAATTCTTTCCTCATAGCACTCCCACTAGAATATAAACTCTATGAAGAGAGATTTGTGTGTGCTCTAGTAGTGTTCCCAACTACTAAAAGAGTACTAGGCACACAGCAAATGTTCAATAATATACCTCGAATAAGTAAATGAATGATTTTAGGATGTTATCTGAAGGATTTTTATCCCCTCCTCAAAATTACTGCCATGGTAATGTCTCATAATCATGGATTTCTTTGTGTGCTTTGTGCTTTTGTCTTGTATAAGAATTTTTACCCCATTCAGGTCTTTTTCGTAGACCTGAGGTTGCCTCAGCTTGGTCCGTGGGGCTGCCCAGGCACAGACCAAGTTAGAGCATCGGGCCAGTTGCCCATTATGAACAAAGCGATCTCAAAGGCTCTGCCCACAAGCAGTGCAGGCATCCTCCCCACTTTGACTCCGATGCCTCTCTTTCCTACTGGAGTTACAAGTCAGGGTCCATTTCTAGCTGCAACCAGGTGTCTAATTATTTCAGCTCCAGGTTTCCTGCTGTGATGAGGTCCAATTCGCTGCCCTAATAGCCTGAGAGTGCTTAGATTGTGTTCTTCTCTTGACCTCTTGTTCTTAAGTTTATGTTTGTACTTTATAATTTTTAAAAGTATGCACTTGAATTATTCCTATGTCTCTGGAATAGAATGGAGAAGACTGTGCAATATACCACCTTATCTGGAAGTGTGAATCTTTTTTCTCTTTGAAATTCCGTAGTAAAAAATATCTATTGATATTAGTCTATATTAGTCTCCTTGCTGAGTAGATTTTTTTTCACAAAATTATAATCAGTGGATCATTCTCATAGTGAACTTTCTTTGCCTTCCTGTAATCAACTGTACTGATTACTTATTTAAGTGTCAAGCATATGTAACACTATATGCCAGCATTTTACAACAATGAACTCATATAATGATTCTGGTAGATTGTTTTCAAAGATGGCAGCAATAATTCTTCCCATCCTATATTTTAGATACCTTTACAATGTGATATTGTCATCCTCCCTCTCAAAAGGTAGTTTCTTCCTCCATCCCTTGAAACTGGGCTACTTTTGTGACTTTCTTTGACCAACAAAATGCAGCCAAACATTGTGTGACTTCCAAATCCAGGCCTCCAAAGGTCTTGAGTTTCTGATCTCACCCTTTTGCTGCCCTCTTAAAGATTAGTAATTGCATGAATTGAGAGACCAAGCAAACAGCCAGCACCAATGAAGACATGTGAAGAAGAAATTCTTGGGACACCACAGTCAGGTGAGCCATCAGAAGCCTGCAGCCACACAAATGACCACAACCCAATTAGCAAGAAAACTGCCTGACTGAACCCAACACAAATGGCCAACCCACAAAATTATCAGCACATTAGTGATTGTTGATTTAAAACTCTAAAATTTGGGGTGGTCACAGCTGACCCTCCACAGAGGATGGAGGTTGGTGATCAGTGGTCACAGCCAGTCCTTGCAGCTGACTGGCCTGGGTAAATCCCTCCCATTGACCTGCCAACAGCTATTAAGGCTCAACTACAAGAGGAGGTTGTACTCAGGCCATATTAAAGGCACACCTTGATCACACAGCTTGGATGATAGGGGAAGCTGTGCCACTGGAAATTACATGACACCTACTACATTAGGCCATACTATCAAAACACTGAATCAAACCAGCTCTACCTAATGCATAGAAACAAACACAGGGAGGCTGCCAAACTGAGTAGACAAAGAAACATGGCCCAAATGAAAGAACAGAACAAAACTCCAGAAAAAGAGCTAAACAAAATGGAGAAAAGTAATCTATTAGGTGCAGAGTTCAAAACACAGTTCATAAGGATGCTCAAGGAACTTAGTGAGGACCTCAGCAGCATAAAAAAGACCCAGTTAGAAACAAAGGAGACACTAATTGAAATAAAGAACAATTTACAGGGAAATAACAGTAGAATGGATGAAGCCAAGAATCAAACTAATGATTTGGAACATAAGGAAACAAAAAACAGCCATGCAGAAGAAGAAAAAAGAATCCAAAAAAATGAGGATAGTATAAATGCTTCGGGGACAACTTTAAGAGGTGCAACATTTGCCTCACAGGGGTACCAGAAGGAGAAGAGAAAGAGCAAGAAATTGGAAATTTATCTGAAAAAAATAGTGAAAGAAAACTTCCCTAATTTGGTGAAGGAAATACACATGCAAGTCCAGGAAGTGCAGAAAGTCCCAATTGTGATGGATGCAAAGAGGCCCACTCCAAGACATATTATTTTTTTTTTAAGATTTTATTTTTATTTATTTTTAGAGAGGGAAGGGAGAGGGAGAGAGAAAGAGAGAAACATCAATGTGCGGTTGCTGGGAGACATGGCCTGCAACCTAGGCATGTGCCCTGACTGGGAATCGAACCTGCGATGCCTGATTCGCAGCCCGCGCTCAATCCACTGAGCTACGCCAGCCAGGGCCCAAGACATATTATTAAAAGGCCAAAAGTTAAAGATAAAGAGAGACTCTTAAAAGCAAGAGAAAAGAATTTCCTTACAGGAAGGTTGCTAGATGCAAGGGGGAGGGGGAGAATGTGTAAGGGGATTAAAAAGTTTCAATAATTAAGCCCTGGCTGGCGTAGCTCAGTGGATTGAACACAGGCTGCGAACCAGGCATCGCAGGTTCGATTCCCAGCCAGGGTACATGCCTAGGTTGCAGGCCATGTCCCCCAGCAACCGCACATTGATGTTTCTCTCTCTCTCTCCCCTTCTCCCTTCCCTTTCTAAATATAAATAAATAAAATCTTTAAAAAAAAGTTTCAATAATTACAGACTAGCCATGGGGATGTAAAGTACAGTATAGGAAATGGAGTAGTCAAAGAACTTATACACATGACCCATGGACATGAACAATGGTGGGAAAATTGCCTGAGGGAGTGGGGGCTGCTGGGTAGAGGGAAACAAAGGGGAAAAAGCCAGGACAGCTATAATAGCATAATCAATAAGATATAATTTTTTAAAAAGAAAAATATAAAATAAAATTTGGGGTGGTATGTTATGAAATATTAGACAACTGATATAATTATTTATTATTATTTAAATACTACTGAATTTCAAATGCTAATACTTTATTTAAAATAGGACTATATTCCTAAATAAAGTTGGCTCAGAGTTTTTTTTGTTGTGTTATATCCTTGTTTAGTTTGATATTACAGTTTATTAGGTTCATAACACCAACAAGGCATTATCTAACTTCTGTGCTATAAAATAGTTTAAATAACATAGAAGTATCTATTTCTTCAAGATTTGTTATGGCTTACCCATACAACTATCTGATCCTGTGGATTCCATTTACTTATACATTTTACTAGCTCTTTTATTTATTTTCAATGCATTCTTTGTTAGTCTAATTTTATATATAAATAAATTAGGTTTTCTATTTTTTGCATCTTTAAATACTTAAAATATTGATATCTGCAGTTAAAAAGAAGCTATAACATTTATCTTGTTATCAACTAGCTACCTTAACAGTGACTAAAAGAATTTCAGCAATAGGAACTAATCAAGAGGTCTGTGGTATTCCATTTTAAAATTCACCAGTAGATGGAGCTCTAATATTAAATCACATAATCTTAATAGTAGTACCTCTTTTTGTTCCTTGCACTAATCTTAATTTGTATTTTACAAAGAACAAACTACATGTATTGTTAAATTGAAATTGAAATCAAGGTGTCACTTTGTAATAATTGACTAAAGTATGCTATCCAGACAGACATTAAAATGTAGTATTTAGAAAAATAAATACATACCAAAGAGTTGCCTACGTGAATAAAAAGAAATCACCAAAACCATTCACATATTTATGTACTTTAAAGGAAACAATTTAAGTATCTAAAGGTGGAAAAGTATTTAAATAAATTACAATGTATCTATACAGCAGAATAATGTGAAGCCATTAAAAATTATATATTTAAAGATTTTTTTCATGATATGGGGAAATGCTCAAAGAAAAAAGTAAAATATAAAATTAATTTTACCTAGTGTTTATAAAAATTACACATACACACACAATAAAAACCTGGAAAGTTATCAACATGTTGACACTGTCTCTGACTGAAGAGACAATGTTATAGTGGTTTTCATCTTTTCCCACCTTTTTTACATATACTTTCTACAAGGAAACAGATTTGCTGTCATAATAAAAGGAAAAATTTTTTTAAGAATGTGATTGACACCCTTGTTACAGAGTCATATCTCATTAACAATAAATAAATATCGAATTAATTAATGATATAGGCAATGGCTTTCTTACTTAAAATCCTGCCTTGGGATCTGTTTTTCATGGCACTATAAAAATTCAACCTTCATCATCTCCCCATTTCACCTCAATTTCAATTATCCAAGATGAGTAAGTTTTGGCAATCTAATGCGCAGAAATGTTAACGATGCTGGATTATATATTTGAAATTTGCTAAGAAGGTAGATCTCAAGTATTATCAAAACATACTCAAAATAGTGACTCCGCAAGTTGAGGGATATGGTAATTAGTTTGACTGTTATTATTTTATAATGTATGTATGTGTTCACCAAAACATCAAGTGGCACATCTTAAATATATACAATTTTTATGTCATTAATACCTCACTAAAACTAAAAAAAAAAATCAAATTTCAAAAGGGCGAGACAAAGACCAAAAGAAAAGGAAAAGAGCTTTTTAAAGGGACAGACAGGGAAAATAATCTATTTGTCAATGGATGAATGGATATAGACAATGTGAGATACATCGCACACAGGAATATCATTCAGCCTTAAAAAAAGGGGAAATCCTGGCATTTGCAACCACATAGAGGAAACTCGAGGGCATTGTGCTAGGTAAAATAAGTCAGAAAAAGACAAGTCCCGCATTTTTATGTGGAATCCAAAAAATAATACTGAACTTATAGAAAAAAAAGAATGGATCAGTTGCCAGCAGGAAAAAGGGGTAAAGGTGTTTAAAGGGTACAGACTTCCAGTTATAAGACGAATAAATTCTTGGGATATAATGTCCAGTATGTTGATTATAGTCAACAATACTATATTATATACCAGTAAGTTGCTGAGAGAGATCTTAAAATTTCTCAAAACACACACACACACACACACACACACACACACACGATGGTAGCTATATAAGATGATGGATGTGTTAACTACACTTATTGAGTTAATCACTTAGTAATATATACATATATTGAATCATCATGTAGTGTGCCTTAAACTTACACAATGGTTTGTGTCAGTTATATCTCAATAAAGCTGAAAAAACTAAATTTAAAAAAAGACACAAACATTCTTTTCTGTGACCTGAGTTTCATTAATGGAAATCTGCTAAGTAATCTCTCCTTTCCTCCTTTAGTGTGGTTCACTTGTCCCTCAGAATGCATGCGTGAGTTTGTATGTACACACGACCTTTATGATAAGAGATGGTTCTCCAGACTCCTCTCTGTGGGTGGGAAGAGACTTGAGTTGCCGGAGCTGTGATTGGCACTGTATGGGACCCCAGCACCCCCAGACTGCAGAATCTGTCAGTCCAGCAGCTAATCAAGATGGATTGAAACAACCAAGATTATTGAGGACATTTTTATCACTTTGTTGCTTTCATTAAAAGATGTGTTATTAGTTGTATCATGTCTTGGTCAGAAATCACTGCATTTATATTTTATCCTTTACCACGCTGATGCATGTACTTTGGTTTCTTTTGAGAGCAGGATGCACAGATGCCCTGGAGCTTGCTTTTGGGGATGATGGGAAAAAAGGAGGACAACACAGGTCCCACACCAGTTCTCTGAATGATGAAAAGCCTAGTGTGAAAGTGGCCACAACCATAAACACAATGTTTTTAACTTTATATTTTTAGTCCCTTTTTTTGAAGTATTGACATAAAATAAAATTCATCCATTTTAAGGGTATATTTGATGAGTTTTGACAGCTGTGTAGTTGTACAACCACTACCATAATCAGGTTTTGGAACATTTCCATCTTTTCTGAAGCTTCCTTATGACGCTCTATAGTCAATCCTCTTCTCCTGTGTTTTACATTTCAGATGCATACAGTGACAATGTATCCAAACAAGAATTTGACTTCTAGTTGACTGGTACAAGTGTACTCAAAGGAATAATATGGTATTTGATCTCAAAATTGTCCCCAAAATCTGGGTCATCAGGTTATCATACATATGGAGACTAGGTGATTTGCATTTTTGAAACGTAGAGAAAAGGGGACATCAGAATAGAGTGAAACATGGGACAGCATAGAGGAGAAGGGAGCAGAGAAGGAGAGTGAATAGAAAAGAGACTGGAGAGTGATGTCGGCATCATGGCAACATGAGATGCTCCTTTGTCTCTCCCCTTCTGTCTTCTACACCTAGTGGGACATTTGTACCTCAACACACCAGGACGCTGGAGAGATCCACACATCAGAGCACCTGCAGGTGGGTGGATTGGAACACAAAGAGCAGCAGAACCGAGGAAACCCACACCCCAGCAGCCAAGCCCGTAGCCCCAGCAAACTCAGTAACTGTGGCATAGGCACACATGACTCCAGCCTCACCCAATACAGTGGTACCAACACCCTGAATGACCCTGCTATTTGCATAGGAACCAGCCCACCAGACACTACCTCCCACCCCCTGCAGTGTTGCCTCCAACCCCAGCACCTTCACCCATAGAGGCAGTACAACTACTATGAGGATGAAGCACCTAAAACCCAGGCTCCTGCCCTACCCTCCCCCCTGAGTTGGCAGCACCCACAACCCAGGAGCCCCTTTGGAACTCTCATCCCAGTGACTCTCATTCTCTGTTGTGTTTCTGGGTGTCCCTGGCAAACTCTCAAATACCAGGGTTTTAATCAGCACACTTAAAAGGATGAATCTGCCCCACTGTGTTCACCGCTGACTCAGTCCACCCACAGCAGGCAGAGGGAATTGTTGGAGTATGAAAGTCTGCTGCCTGACCTCACCTGGACCCACAGCTCCGACATCCTGCAGAGGCAAAGGAGCACTTGTCAACACACACACGTTCTGTCTTTGGCACCTGTCTGACTCAAACTGTGTCTTCTGCCTCCTACTCAGAGCAAACTGCACCCTGGTCCAGCTACTCTGCTCTCTCTGCCTTCACCTGACAGACATAATCACAAACACATGTCTGCCTGATTACAGCAAAACTGATTTCACAGCTGACCGACCCTTGTTCTCTTCCCCTGGCATGCCGAACGTCTCCTCACTTCTATTTGTGCCACTCCCCGCACTTTTGTCATCTCACTCCTGTCGCTTTGGCACCACATGGAAGGTCTAAGCTGCACAGGATCCCTGACACTGTATCCACCACTTTCCCTGCCCTGGACATTTCTCCATGCCCTAAACTACTGATTCCACTCATCGGCTTGGCTAATAGCCCATTCCCTGCCCCACACTTGTGCTAGAAAATCAGGCCACTAATGGGTACAAAGATGTCCTTTATTTGGAATAGTGTATTTTCCTACCAAGTGACATGTTTGCATTTTAACAGGAACTTTTTTTGACTGCCCGAGATTCTCTTCAAGCAGTGGTTCTCAACCAGGGTGACTCTGCTGCCAGGGGATATTTACCAATGTCTGAGATGTGGATTTTCACACCGGAGGATGGGGAGATGCTACTGGCATCTAGCTGGTAGAGGCCAAGGATGCTGCTACACACCCTACAACGCACAGAACCATACCCACAATAAAGAATTATCCAGCCCAGATCGTCCATAGTGCTGACACTAAGGACACCTGCCTTAAAGAAATGACTCAAACAGTGGAGATATACGACCCTGCATCAGGCAGGCAAAAGGAAACATTTTGAGACAGTTGAGGTTTATGGCTTTCTTTATTTCACACTAACATAGGCCTATTGTAACTCCTGACAATAATGGCACAGCCTTGAATTCGCCATTGTTGCTTTTTCGTACAAAAAACATAGCCTCTGAATTGCCTGAGCACACCCCAGGTCCCACCCTCTCACTGAACAAAGGAGTCAGCCTACACGTTAACAATACCACAGGCTACTTCTAAAAATGTTTTCTTCAGAAACACAGTGACTCACACCCTTTTGTAGCACCTGAGGTTCAAACACAGGACCAACACTGGCCTCTCGCTCCAACCTATTATCAGGTTATTTTTCTGAGCTGCTATGTTTCTGAGCATGGGATTCAATTCACATTAAACCCATCTGTGTCGCAAGGGATATTATGATGCAGTTCTATTCAACAAACAGAAAAGGTATCATATTCCCATGCCCTTAATACAGCTGGCCCCAAAACTGGAAAATGGCATATTTTGCAAATATATTCTCACTAAAACTAAGGACTGTAAATCATTTATTGACCCTGAGCTGATAATGCACATTTACACATCAAACCTGTGGTGAAAAACCTGACAGCACCATTTGATGTGTCCATGAAAATGGACTTCAAAGACCACACTGTGTGTTCCTGTCCATTCTATGGGCACAGATTTCCAGCAGGACGTGATTATACCTTTGATTACCTATGCCTATTGTCATGGCAGTTTCATCTAAAGCTTTTTAGAATTCAGTAATTGCCTTTTGTTGACCAGGATAATAGGACAGGGGCTTGCAGCACACGTGAACCAACTGTGCACAATACCCACAAGTGGCCATGGTAATTGAAAAACAGACTAAATCTGCTGTACTTTTGTAATGAAATAAACGATGAAAAGAGGAATGAAATATCATCAATGGCTGGATGTACATTGTTACTTTGAAGCTTTTCCCAGCTACCACCATCATCAGATCAGAGTGGAAGCTAACACCCACTACTTTAAATAATTATTGGATTATTTTTTTTCTCATAATTTATCATTCAGACTGTTCTGAACACCACCCCACTTGATGTTATAATTAGTTCCCTGATAAACCTTTTGCAAAATAAATGGCTTCATTTTGGTAGCAAAACAGACGTGAAAATAGGGTCCCTAAGGCAGGGGAAACAGTGCGCTCTCCATGCCATGTGCCAGAAACTGCAGCTGTGTTTGCACATGGACCATGGACCAAATAAATCATGTTCCTCAAATTTGCTTAGAAATCATGAGATTAATAATAATATGTACATGCATTATCACTAAACATACTTACTACCATTTTAGATTTGGATTTCTATCAAGGATTTAGTTAATAAATATCACAAGTGCTAACTGAGAGAAGCACACACAAGCAAATAAACCTACCTCCTTTTGGTTATAATGAGTAGATTTATTCTTTCCTTAGGAAATTGTTTCTGAAGAAGAGATGAGGAAGAAAACCAAGTAACTAGTTTTAAATGTTACTGAATAAAATATTAACACTGGGAGAGGTTTTAAAAACAATATATTTTACCAGCTTATTTTATAGATGAGAAACCTAACCCTCAGAGATATTAAGCAATTGTTTTAAGGTCACACAGCTAGAGATGGGTGTAAATTTGTTTCCAAATACTTAGGAGGGATAACTTGAATTTTTAGCAATTTGGTGTTAAAAGACTTTGAACACATCAGTGACAAAGATTATGGAGACAAACAAGACAAACATAGATTTATCAGTTATTTGGTCCGCAGTTGTGTTTTTACTATTTCCAGGTCTTTTAAGATATTGAAACTCTATCCTGCTTGCCCCCATTTTAACCACATTATTTTCCTAATCAAAAAAATCCCAATCTCTCTGCATCACCTACAGATAATTAACTTCCTAACTTGGATATCAAAGACTGCTTCCATCTGGCCCTGTCATGTCCCTGCTCTGTTAACATCAGCTACTCCACCCAGTGAACTCCTCGGTGGGATCCAGGATATACCATACATATTCTGATATGAACACCTTTGCTATTTCAATACCACCTGCCTGGAATACCTGCCTGTCACCTCTGCCTTTCCCAAGAACAGATATCAGTGCATGCCCTTGCCCTGTTCCTCTCCTTTCTCCTGTCCACAGAAGACATAACTAGTTCTCCCCACAGCATGTTCCCCACTGAAACCACACTCACCTCAGTATGTGTCTCAACAAACGCTGCCATGCTGTTTGAAGCCAACGTGTTGTTTCTGGTTAGATCCTCCCTGGTATTCCACATCCATGCCAGTTTTTCTGAACATCCAAGCCCTTGAAACTTTTTATTCTCTCAACCTATTCTAAGAAATTCTTATTAACATTATTTACTGCCTATCTTCTGGGTTGAAAGCTTCCTGAAAGTAAGGATTGTTTAATTTCATTTTTGATAACTACATGGTAACATGCACATAACTACAGAATAGAAACTGTACCATCAGCAATGTACAAGGTAGAAAAAGTCCACCCATTGTTAATATAATGAGAATAGTTTGCATGATGTCGATGTAACCTGGAAGCCAAGAAGAGTGGACTGGGATGTGCATGGGTGAACAATGACAACTTCATTACACTAGTCTGTGGGGGCAGTAAAGGCCGTTGAGTGAGCATGTGTACTGTGTGGCCCTCACATTCAAGATGAAAGATGAATCTGCATTAAATTTTGCATTAAGCTTAAACATTCCTCAGCAGAAACTATTTGGATGATTTGGAGGGCCACAACTATGGGCAACTGGTGACTAACAGCTTCATCATGACAATGCACCTGCTCATGCATCATGTCTCATGCAGTTTTTGGCAAAATATCAAATCACTCAGGTGACTCAGTCCCCCTACAGCCCAGATTTGGTGCCCTGCAACTTCTGGCTTTTCCCAAAACTAAAATCACCTTTGAAAGGAACGAGATTTCAGATTGTCAATGAGATGCAGGAAAATACAATGGGGCAGCTGATGGCAACTGGGAGAACTGTGTGAGGTCCCAAGATACCTACTTTTCAGGGGACAGATGCATCATTGTCCTATGTTCAATATTTCTTGTATCTGTGTCTTCTTCAATAAATGTCTCTATTTTTCATATTGCATAGCTGGACACCTTCTAGACAGACCTCATATAATGCATGATATATGGGCATTAATGTATTCTGAATATTAATATAATTATCTGGATTAGTTAATATTCAGGTAAATACTGATTAAACAAAAATTTAATGTTTATTTGCTATTGGAAAAAAGGAAGATTATCTTCTATTATTACATATACATGATAGCCAGGTATCTTATTTTCTTTATTCTTCCTATGTAATCTATATGGTTTTCTGATGCAAAAGTTGGGCAGACAGCCCTGGCTGGTGTGCCTAAATGGATTGAGTGCTGGTCTGTGAACCGAAAGGTTGCCAGTTCAATTCCCAGTCAGGACTGACTCCTGGGTTGTGGGCCAGTCCAATGTTTCTTCACTCTTGTTCTCCTTCCCTTCCCCTCCCTCTAAAAGTAAATAAACGAAATCTTAAAAAAAAAAGGAAAAAACAACTTACAGGGAAAGAACAGCAGAGTGGATGAAGCTGAGAATCAAATCAATGATTTGGAACATAAGGAAGCAAAAAACAACTAATCAGAATAATGAGAAGAAAAACAAATAAGAAAAAACAAGGATAGTGTAAGTAGCCTCTGGGACAACTTCAAGCTATCCAACACATACATCATAGTGGTGCCAGAAGGAGAAGAGAAAGAGCAAGAAATTACAAACTTACTTGAAAAAAATAATGAAATAAATCTTCCCTAATTTGGTGAAGAAAATAGACATGCAAGCCCAGGAAGCACAGAGAGTCCCAAACTGATGGATGCAAAGAGCCCCACTCCAAGACACATCATAATTAAAATGCCAAAGTTTAAATATAAACAGAGAATCTTAAAAGCAGCAAGAGAAAAGCAGATAATTACCTACAAAGGAGATTCCATAAGACTGTCAGCTGATTTCTCAAAACAAACTTTGCAGGCTAAAAGGGATTGGTAAGAAATATTCAAAGTCATGAAAAGCAGGGACCTACAGCCTAGATTGCTCCACCCAGCAAAGATATCATTTAGAATTGCAGGGCAGATAAAGAGCTTCCCAGACAAGAAAAAAAACTAAAGGAGTTCATTATCACCAAATCATTACTACATGAAATGTTAAAGAGACTTATTTAAGAAAAAGAAGATCAAAACCATGAATAATAAAATGGCAATAAATGCATGTTTATCAACAATGAAATCTAAAAAACAAACTAAGCAAACAGGAAAAACAGACACAGAATCATGGATATAGACAGCATTTTGATTTTTGTCAGATTGGTAGGGGATATGGGGTAATCGGTGAAGAGGCGAGGGAATTAAGAAGTACAAATAGGGACCTGTCTGGTGTGGCTCAGTGGATGGAGCACCAGCCTGAAAACCAAAGGGTCACCAGTTCAATTCCCAGTCAGAATATATGCCTGGGTTGTAGGCCAGGTCCCCAGTAGGGGACGCTCAAGAGGCAACCACACGTTGATGTGTCTCTTCCTTTTTTTCTTCCTCCCTTCCTCTCTAAAAATAAATTTTAAAAACCTTATTTTTAAAAAGTTGAGCAGACAAAAATAACCTTTTTATACCAGTATAATTAAATTAACTTTGTTCTCAAGCCTTGGTTTCTACATCATTAACTGAAAAAATATAGACTCCCCAATTCAAATTAACCCAATCTCTTCTAATTTAAACTAGACCTCTTAAATTCTTTCCACTTTCACCCAGCACCTGGCTCTTGCTCCTTCTTTTCAACTTACTGGCATCTGGGTTGTGGAGTGGCTTTCATGACATCACCATATGGGAACTTGGAGGAAGAGTGTCTGGTTCTATGCCAGCCTCTGTTTTATGTGGCCTCCATTCAGTGTCCTAATTAGATTTGGGCAACAGCATCTTTGTTCCTTGCATCTTTGCTAATGTCCTCAAATCAAATCTTGGCATAGCCTCAGGCATCAATCCACATAGCCTTCATTCAACTCCATCCAACCACACTGCTCCCGATAGGGGGCACTGACGGTCTCAACCACTCACACAGCACTCTTTTGGGTTCCAGGGGAAGGCTGGAACACTCTGCTGCTTTCTACACACACCGATATTTGAGGGACTGGAACTTGTGTTTCTCTGGTCTATCTGCCTATGCATATTACCAACCATCACTACTTTTTTCTTTTCTATGTTCCATCCTTTTGTCTTTTTATTTCTCTTACCAGGAGATACACTCAGTTTCATCACCCAACCCACCTACTGAAATTTTTATTTTTATATAATATTTTTAACTGACATGTATTCACTTTTATTCCTTGAATCTTCCTTTTTTTTTAATTGCACCTTGTTCTTCTTTCAGTGACAAAGTATTATTCTTCTGAGAATGTTAATTTCAAGGGGTTAGGTTTCTTCTGTTTCCTACATGATCTCTTTTTCCTCAGGGTTTCTTTTTTTTTTTTTCATGTTTTGGTCACTGTCATGCCTGTTAGAGGCATTCTTCAAATGACTCCGATTCTTGAATGTCCATATTTAAGACAGAGGCACTTAAAACCTAAATAAAAAGCCATGTGTGGAGATAGGAATGGAGATAAATTCAGGTGTTCAATATACCAGGCTTCCCCTTGGTGGTGTTAAAATAAAATTAAACAGGGAACAGGCTTTAAGATCCCCAAGCAGACAACCAGTAAAGTCATGTAAGCAAAACTTAATCTAGCTTATTTCATGAACTGTGAGATAATAGAAGATATATATTGGCGTCCACTCCCGGTTTCTGGCATAGAGCTCCAAAATCCTTGTAACTTATTAAGCGATAACAGCACTAGAAGCATCTTTTGTTCTATTGAAGTCTAAATGGGTTCATGTGTTGGGAAACACCCTGCCTCATTTCAGAAGCTGTACCCCACCATGGCTAAGGCTGAGTAAAAGACCTTGGGACCGTAAGCCACTAAGGAGACAAAGCTTATATTCCTGGCAGGGGCATCGGCCTCTGCCCCCTTTCCTTCACCCTGCTTGGCCCGGGAAGGATGACTGGTTAGCCAATGACGAGTAAGATTCCTCAAAGGAAGGACAACCTAAGACAGGCACAGTCGAGAGGGGGACCTCAGGGAAGGACTTGGGGGGCTATAGAAAAAGGGGGTGATGGACACTCACCCCTTGGCTTTGACATAGCCCGAGTCCTCATTCTGTCTGCCAGAAGTCTTGTAATCTCTTGGCCTCCTTACTTCCTCTGCATGACTTAACCCTGAAACAATGACAGAGGGCAGTGCAACCCCAAGCAGGAATCAGCAGTTCCCAGGGCAATCAAGCTTAAGAAATAATGTATAAAATCCTGTGAAACCTGCTTTGCTAATACTCTCAATTTAAATGATAAGGGTCCAAGCATGTAATAAGTTTCTTCCCCAAAGTTTTATGGCCCTTTAGCTATCGGACCCTGACTCAGAATAAGCCCTCCTAGTTCTTTGAATGTTATCTATTGTTTGATCATTACTGCCTGATAGTGATTGATGAGCTTTACCTGTATTCCTGAACATTCCTGTATTTATTGAATTCAATAAAAGCCTTTTGAGGAACAGGTTCATGGCCCTTCTCCTCTGGGAGATTGGCCACCTTTCCTCCCCAAGCGGATCATGTCTTGGTAGACTTATTCTCATCCGTGATGGCTGGGAGAGCCCTGTGGGCAGAGTCCCCCCACATTCATGGATGGAGGCTGGCCACCAGAAAGACTAAGCCATGATTAGAACTTTGGAATTTTCAGCCACAACCCCATTCTCTTGAAGAGGGAGAAGGGTTAAAAATAGAGATAATGATTGATCATGCCTGCATGATGGAGCCTCCATAAAATTTCAATAATAGAGAGTTTGGAGAGCTTATAGGTGGGTGGACACATCAACACTGGAAGAGTGGTGCACTCCAACTCTACCTGGACAGACATTCCTGCACGTGGGATCCTCGAGACCTTACCTATGTGTCTTTTCATCTGGCTGTTCATCTGTATCCTTTATCATATCCTTTCATAAACTGGTAAACGTAAGTATTCCTCTGAGTTCTATAAGCTGCTCTAAAAATTAATCTAACCCAAGGAGAGAATTGTTGGAAGCTCTGATCTATAGCCAGTTGGTCAGAGGCATGGGTAATATGACCTGGGCTTACAAACTGGTATCTCAGAAGTGTCCTGAGGTGGTGGGGGCTGCAATCTTATATGAATGAATTCTTAACCTAGATAGAATCTAACATTATCTTCAGGTAAATAATATTAGAATTGAGTTAAATTATAGGACACCCAGTGATGTCCTGAAAGACTGTTTGGTGTGAAGGGAAAACTTCCATATATTTGGTGACCAGAAGTGTCAGTAGCAGGGAAAAAACAATTTTCCTCTACATAGGGAGGGAAAAACTGTAAATTTTTTCTTTACATGAACATAAGCAAAACTTAGCATAGGTTATTTTTTCTTTGCAAATGCCTCTGATAATCATAAATGAAACATAAGCCATCTTCCTAAAGTTGGGTAAGATAACAACTAGAATGCCATGCCTCTAAGCTTCATACCAGTTTCAAGTCTGAAGCTTCCTCATTCATGAACACTATATTTCTCCCTCAAAAATTATTTTCATAGAAAGTAAAATTCTCTGAATTTTCTTTTGATATTGGCAGTATTCCAGGTGGTCAGATAACTATCCCTGTGACTAAGTGACTTCCTGCATTCCTCCATCCTCCAAGTAATGGAACCAGAGCTCTTTCCCTTTAGCATCCAATATCCAGTCACAATCTCTGCCTC
The DNA here is from genome assembly GCA_004024845.1 of Tonatia bakeri. Taxonomy (NCBI): domain Eukaryota; kingdom Metazoa; phylum Chordata; class Mammalia; order Chiroptera; family Phyllostomidae; genus Tonatia; species Tonatia bakeri. The sequence goes on from PVIA01001049.1 coordinate 204,961, forward strand.
TATTAAAAAAAACAAACAAACACCTTACACACTCGCTAATGAGAAAAACTCACCTCTTTTGTGTCCAACAGAATTTGCTCAACTTGAAAATTAAGTTTTTTGAATCTGAAGACTTTTTCTTTTTCAGGAATCTGACTCCTGCAAAGCAATAGTACTTTGGTTTCCCATCCTTTTTGTCTCTGCCATGTGGATATAAAATCTTCTTGAAACTCAGAGTCAGAAAATACTACATACTTTGTTTGAAGCTGAGTCCACCCTCCATCTGAGACAATGAATGCTACTTTAACGATGACTGGAAATCCATAACACCATAAATTAACATACAAAAAAGGAAACCAAAGTTAAAATTGCCAACTTATATTACACTAAAGATAAATGCCACTAACTTGTATTGAGTATGAAGTTGATTCCTGTAAAAATCAGAAACATACATGGTCAAGTAAGTATTCTAATCCAAAGTAACAACCAAAAGAAACCAAGGTAGGAAAAGCAGGGCTCCTGGGATAAGCCAGGTAGACTAAAGTAGAGAACACTCTTCTGAACCAAAGTGTATAGGAGGCTTTATATATCTGATGAACCAGAGGCGTTTCCACTTCCTGGGATCTAGACAGGGAAGTTAACCCTGGGGCCCAGCAACCCACCAGAATCAGGCAAAACTGCCAAGAAATTGTTTGACCCGGTCAAGTTCACATCAGTAGTGTTGGACCTTCTCTGTGGTGCTTCCCTATCACCCACCCTATAAAGAAGCACTTGAGTTGGGATTCTCAGGGACACGAAAGGAATGTGAAAACATGAAGATTTATAAACACACTCTCACACCAACTGAAAAATGGACATGGCTAAGATCTTTCACCAAAGGCAGCATTTAGCTCCATGTTGAGGAAGATCCAACCCAGAGCAAGTTCAGCTCAGTACAACAAATGTATGATGAACTGTGCTAGAAACTAAAGATATAAAGATGAAGACAACTCTCTGTTTACCCTCAAAAATACACACACTGAAGAAATATCCACTTAAAGGAATAGTCCCATGAAGAATAACTCTTAAGCAGAACCCTGGCCAAATTTTTTTTGTATATTTTCTTGATTATACTATTACAGTTGTCCCATTTATTACTCCCTTTTAACCCATCCACACTGCACCCTCCCTCCCACCAGTATTCCCACCCATTAGTTCATGTCCATGGGTCATATATATAAGTTCTTTGGCTTCTCCACTTCCTATACTATTCTAAACCTCCCCTTGTCTATTATGCATGTACCATTTATGCTTCTTATTCCTTGTACCTTTTCCCTGTTCTCTCCCCTCTGCCTCCCTGCTGATAACCCTTCTTGTGATCTCCATTTCTGTGATTCTGTTCCTGTTCTAGTGGTTTGCATAGGTTGTTTTTTAGTTTCTGCCATTGATAGTTGTGCTTGTTGTCATTTTACTGTTCATAGTTTTGATCTTCTTGTTCTCAGACAAGTCCTTTTAACATTTCATATAATAAAAGCTTGGTGATGAACTCCTTTAACTTGACCTTATCTGGGAAGCACTTTATCTGCCCTTCCATTCTAAATGATAGCTTTGCTGGATAGAGCAATCTGGAATGTAGGTCCTTGCCTTTCAGGACTTGGAATACCTCTTTCCAGCCCCTTCTTGCCTACATAGTTTCTTTTGAGAAATCACTTGACAGTCTTATGAGCACTCCTTTGCAGGTAACTCTCTCCTTTCCTTTTGCTGGTTTTAAGATTCTTTCTTTATCTTTAACCTTGGGTAATTTAATTATGATGTGCCTTGGTGTGTTCCTCCTGAGTCCAACTTCTTTGGGACTTTCTGAGCTTCCTGGACTTCCTGGAAGTTTATTTCCTTTGCCAGATTAGGGAAGTTCTCCTTCGTTATTTGTTCAAATAAGTTTTCAATTTCTTGCTCTTCCTCATCTCCTTCAAAGCTGTCCTGGAGGTTCTTAAGCCTCTCCTCACTGTTTTGAATTCTTTTTCTTTATTCTGTTTGAGCCAAATGTTTATTTCTTCCTTCTGTTCCAAATCATTGATTTGAATCCTATTTCCTTCCCTTCACTGTTGATTCCCTGTATATTTTTCTTTATTTCACTTTTCATAGCCTTCACTTCTTCTTCTATTTTGTGTCCATTCTCAATCATTTCTGTGAGTATCCTGATTACCAGTGTTTTGAACTCTGCACCTGATAGGTTGGCTGTCTTCTCATTGCTTAGTTCTTTTCCTGGAGTTTTGATTGGTTCTTTTATTTGGGTCATATTTCTTTGTCTTGGCACACCTGTTATGTTGTAAGGGGCAGAGCCTTAGGTATTATCTAGTGTTGGGCAACCCACTTTGCTGTGTTGTGGCGCTGTGTGGGGGGGAGGGGTCAGAGAAGGAACAATGCCACTTGCTCAGCTCTCACTGGCTTTCAGTTATTTCCCCCACTGCCCACAAGCAAATTGGGCCCTTCTGGTACTGATTCCCATATGGTTTGGTTTGTTACATTGTAGGACCCCATTAACCCTTCCAATGGACTCTCTTGTAAGGCTGGGATTTTCTTCTACTGCTGGAACCCTCACAAGTTTTTATGGCCAGAGGTTTTGAGGCTTTTGTTTCTCACACTGGAACCCTGGGTTGCAAGATCTGTCTTACACCCCAGTTGTTCCTCCTGGCTTATCCTCACATGAATGTTGGACCCCCTGGTCCACCAGCTGCCACCTAACCTTCCTGGTTCATCATCACCTTGCCGCAAGTCCTCTCCATTGCAGCTGCCTGTCTCTGACCCTCCTACCAGTCCGAATAAATGTTTCTCCTTGAACTCCTTGGTTGTCAGATGATTTTCTGGCAGTTCTGGTTGTGTTTTGTTTTTAAATTTGTTATCCTTCGTTTGGTTGTGCGAGGAAGCAAAGCATATCTACCTACACCTCCATCTTGGCCAGAAGTCCCCCTGGCTGAATATCTTTTACTGGCCTCTATCTAAATAAACAATTTTATTTTAAGTATAACTAAATCCATGAGTTTATGTGAAGTGTGGTCTTTTATCAATGAGTATTTACAATAATGGATATTTGTTTGTTGCCCATGTGAGTACATGAAGATTCTTTACAATCTCTAGTCAACATGTCTTCTTATTTAGGTCTAGAAACCATCTCTCAGTGTTTCTGATTGTCAAATACACCATTACTGTCTAATTTTATATCTCCCACTGAGAAGAAAGTGGTAGTGCTGTTATTACTCACAATAACTTGGATCTTCAGAACAAGTTTGCATTGAAACAATATAAATCTTCTTATCCCTGCAATTCTCTAATGCCATTAACTAATGCTGGTTACATGTGATATTGCTTCATTCCACCTGTGAATACTGGTTTTCTGCTCTCTCAAAATTGTTTACTATGCTCCGTTAATAATAACCACAAATGTAAATCTCACTCAGAACACACAAGAAAATTTATCTTCTGATTATGAAAAATGCCCTGTTCAGAATTTTATAGAATAAATGTAAACACATCTTTTAGTCATGTCTTCTCTTAACTCCTTCAGCCATGATCACTGCATTGCTAGAGTGTGATCTCTTTCGAACTGTACTCTTGCCTTCCACACATACCACCAGTCAGAAGGATGAGCAAGGGACACAGAGAGAGCAGAAAGAATGGCTCCATTTGCTCAAAACAAATCTGTTCATCATTTCGTATGGCTTACAACAGTCTTGGAAGAATAACACCACAAAATCAATCAGAGGCATAAGAGGATGTTGACTGAAGGACCAGTTAGCATAACTGAGTTACTAGTTCAAAAGGAGGTAGGCAAGATCACCATGGCGGAGTGCCTGGCATGTAACATAAAGTCTGCAAAGAGGTAGGGTCACCACCTAGGTGCCATGCTCAGGCAACAGAGAAGGTACAGGATGTCTGCCACCACCCTCACTACTCTTACTCTCAAGTGATATAACCAGAAGCAGCACTGCAACTAAAACACAGGTGAGAACAAAACATGTACCTATACATACCCAAGGGTTAGCAGTAGGCCATCAGTAACCCAGAGACTTGAACTTATTCTGTGTCCACATAGCACTATACTATGAAAGAAACACCAGACCAGTCAGAGGGAGAATGGAAATTCATTCCTTCTAGTCTGTCCTCTCTCCTGGAACAAAGGCCCAACCTTAGGGCCTGAGGGTGATTCAGTGAGCTTAACTCCTAGAGGTCTTCTAGACATCTAGTCACGCACATAGGTAGATGGTATGAGGAGAAGAAGCAGAGGGTTAGAAAGTGTCCTGAAGGGAGAAATGGGAGAAAAAAATAAACATCATATTCTCATGATGTGTCATCTGGGGATCAGGGACACTAGCTCATCCAATAATATCTGGGTTCTTTAAAAAAGTATTTAGTCTCTTATGAGAATTCTTCTTTTTAAAAATTTTTGAGATGAAATTAATTTTTCCAATAAGATTAAAAAGGAAAAAATTTACTGAGGTTACCTTGGAGCCAGAAGGATGGGTTGAAATCTTAGCTGTTTCATGCAGGATAGAGCTTTGGGGTGTTCAATTCACTTCATAGAGTCTGTTCTCTTATCTGGAAAATGGGGATAACATGCCTCCTACACAAATCACAAGGACTAAATAATTGTCCACAAAAACCCATTACACAGCCCCTGTCACACAAGGATTCAATAACTGCCTAGTTCTGTTTTTTCTTCTTTTACAGAAGACATATTTTAATGAATAAAACAATACAAAGCATTCCCATCACATCTGATTTTGTCCCTAGCATGTGTCCCCATTTGTTTTTCCATGTGGTCGTTCCTCACAGCACTAATTAGGTCACATCAAATGTGCTGTAATTGACCGTGGCACTCGTGCAGGTTTACATGTTCACACACAATACCTGAAAATAAGCTAATAATCAGAAATTTTGACAATTATGGTCAATTAATTTGTCGACATAACATTCGACATATATACTTTCAGTTGAAAAATAAGAACTGTACTAAAATGCAGATTAGCAACCAACTATGAAGTTCTCATACTCTTCATATAAAAAGTAAACTAGAGATAAAATGCATATATACCCACTGTGGTATTATCAAAACTTTTATGCCTCAATTTCCCCTGAATTCCTCTGAAAAAAATCCTATCAGTTCTCAATAAGGAATCAAATTGTGTATTTTAATTTATAATACACAATTTTATTTTATTGTGCTTTTTAATTAAAATTATTTGTAATATGTTTTCTTTTTAATAGAAATTAAATGCAAGCAAATGCATAAAGAACAGGAATTGAGAAGAAAACACTTAGAACAAATATGACATTGAAATATTTACCTTAAATCTAATAAGAAAAATATTAAAAATCCAATAGGAAAAAATAAACAAAGGATAAAGAGAGATAATAACATAAACACATATATAGATTCCTTAAAAACATTCAACTAGTTGATTTAGTCAGCAAAGAATTATAGATTAAAACTAGTGAATATTATTTCTGAACTATCACATTAACTAATTTTATTTAAATGTTTTGAGGATGTAGAGAGTATACAACAATTCTTTTGAAAATTGATTAAAAATATTTAAAATCACTTCAAGGGTATATAATCTTTGCCATAGTAATTCCACTTCTGAGAATGTATTCTAAGAAAATAACCCAAAATGTTGAAAAGGCTATTTACATGAAAATGAGATTTCCACTGTGTTTTTAAATAACATAAAATTAGAAAGAACCTAAATATTAAATAGTAGTAGCATGTTTATACATATTATAGTATAATCATTCTATTGCATTACTAGTGCTAACAATACCTTATAAAGAGTAAGTAGCCCAGGCCGGGTGGCTCAGTTAGTTGGAGCACCATCCCACACACCAAAAAAGTGGAGTGTTCGATCCCGAGGTGCTTATGAGAGGCAACTAATCAATATTTCTCTCTCAAATCAATTTTCCTCTCCCTCTTTCTCTCTCTCCCCCCTGCCTCAGGGGAAGATTTTTTAAAAAGAGAAAGAAGTAACCTAGAAAGATGATTATCCAGAAATATTTGATTTTAAAAAAGGTAATACAAAAGTGTATGTTTACTTTCATTTCCATAAAAATTTATAAAAAATAATACACAGTGTAGAAATGACATAACACACAAAGTGAAAAATTAGTTTATAGCCCCAGCCAGTTTATTGATTTGTTTAGAACATTGTCCCCATATGCCAAGATTGTGTGTGGGTTTGATCCCTGGTCAGGACACATACAGCAGTCAACCAAAGAATGATTAAATAAGTGAAACAGCAAGTCAATGTTTCTCTCTCTCTCTATCCCCCTTTCTCTCTCTAAAATCAATAAATAAATTGTAAAAGATTACGCTATAAATTAGTATGTACCATGATCTTAATTTATATTATCTTTCATTTGTGTAATATTTATTATCTGAGTGTTTATTTCACAAGTTTTCTACAATGAATTGACAGTATTTTGAAATAAAAATAATAAATTATTAAAAACTTTCAATAGAAAAATATTAGAAAGAAATAGCCCCCAAATGCCAGTGGTTATTTTAAAGTAATTGTGTTAGATCTTTTAAATATAAATCAATACATAGTGATGTGCTGAATTTCAACAACAGATATAGGTCCCACTGAAGCCCAGGAGTCTTCTGAGAGAAGCCAAGAAGCTCTGCCCTACCCACACCAGTATGGACTCACTGCACACTCCACACAGTGGGATGGCCTGTTTCCCATGCCCAGAAAGGGGGAAGCAAATGTCTCTTTTCATGGCCACCTTACAGGCCAAGATGGAGACAAGGCAAGGGGTGTCTTGGAAAGCATTCAACCAAGTTAATAAGTGTATTTGATATTAGAGGCTATTTTGAAATACAATGACAAGAAAGTATTCATTAAGTAAAATAATCCAAAGAAAATCACCACATATACTAACTTCTGCATGCTTGGTCTAAACACACCTTCTTCTAACGTGTGGGATTTAATGATGCTGAAAATAAGCTCAGTTAATGAATTGCTAAAATAACTAATGCTTGATATAAAAATGAAATGAAAATGACAAACATGTTTGTTGGCCTTCTCGCTGATGTCCGTCACATACTTCAGTAGACAAAAGAAGCAATAACCAAACTTTTCTATGAGTTATGATCAAGCCCCAGGAACAAACATAACACTCTTATCACAGGTACTTTGAAAAGCGTGCATTTAGCACCATGTAGCTGACGCTATGCTTCCATAAGCAGAATCGTCATTAGTGCTACCGTACTGTGATGAAAAACTACTGTTATAAATAACATTTGGTGTTAGCTTCTGGAAAATCTACATACATGGTTACTCACTGTGTACCAAGCTCTTCAATTGCATTATTTCATTTCATCTTCCAAAACCATTGAGTGCATGATACCAATTTTGCAAGTAATAAAAAAATTGGGGCTTAGAGCAAGTTAACTAGAATTCTGTTTATGAGCATGGAGCCCGGATTTGAACTCAATCAAAGAATCCCAGCTCCAGAGCTCTCACTTTTCAGCCATAATGATATAATATTTTGATTGTCAAGAGAAAATAGCCTTTAATGAGGATCTTACACAGGGAGAATATGAAAGCCTGGTCTTGGCACTCACTGAAAAGTGATCTGATAAAGAGTAGAACCTTTATTCCCTGATACACATGAATACACACACTCCAGCCATGTTGGGCAATATATTATTTCCCCAAAATATGTCTGCTCATAATGTTTCTTCCACCTAGAATACTTTTCCATTCTCAACAACATCTGACTAAATCCTGACCATCCTTCAGTCATTCTCAAATGTTTCTCTCCATTAATCCCACCATAGTATCCTGTTTGTGCCATTTAACATCCCATAATTTCTTTGTACCATTTGTCTTATTATGTCTTATATTTTAGTTATGCTTCTCTTATTTACTCTTATTGTATTGTTAGAGCAAGAGCTATACTTCATCTTTGTATCCTCAAAGCACCTGACAACTACCGTCACTCCTCCATTGACAAGCAGGACCCATGATCCCACCAAACAAAGGTTAAAGGCAAGATGAAGAAAGATCAAATGTTTCCAAATACACTAACTCTATTTAAGAAATAACTCAGGAATATTTATGGGAATGCAAAAAGTGTTCAGCATAACACAAGCCCAACAATGTATGGTACTCAGTTAAAAATTGTCATATATGCAAATGAATGGAAAATCAACTCATTGAAGCCAACCCAAAACTGGCACAGATATTAAAATTAACAGACAAAGACCTTAAATGAGGTACTATAACTCTATTCCATGCAGGGCCAGCTTCATAAACTGAGACCTGTGAGTTACACAACACCCCATGCTTAGAAAGATTCCACCCTTAATTTAATGCTCTTCTGTCACCATCTTGAAATGTTTTAATTGTTGAACAGGGGTCCCACATTTTCATTTTGCACTGGGTCCCAAAAATCATGTAGATTACTTGATTCTATGTGTTCAAATATAATTTTGAGAAATGGAATATATTTTTTAAGTCCCAAAATAAACTACAAATGAAAACTATGAGTGAGATGAAAAATACATGGGATAGGAATAATTATGATTAGACATTGCAGAAGAAAAGACTAGAAAAGTTGAAAACAATAAAAGCAATTAAAAATGACAAAAGATAGAAAAGAGAACTTTAAAAAATCCACAGAGCATCAGTGAGCTGTGGAACAATCACAATAAGCCTAGTATATCTGCAATTTAACTTGCCAAAGTGAAAAGCATAAAAATTATTTTAAAAGACTTCCAGCCAAGAGAGGCATAGGTAGATACATTTCACTTCCTCACAAAACAAAAAAAAAGGACATAAACAAATTTAAAAACAAAAAATAACCAGAAGTACCAGAAAATCAAACTGTATGGAAGTCCAACAACCAAGGAGTTAAAGAAGAAATATTCATCCAGATTGATAGGAGGAACAGAGACAGGCAGCTGAGATGGAGAGGACTCACAGTAAGGCCATGGCTGGAGGACTGGGACCAGCAAGGTGACAGCTGGTGGACTGAGCAGTCCCACATTTGTTTGTGGATAAACTGGGAGGAACAACTGGTTAGCAGGACAGATTGCACAACCCAAATTTCCAACATGGGGAAATAAAGCCTCAAAACCTCTGACTATAAAAACCTGTGAGGGTAGCAACAGCAGGAGAAGCTCCCAGCCTCACAGGAAAGTTTGTTGGAGAGACCCACAGTGTCCTAGAATGTACACAAGCCCACACACCTGGGAATCACCACCAGAAGGGCCCAACATGCTTGTGAGAAGCAGGGGGAGTGAGTGAAAGTCAGCTGAGAGCTGAGCAGGTGGCACTGTTCCCTCTCAGACCCCTCCCCCACATACAGTGCCACAATGCAACAAGGTGGGTTGCCCCACCTGGGCAAATACCTAAGGCTCAGCCCCTTACTACGTGACAGGTGTGCTGAGACAAACAAAACATGGTCCAAATGAAAGAACAGATAAAAGCCCACAAGATAGAACTAAGCAATAAAGAGACAGCCAACCTATCAGAGGCAAAGTTCAAAACACTAATAATCAAGATGCTCACAGAAATGGTTGAATATGGTCACAAAATAGAGGAAAAAGTGAAGGCTATGAAAAGTGAAAGAAAGGAAAATGTAAAAGGAACCAACAGTGACCAGAAGGAAACCAGGACTCAAATCAATGATTTGAAGCAGAAGGAAAAAATAAACATTCAACCAAAACAGAATGAAGAAACAAGAATTCAAAAAAAATGAGGAGAGGCTTAGAAACCTCTGGGACAACTCTGAAGGAGAAGAGGAAGAACAAGAAATTGAAAACTTATTTGAACAAATATTGAAGGACAACTTCCCCAATCTGGCAAAGGAAATAGACTTCCAGGAAATCCAGGAAGCTCAGAGAGTTGTAAAAAAGTTGGACCCAAAGAGGAACACACCAAGGCACATCATAATTACATCACCCAAGATTAAAGATAAGAATAGAATCTTAAAAGCAGCAAGAGAAAAGGAGACAGTTACATACAAAGTAGTTCCCATAAGACTAACAGCTAATTTCTCAAAAGAAACCTTGCAGCCAGAAGGGTCTAGAAAGAAGTATTCCAAGTCATGAAAGGCAAGGACCTACGTCCAAGATTACTGTATTCAGCAAAGCTATCATTTACAATGGAAGGGCAGATAAAGTGCTTCCCAGATAAGGTCAAGTTAAAGGAGTTCATCATCACCAAGCCCTTATTATATGAAATGTTAAAGGGACTTATATAGGAAAAAGGAGATCAAAACTGTGACATTAAAATGACAACGAACTCACAACTACCAACAACTGAACATAAAAAAAAAAAGCTAAGCAAACAACTAGAACAGGAACAGAATCACAGAAATGGAGATCACATGGAGGGATATCAGCAAGGAGGGAGAGGGAAAGAATGGGGGAAAAGCTACCAGGAACTAGCAGTATAAGTGGAAGGTACAAAATAGACTGGGGGAGGTTAAGAATAGTATAAGAAATGGAGAAGCCAAAGAACTTACATATAAAACCCACAAGCATGAACTAAGTGGAGGGGGGAATGTTGGTGAGTGGGGCAGTGCAGGGCTGAGGTGAATAAAGCAGAGGAAAAAATGGGACAACTATAATTGCACGATCAATACCATATAGTTTAAGAAAATAAAAAATAAAGTAAAAAATAGAAATAAAAAAATAAAATTTGTGTAAGTCCTGAAAAAAAGCGGGGGGGGGGGGTGAAGAGGGTGGAATGGAGTAAGAGAAGGGAAGTGCATAGTATTAGGTTTAAATAGGAATTAAAAGAAAGAAATTGAAAGAGAGAAGGTAAAAGGAAGAAAAAAAGTAAATAATTAATTAAAACATAAGAACCAGATTGGAAAGAATGTTCTACCATAGCACTATAAACAACAGCTGAGCTAAAATTAACATAGGTGGGATGGGAATAAAAGAGAAAAAAGAAAGAAAGAAAATCTTAAGAGATGTCTAGAGAAAAGGGAAATGATTTTGAGATGATAGAGAGAGAGGGAATACTAAGACTGAGGAATTAAAACCAGGCTAAGGTGGGGGAAAATTAAAAATTGAAAGAAAAAGAAAAAAGGAGAATAAAGAAAAAAGGGCAGGATAAAAAAAGAATAAAAAGAAAGAAAAAACAGGCTAAAACAGGGAAAATTAAAATTTGAGACCAAAAAAAAGAGCAAGAGAGGGCAACTGTAAAATTTGAGATTTGAAATATAAAATTAGTGAAGATCTAGAGATAAAATTGAAAAATGCAACAAAGCTACCCTATCCACAACCAATGCTCAAAGATTGTTAAAGGTGGAGAGAGAACGTGGATATTTTAAGAGCAGGAAAAAGGATGTGAGATGACCATTGACAAAAAAATTGGTTTTGAGAGGCTGGACCAGGGAAAAATAGTAGGAGTGCTGAATGGACACAAGAGAAAACAAAATTTAAAATGAATATAATGAAAGGAAAGAAGAAAGTAAAATAGGGTAAGAGAAGGGAAAGGCAAAATGTATGAATTGAAATATAGTATAAAATCTAGTGACTTAATATGCATAAACTTGATGGACAATAAGTGAATGTTGAAAAGCTATGTAGGAAAGAAAATATCACAAATCATGGAGAAAGCCACAGTGGATTTTTTTCTCAATAGCTTCTAGTATTTCCCACTCTTTTTTCTTTCTGCATCTGCCTCTGATGTGTCAGATGTTAACCCCTTCTGAACTTAGGCGGCCTTTTTGAGACTTCCAGGGGTCTACTGTCTGTTCACTCCTCCACCATATTGAGAGTCTCAGTGCAAATATTTCTTATATGTTTATTTATAGCATTTGTTATGTCTCCCTCACTGTCTCCTCCCACTAACTCTGTGAAAGACAAAATCATGTCAATCTTATCTACTGATATATCCTAAAAAGTATCAGAGACCAAAATCCTCTTGATAAAATAAATGACTGGTGAATAAATAGGCAATTTAAAATGTGAAGAATCTGAGCTAGATAAATATAGATATAGACAAATTGATGGATGGATGGATAGATGATAGATAGATAGATAGATAGATAGATAGATAGATAGATAGATGATAGATAGACAGACACATGTATTTGAAGGTTATTGGCACATACAGGTTCTAACTAAAGTAATGAATGTGAGCTACAACTCTCCATAAAAGAGCCTAAGTTGAGAAAAAATGTTAGAATAAAAACCTAGGAAATATCAACACTTTTTTCCTATGAGCAGGAAAAAGAAAAGGAGCCAGTGAGTACACATGGGGAAAAAATAATCAGAATGGTCAAAAAGAAACATTAGGTGCATGTGTTCTAGAAACCTGAGTTTTAAGAATCAAGAAGTGATTAAAAAAAAAAAAAGTCAAATGCTGTGGACCAATCCAACAGACCTAGAGCATGAGCAGAGACCATCAGGTCTGACAGTTACATAGATACTGGAAAACTGTGGTGGGTGGTGGGACAAAAGTTAAACCCAATGATTCAGGGAAGAAATGGGATGAGAAAGTGAAGGTAAAGCTACTCTTTAAGACATTTAGGTTGTTGGATGTAGATACTGGAGCAGTTGGAAAGATGTGTGAATCTGAGTAGTGGTCTGGATGGTGGAGAAAATAGGTGTTTGGCAGATGAGAAGGAAAAAAGTAATCTAAAAATTAACTGAGGCAGCATTCTGGTTTTTAGGAGCAAGAAAACATTTAAAAATGATTTTTTAATGTTTTCAGTTCTTTGTCTTATATGACCTAATTATTGTTATTAATTTTCTCCTAAAAGACACGCAGAGCATAAAGATCTCACAATGGCAGACAATCATCACAAACTTTCAGTGAGCTCACACACAATCAATTGACAAATACAAGGTAGCTTAGTCACTCTTTTGACTCTTACTGGGCTATTGCAAGGTCAAAAAAGATAATGTGTATGAAACAACATTGCCAGCTACAAAAAAATACAAATAGAAGAATTATTTCAGCTCTACTTGGTTGAATGATTAGTTCAGAGAATCAGAAGCCTGGGTGGTCCATGACCATCTTTATTGAATAAAGAGTCACTTAGCCAACAGAGGCCTGGCATTTAGATGCCATAAAAATAAGTCATGGTTTCCAGTGAAAATCACAAGACAGCAGTGCCTGCCAGAACTGTCTTCTTTGCTGCCTCTCTTGAGATTTTGTCCTCTCTTGGGGACAAAATTGCTCTGTTGGCCACAAGTCAGAGTGAAGCAATCAGAAAAAACAAGTCACAGGAAAATTCAGCCATCAGTTAGTTCCATTCATTTTTCCTGAGCACCAGTTATAGGTAAAGCCCTGATCTAGGCAAATTTCTGTGATGGAAAGAATGTGAAATTTGGTCAGGTCAGAGAGATTTGAGTTCAAATTATCTGAATAATTGATCAGCTATATAATCTTTAACAAAACATTTCACCTCTCCCACACAGTGCTTACTCAAAGAAGCTGCTCAGTGAATTCACTCCTTCTCTGGGCAATGTGGGAGATAGGAGCAGAAACAGCATGAAAAAGTCTATGCATGTAACTGAAAGAGGATGTGATGGGTCGCTAACAGAAATAAAGATCAAGCACTATGTATATTCACATGAAGGCAAATTACATTACACCCATGGTCATGAAAAAATGGCATTCAAGACAGGCACTAAAACATGAAAATGAACTTGAAAGATGTAAATTGCTTCCTCATGAAGGGAATTTAAAGTCTTACACATCTTTCCTCAAGATGATCAGCTAGAAGGCAGACATGTGTAAATGGGGTGTAAAGCTTGCTCAGAAGATTAGGAAAGTGAAAGGTGACGTAGGCCTTTTTATTATATCTTTGGAAGAATGACACCCAGACATTTGGGCAAAATTAATTATAAAATAAACACAATTGTAGAATCTGAGTTCTGGCCAATATGGAGGCATAGATAGAAACACTTCACTCGCTTACACAACCAAAAGAAGGATAAAAACCAATCTAAAAACAATAAACAACCAGAACTGCCATAAAATCAAGCTGCATGGAACTCCGACAACCAGGGAGTTAAAGAAACAGTCACCCAGACTGGCAGAAGGGGCGGAGATAGAAGATGGGCAGCAAGAGCAGAGAGGACCCGCAGCAAGGTGGCAGACGGGGTAGGCAGGGCTGGCTGAACAGGAAACTAAAGACTCAAAACCTCTAGCTATAAAATACTGTGGGGGTTGCAATAGCAGGAGAAACTCCCAGTCTCACAGGAAAGTTTGTTGGAAAATGGGGCTAGAGTGGAGCAAGTGACTGGCATTTGTTCACTTTCTGACCCCTCCCCCACAGACAGCACCACAACACAGCCACCTGAGTTACCCCACCCTGGTGAATACCCAGGCTCCGCCCCCTTACAACATAACAAGTGCACCTAGACAAAGAAATATGGCCCAAATGAAAGAGCAAATCAAAACTCCAGAAAAAGAGCTAAGCAATGAGGAGATAGACAACATATCTGATGCAGAGTTCAAAACACTGGTAATGTTTTGCTCACAGAACTGACTGAGGTTAGTCACAAAATGAAGGAAGAAATGAAGACTACATGAAGTGAAATAAATCAAAATAAACAGGGAACCAACAGTGAGGAGAAGGAAGCTGGGACTCAAATCAATGATGTGGAACAGAAAGAAGAAATAAATATTCAACCAAGCAACCCAGAAGAGAATGAAGAAACAAAAATTCAAAACAATGAGGAGAGGCTTAGGAACCTCTGGGACAACTTAAACATTCCAACATCCAAATCATAGGGATGCTGGAAGGAGAAGAGGAAGAGCAAGAAATTGAAAACTTATTTGAACAAATAGTGAAGGAAAAATTCCCCAATCTGGTGAGGAAACAAACTCCCAGAAAGTCCAGGAAGCTCAGAGAGTCCCAAAGAAGTTGGACCCAGAGAGAAACACACCAAGGCACATCATCATTAAGTTACCCAAGATGAAAGACAAAGAGAGAATCTTAAAAACAACAGGAGGAAAGGAGAGAGTTACCTACAAAGAAGTGCCTGTAAGACTGTTAGCTGATTTCTCAAAAGAAACCTTACAGGCAAGAAGGGACTGGAAAGAGTATTCAAAGTCATGAAAGACAAGGACCTACATCCCAGATTACTCTATCCAGCAAAGCTTTCATTTAGAATGGAAGGACAGATAAAGTGCTTCTCAGATAAGGTCAAGTTAAAGGAGTCCATCTTTAACAAGCCTTTATTATATGAAAAGTTACAGGGTCTTATCTAAGAAATAGAAGAAGATCAAAACTAAGGAACAGTAAAATGACAACAAACTCATAACTATCAACAACTGAACGTAAAAAACAAGAACAAAAACTAAGCAAACAACTAGAACAGGAACAGAACCACAGAAATGGAGATCACATGGAGGGTTATCAGTGGGAGGGAGAGGGGGAGAATGAAAGAAAAGGTACCGGGAATAAGAAGCATACTTGGTAGGCATAAAATAGACAGGGAGAGGTTAAGAATAGTATAGGAGACAGAAAAGCCAAAGAACTTATATGTACGACTCATGGACATGAACTAAGGGGGTAGGGGGAATGCTAGAGGAAAGGGGGTGCAGGGTAGAGGGGGGATAAAGTGGAGAAAAAATTGGGAAACTGTAATAGCATAATCAATAAAATGTACTTAAAAATAAAATAAAATGAAATGAAAAAAGAAAAATATCTTCAAAAAGAATAAATAAATAAAATAAATGCAACTTCATCCTTATGTTTGACAGTTTCTTTTTTACATGTATTAGTGGAAGTAAAAATAGTTTTTTAAACAGTATAATTAAGACATTATACTTGACTATTTGAACCAAAATCAGAATGAAAACTACCATGAATGTTAGAATGTTTTTAAAATTCTATGTGGAATTGGATACATCGTGCTGCAGTGGAATTCTGAAAGGAGGTCAGCTTCTGGCAGGTCACACAACTAGCTCTATGAAGCCACTGTTCTGTGATCAGCTCCATATGTATAACCCTTCTGCTGCGCTCAGTCTAAAGATGTGAAAATAGCAAAATTTTGGCATATTGTCAAAGGCTACACAGTATTATAAGAATCAAGGTACAAATGAATAATTGGTTCAAAATCTGAGAACAAAATATCACTTCTCTTGAGTTTATCATAAAATTATTCCAGTTCTTCCAATAGAAATAACTTGGGAAAAAAACCTATCATTTGAATACATGAGCCTTGATTGTATTTTGGATCAGAAAAAAAATAAAATCACTGTAAGATATTTTGGAGTTAATTGGGAAACTTTAAATGAAGATTATTTTATGGAATGCTGCTCATTTCTTAAGTATGATATGGTTTTGAAGTTATTCAGGAGAATTTCCTTATTCTGAGAAGATGCAAATGTCATCATATCTGAAACTAACTTTAAATGCTTCCGAAAAAATACATCCAGCGGTAGGCAAAAGTAGGCATGCAATTGTTCGTATGGAAAATAATACAATTAGAGTAAAGGGGAGAAAACCGTACTTGAACAATCATTAAAATTTTTAAAAAAGTTGAAAAATAAAAAAATAAAATTAATTCCACTTTAAAAAAAAAGAAAATAATACAATTAGTAAATAACAATACAGGAATAAACCTTATTTCACATACAACTACTTTTGCCTACCCTGCATGTGTGCGTGTGTGTGTGTGTGTGTGTGTGTGTGTATAGTACGTATATATATGAGAGACAGAGAAAAGACGGTTTATTCAAATATTAACAATTGCTGAATTTATGTGAATATGGGTATTCATTCTACTATTTTTCAACTATTCTTCATATTTGAAATTTTTCAAAATAAAAAGTGGGGAAATAAGAATATCTATCCTTTATTAAGCCTAAATTTAATGCAAATTAATGGTAAAAATTCCCCCCAAACCCCCCTCTTTAATGGCAAATAGAAGGGATTCATTAACACTGTTTGCATGCTTTCTATAAATACTAGATATGTCTGGTGAAAAAAAATCTGAAGTTGAAACTGTTGCACCCTTTGTCTTTCCTATGCCACGTTGGTGTCACGCCGCTATGCACACATCCACTGATAGGATTTGGTAAAGAATCCCAACTTTGGTGTAATTGTTTATCTCTGTGCCACATGCACAAAGCTTGTATTGATAATAGTTTTATCTGTGCTGTGAAACCACCATATATATACTCAAGTACCACAAAAATTAATCCAACAGAGATAAGTCTTTCTAAGAGAAACCAGTATTGCCCACATGCAGATGTTCTTCGATAAAAAAACTAAAAATTAGGATTAGGTTAAACTATGAAATGAAGGAATTTATACGACAAATGTGCAGGGGAGGGGAGAGAGAAAATGAAGAACAGTGTTCAACATTGTACACCTTTGTTAGCCACAGAGCAGCTGCAGTGGTACAGTGAGGCAACAGCTGATGTGTAGACACAGACCCGTTAGTGTGCGCATGCTTCCTCGAGGTATGTATTCCTCTTGTGCACAGTAGTCAATGCTGCTGGTAAACAGTATATACTGATATATCATTTTGTATTTACAGTTTCACCCGTAAAATTACATCTCAATTTACTCCAGTTTATCTTACAATGCTGGGATCAAATCTCTAAATTCTTTTTACTATAGAAAATAAATTTCAATTAAGGGAGTAGACATACATTAGCATGAAATGGTCTTCTGGGACAAGGACATAAAGGTCAGAGAAGACCTCACCAACAGTATTCCAAAGTTATCTACACTCCCTTTGCAATGTATAAATGTAAAAATGTGTACAGTAGTCTCACATAAATTGTTAGGTTAATGTTCAATGAACTTAAATTTTGTTTGAAATATCTAAATATACAATGAGTGAGCAAACATTTCATGCTGTTTATAAGTTATAGTGTTGTGATTCTCCACAAATTACTGTTTACAACCTTTTATTAAACTGTCGAAGATAACTCTCATAAGAGTAGAACAGTGGAGTTCACAAAAGTGCTATGCCGTTTCTACTGCTTGGTTCAGAAAAGTAACCCAGTCTACACAGAAATCTCTCATGGAGCTCCTGGAGGTGGAATTCGTGATGGGCAGCCTGATTGCCCATCGTTTGCATAGGTGAACATTCCCGCACTCAGGACCTCTTTTGTCTAGGAATGTCAGACTCTTGAGAGTACATGCTTAAAATTTCAATAATATCTAATTTAGTTGGAAAAATCTCAATGAAGGGAAGTGCCCCAAAATAGAATGACATGCTTCAGGGAGTTGGGAATTCCCTTTCATTGCCAGTGTTCAAAGACTGGACAACCTTCCAGCTGTAGGTCGTGGTGGGGATGTACACACCAGATGGGGTTTGGGTCAGGGCCCTTGAAATGGTAAGCTGTTGTCCTGTGACTCTTATAGGTTTAAAGATACAAAGAGATGGATTCTTGTGGTTTTGAAAGTCCAGATATTTTTCATTTTTAGGAAATGCAGAAGTTACCTCATTTTTCTAACTTGTGTTTCTTTCCTAGGAAGTGGATATATCTTTTTTTTTTAAGATTTTATTTATTTATTTTTAGAGAGGGAAGGGAGGGAGAGAGAGAGAGAGAGAGAAAGAAACATCAATGTGCCGTTGCTGGGAGACATGGCCTGCAACCTAGGCATGTGCCCTGACTGGGAATCGAACCTGTGATGCCTGGTTCGCAGCCCGCGCTCAATCCACTGAGCTACACCAGCCAGGGCGGAAGTGGATATATCTTAAAATGCTCTTCTCTTGTACACCTTGATGTTAATTATACACTTTGGAAAATAATAAATATATTTCTTATTTCACAATGATAGAATATAGTGATGATGTCAGAAATACACTGATACACTGTGAGAGCAGACTTCTGACCTGCAGAAAGCAACTGAAATGAATTTACACGTGAATGAGATCAATGGTCTCCTATCACAGAAGGAGCAAGTGCAGGCTGCCTCCTCTGCTGATTTTGGAAAATGACTGTTAGTGCATCAGTGGAGCTTGAACAAGAGAACTGGAATTCACATATCATGTTTCCTTACAAACATCCTCATCAATCTCCAATATGCCATTTTAAGAGTTTTCTCCAAAATTGTTTTCGATTACCTAGTATCATTAGAATCCATACAATATTAATGTTTCTATGATTCCGCAAATACCTCCTATATTTTCCAAACTCAAACTTGCACCAGAAAAAAAGAATAAGTAAGTGGTGATGGATAATCAAAATAAGGGATATATGTGTCCACACTAATGATCCAATTCCCCATTAATACTAGAAAGAAAGCATGTTGAGGTAAAGTGAAAAATGTGATCACTCTGGATTCTGACTCTAAAGAGCTCAGTTGCTTGGAAATAATTATGATGGAATTTTTCACCTTTCATCTTGCTTATTACAGTCAGGGACAATATAAACCACTAAAAGAACCCAGGAAGGTTACTGGCCCAACTAAGGAATTCAACTACCTGTCCAGAGAGATTTAATTCTATTTCTAGCTGGCCTTTGAACATAGGCAACTTCAGCAATTTCTCTGCATGTGAATAATGAGTTGGGGATTTTGTTTTTAATATTTCATCTTGTAACTTGTTAGTTTTCTCTCATACTTCCCTCTCAATTTATTTTTCTAGAATCATCTTACACACCAAAGTCAAAACTGCTAAGTTAGTTCTAATGTGCCATTTTTAATATCTGATATTCCTATGGAAAGGTTAAAACCACCTGAGATTTAAGAAAATGTGTCAAGAATCTGCTTAGTTTGGTTTTCTATATACTTGTAGGTAGTTTCATTTTAGAACTTATTTATTCATTGATTTTTACCTCAAAGACAATTTTCGTAAAAATTTTTATCGTATTTTACTTCAAACATCTATTAAATTCCAAGAACTTCTACATATCACTGTAGATGTTAGAAAAACAAATATGCGTGTGTAGTTTAACATCATAAAGTATTCATTGCATTATTTTTATGTAAACAAAAAATGTTTATTCCATGTCTCTTTTATACCCATTATTTCTTTGTTAAGAATTTTTTTAATATTTTATTTTATTTTATTTTTTAGAGAGAGGGGAAAGGAGAGAGAAACAAAAGGAGAGAAACATCACTGTGTGAGAGAAACATCAATTGGTTGCCTTCCACATGCACCCCAAGTGACTGAATCTGCAACCCAGGCATGTACCCTGACCGGGAATCAAACCAGTGACCTCTCAGTTCACCAGATGGTGCCTAAGCAACTGAACCACACCAGCCGGGGCTGTCAAGAATTCTTAATAAATACATATGGTACCATTTAAAGCTATATATTTAGATAATCTGAGATACAACATACTATACACTAAAGGGAAATTAGTCACACTCAGAACTTAAAAATTTTTACTACTTTTTAAATCTTAGGTATAAAGCCAAGATAAGCTGATAATATATTTAAGAGCAACATAATTATGTACATAATATATTCAGATACTAATCTTATGTTATTTTTAAATGGTTCAATTCCCTATTAATACTATAATAGAATTTTTTTCCCTCTAGAAATTTGTAAAGAAACTCAGTGACTAGTAATTCAAGGCCAGAGCTCACTGATGAAAAGTGAAAAATTTAGTCACATTTGGTACCAACGGACAATTCAAATTATGTAATAATTTGATACTCCTTACATCCTGGTTTATACAGCAGCAGATGTGAAACTTTTGATTTCTTTCCTTGCATATTTGTACACCAGTATATGCAATCATATCTGATAATTTTAGAAATTAATAACATTTTCTGTAATAAATAAAATAATTTTATATATAAGAAATATTATTCAAGTTACCAATAAACATTAGGATATAAATAGATTTAATTTTAAAGCTTTCTTTTATTTTTGTTTCTCAAGTATTCCATAAAAATTATTTTGAGTACATTTCTTAATATACTATTTAAGAAGTGGAATACAAGAAACTCGAAACTGAGACTGTCCCCATGAAAAATGTTCTAAAATTGTAGATTTTTTAGATCATGCCAATTAATTTTTTATTTCAAAGATCATTATATGTTAGACTCAGACACAGCTTGTAAATTTATTTTTTAAAAAATACATCTGAATAGCAGTTTAAAACAACACGAAATGTGTTAGCATAAAATAGAATATATGCAAAAATATAGATAACCTTATGTATTTGTATAACAAATATTTGAATATATAAAAAGTACAAAGTTAAATTAGACTTTCAAAAGTCAGTCACACTCAGAATTCTGTTGGAATTAACAGCATCTTTGACACAAAGATCTTCAAGGAGGCTGTACTCACTGCAACGATTGGCCATTGCATAAAACATTTAGAAGCAACCATTTACAGCATTCTTTCCCCTCCCCAATAGTGGCAAATTTCAGTCTTTTAAAGAGAATTTGACATCAGGAAAATTGTATATCTTTGACAAACAAATTTGATGAAACAAGTTGTCAAATCAATACCCATTTTTACAATAAAATAGTATATAATTGATTGTTTTGTGCTTCCCAAAATTGTTTAAGACAGTTCTGAAAATGTTTGGAGATATTTACATCTCTAGAATGTGTTTTTAGCTTCCTATATTGGTCACCTTGAAATGAATATTCATCTGGAATATTTGTTTGAAACTTCATTACTTTTAAGCCCAAACAAATGCATAATAGTTTTTAATTTACATATTAAGAAAGGAATAGAATAAAATAAAAATCCACTGGTGTTTTCTATAATATGACTTATTGATTTTCTAAGTATTGAACCTAACTTTTACACAAGAAAGATGAGCTACTTAAGAGATAAGTAGCTGCACTAGGTTAGAGTTTCTCAACCCTGACACTATTGACATTTGACCGGGTCACTGTTGTGGGGACAGTTCTGTGGATTGTGTGTTGTTCAGCAGCATCCCTGACATCTACTTACTAGATGCCAGTACCACCTCCTCAGATGTGACCATCAAAAGCATGTCCAGACATTACCAAAAGTGATTCCAACCCCCCCTAAATGGATTAGATGATTGGAAATGTCCTCCCAACTCCAAGGGCCAATGGCCCATAAAACAATATAAAATACACATTGCAAAACTGCTACAAATTCTAAATATCCAAAATTAAGTATAAAGAATTAACATTATTATAATTTTTCTAGTTATATCTTCAAAGACAACTTTGTGATAAGATGATATGATCATGTTTAAAATTTTTTGTCATAAAGCACAGCCAAATAATATATTTAAAATATTAAGGTACTTATTATACATACACATATAGAGATAATTGATATGAAAGTTTGTATAAATCTGTAAATCTATACACACTCTTAGCAAAGAGTGCCTTAAAAGAAAATCACATTTCATTCCTATTTAACAACCTGCAGATGCTAGAATAGTATATACACTTTGTTATGACCCATACATAAATTTTTGAATGATGTCTTGTAAGGGAAAACCAAATAAAACAAAGGTGGTGGCCATTCATACAAGACCCTCATGTGATTGTTGACAAATAGCGTCTCATGTTTCTTTCTCTCTAACATCCAAATTTCTGTGTAAGTGCTCTCTTTTTGTATCTGCCACCATGGTCACTGTGTCAGAAAGTAGGCTTCAGTCAAGGAAGCAAGATATTTCCTAAGTTTAAAATTTCTTTCCAGTTACCAGTTTTTTCAAAACATTACATAGTTAACATAAAAATCACTTATGACAAATAGACATGAAAGCACTATTAAATACCCAACTGCAATAATATTTTAGTGAAATAAAAAAGAATCAGTACAAATACTAATAGCCCAACATTTTCTTTCTCTTCAAATCAACTTACCTCATTTCTGATTTAGTCAATATAATATGTCCATAGATTACCTTGCAGTACATTTCTACTGAGCTAATATCAGCTGCAAAGCTCAGTGTAGCTCTACTGATTATCGAGAAAATATTACTACTAAAAACCCTTATCAGAAATGGATAAAAGATTCCCAGTGGCTAGAATTTTCTGTGTCCTTGGGAACACCATAAAGCATAAGTTATTAAGAGTATAATATTACAGATTGTGACTCTCCCCAGATAAAATATGAAAGCTTGTCATAAAGTTGAAGTGATATTCTGGTAAATTGACAAAATTAATATAAAAATTTAAGTCACAATTGTTTAACCATAAAGAGAGCTCATGGGTGCACTGCCTTTCTTTTAATTAAATTTAAAAAGTCTCCTCTGTAGTTATTGATGTGTGAGCATATTGCCATACAGAATTATTTAAATGAAGAGCAAAGCATTCAAATACAGTCAAATACAATGGTTTAAAGCTACTATACAGTCAATCATTAGCAGAGCATTCTAATATAAAATCAAAAGTAAAACATGCCATAGGTAATTATCACTGGTTTAGCAGTCAGTTAGGCAAATCAACTAAGAGGCCAATTATTCTGAGGATACCCAAGATCTAATGCTCACTGCTGGCATTAGGTCATTTTGAGATAGTTATGTTTCCTTTTTGTAGTAAATTAATTTCACAGTGAGAATATTTGGCATACAATTTCATATGCTATATTCATCTCCAAATAGTAATTCATCAACATTTGGAGAAAATACAATATTACCTGAATAAAATAATCAAATTAAGTTTAAAAATTTCCCTTTTTCTAGTTTTGTCACCAATATAACTGAAGAGACTCTGCATCAAATAATAAATTTTTATACAACTTAATAATCATTTCTATGGTTGGCTCCTCAACATGGAATTGAACTTGTGGATAGATGTTAGAATAATACATTGAGAATACTAAAAATTTTAGAATGTGTTTTCAAATTTGAGAAAGCACCAAAGTACATGTAGAAAGCTTAGGATATCAGGAGTAGAAAATGTCATAAGTGTCTAAATAGAGAAAATATATTTGTAAATATAGTCTTCCTTCATCTGAGAATTAAATTGTGCAGTGGCCCTGGTGCATTAAATTTCTTCCCTAGGCTCTGTCTGCATGCAGCATCAGAGAGAAGTCATTTCTGACAGCCACTCTTTCTACCTCTCATTTCTACCTGTGGTCCCTATTTGCCCTATGTCAGGCACCTCTCACGGGATGTCTCCAATTGCCTTCCTAATCAGTCTTGCCTGTGAACTGTGTCCCAGTCGGCAACAACTGGCTTATCTATTACTCTAGCCCCAGCTCTCCAGCTCCTAATACATGTGAATTGGGTTAAATCAAGTAAAGACCTAAAATACATGATAGTCAATGGTTCTTGCATCTACAATAGCCACACTGTGGAATTACCTGGAGAGCTTTTAAAACATTTAACGCCCACACCACTTAAATCAGAATCTCTGGGGTGGGAGGCTCTGGGATCTGTTTTGTTTAAACACCTTCCTCGATAGCAGGGGCTGGGGAGAGTAGGAAAAGGGAGATGTTGAATGGATATAGTTCAATTCTGCAAGATAAAGAACTTCTGGAGACCTGTTTCACAACAGTGTAGTCTTAACACTACTGAACTATACACTTAAAAATGGTTAAGATGGTAAACTTTTTCACATGCATTTTTTTTACCACAATAAAAATTTTTTTCATCTTCCCAGGTGATTCCACTGTGCAGCCAGAGTTGAGAGCCACCGTAAACATGGAGAGTGTGAAGGTTTTCCCCACAAGCAATTTTGTTTATTGAGTGTGAGGGAAGGGAGAGGGGACACGTCAGTCTTTTCCAACCAGTTTCCCAAACTGTGGACCAAAAACCGCTTGTTCCTAAAAGAAGGAGTCTGGAGCTAAGTAACTTTTGGAAAACCTAGGTACCTTACCCAGGGTTAAAATGCACACTGGAATATTTTAAAAGTTAAGAAATTTTGCAATCAAGAAACTGGTTGACTTACTTGTTTCCAAGACTTATTTGACTACATTATTGTAAAAGAGTACTTTCTTTTCAAAATGGCTCTAATACGTGAAAATGCAGTGCAGCACAGAGCAATGTCTCTTGGCCGTTTGATGCCCGCAGCACACTTCTGATCACTGGAATCGCTAACAGCAGGCTTAAAATGAATAACCGACTCAAAGAACAGAAAATGAGACAGCTATGATTACAAACCAGCACTAATGCAGCCTATCTACTCATACAGTATCTAAATATGGAGTTAAGGTTATTGCATTCTATTCCTTTCTTCCCCTTGAATGCCGTTGTTTGGTGGTGGAGCTACCAGCTGCTCTGAGTCCTCTCTCCTATGTCCGAAAGGCGAAGTTCTCACATGTCTCAATGAACATGCACCGCCTTGACCCTGAACAATGCCTCTTAGCCTTACTCACAGCAAGCTGCATTCCATCCCATTTCAGTTCAGTGTTTCTTCTTACATACATCACAGGACAGCATCTTACATGCTCTCTGTTAAACATTCTACATGTTAATCCAAATTTGGTTTTGACGTACATGAATGTACAGTGAGACACAGCTTGATAACCTTAGCCAGAGGAGCCTGGACCTGCTTTAGATACAGGTATATCCCCGCATGAGTATTTCTATAATGCACACTGTGGGTGGTTTTGGAAATTACAGGCCTTACACTATCCTTGCTACCTCTAAACCAGCACTTTTCTGAGGAGTGATTCTGCAACAATTTGGTTGATTCTATGTAGATCTTTCAGTAACAGATATAACCATTTATATCCTAAAACCAAAAGCAGTATAGATATGAAAAGAAATGTATTTGAATGGCTTACATAGAAATTTTATTCCCTTTGAATACAGAAAGGATACAGACATTTTTCAAATTTTATTTGGTCAAGGCCTAAATTTGATGAAAACTCCAGAGCACAATGATACTATTATGAAATCTGTGCAGTGTTAAATTCTGCGGTGTATTTGAGAGGCACATAATTGGGTTCCTTTAATCCAGGCTGCAAGCCATTGTGTTCTTTCTTTCACAGTGAATTGCTGTCAGAATACCCACCTCACCCCACCCCCAAAAACCATCGTGATAACCTTGTTTTCCCCTATTATTTTGAAATGTACTTGAGAGCGCAGTCAACTTTGCAATGAGGTCATGTAGTAGAAGTGAAATTATAACACAACATTATAACATAAAAGAGTTCTCACTTAGACTTAAATTGACTAGCATCAGAAAAATCAGCGCCCAAACTTAAATCACTTAGTAGTATTAGATATTGAATTTTTGGTGACTTTAATGGCATATGATACTATGAAGCCTGACAGAGGTAAAATTCAGCTACAGTGCTCCTTTTGTTTGCCTGCATCTAGATTAATAAACAGGTTTTACATTTTCACTGGGTTAAGCAGTGGAGTTAGCAGAAAGGGAAAGAAAGAGAGAGAGAGAGAAAGTTTATACTCACACAAAAATAGATTTTGAGCTAATTATTTATCTTTGTAACTTTTAGAAATTTTTTCAGTTATTTGAAATGCACCAATTGAGGTTAATGTAGTTTTACTATGTCTTAGTACTGTTTGTGTTTATAATGTTGACACATTTCTTTTTTTAACATGTTATACAAATTATAAGTAAAAATTAAAATACAACTAATTGAAAAATTATATAGATAATATTGAAAACATGTTCATAGTTCATTTCATGTTATTGACAACTAAAACTCAGTGACTTTATACCATGAGCTTTGAGTCATACTATAAATTTTGTAGATCGTCTCTCATTTTAAAAAAATACATAACATTAGAAATTCAACTAAATGAAGACTCGGTGGCTTGTGTGCCCTAACATGTATGCACCACCTATTTGAGGATTTTGGTTACATTGGTATCCTGACTACTGAGGCCAGATTTAGGATGAGAGGCTATTATTCTCAACTATTAAAAAATATAAAAATCAAGCAAGGGCTTGTCCTCTTAAGCAATGAGTTTGTTCTTCTTACATTATGTTGCTATATTAAGCTATGTTGTCTCTACATGCAAATAAAAAGGGAGAAAGAGATTGTCTTCCTCAAAATATTTTATACCTCCCCCCACCCAAAGAAAACCTAGTAAGTACAAATTTCAATAAGAAAAGAATAGTAATGGATTCATGAATTAAATATTCTTTAAACACATTCACTTACTTGTATTATAAACATTACTCTAGTAAACTAGATCTAATTGACTGAAATCACTGTAAAGAGAAGTACCCCCCATCATTACCATGGTAAAGGGCATTCATCTTACAGCGATGTGCAAAGTAAAGCTTTTATACAATAACCTTAACAAATTCCATATGCATAATTCCAAAGTCCAGTATCCAATAAGAGAGAAAATATTTTTCTTTCTTGGGGTAGTACACGTTCCACTCTGAGACAGGTCAACAATTTCTGGCTCCAGATACTAAGACACACTGAGGTTTGTTCCCCAAAAGGCCGTGTCATTCTTGGACAACTTAATCAGCAGCTACACAGAAGAAAGCAGCACTGTGATCTTTCTGATCATTTTAATGAGGACCCCTGGCTGTTCAGTCATTGAAATATAATTGACTTGCTCTCCTCTTATTTTCATAATAGACACTCCAACCTAGACCACGTTTATTTAGCTATATGAAATGTCAGGAAGAATTGGAACTTTTCTGAGTGTCCCCATTAAAACTGAAAACATGCCACCCTGTCTTTTACATGAGCTACAATCATTTTTCGTTGATCTCATTATGCAACATTATGCAATACAAGATGCAAATGTTCCAGTCACCCTTCTCACCAAACTGCAGGACCGAGAAAATAAGCACACCAGAATGTCTGGTTTTATCTGTATCTTCTTCTTACAATTTAATATCAGTTGTCCAATGCTTTAAAAAACAAGCAATAGAAATGAAAATAAATGTTACTGATTTTCAGGAAAATTGCAAGTAGGACTGATATCCTTTTATTACCCTTTTATAATCTATTTTTATAAAAATGCAAATTTCTCCTCTAGAAAATTTTATAGTCTGTTTAAGGCTTAAGTAAATATCATTTGCAAAATAACACTTATGCTGAGAGGCTTGAGTTTGTAAAATTGATGTGCAAAATTAATTTATTCTTTGAAACAACGTGTCCGTCCTATGAATTATTACTTTAAAGTTATGAGCTTTAAAATTTACATTAATCAAAGCTTAAATAATCAAAACTATTTGATAATGTGGAACTTCAGTTGCAAACTAAATTTAAAAGTGAGTACACTATGAAAATAGTGATAATTTCATAAACCCCTATGTAGGAGGCTACGCATTTTGCTACTAGAAATTGTTTTCTTACCATGAAATAGTCAAAGTTGAAATGTCATTCCTCAGATTAAGTAATAACCATTCCACTTAACTCTATTTGTGTTAAGATAAATTTCTACTCACTATTGGCAAAAGTGTTGGGGAAAAGAAATTCCCATATTGCCATCTAATTCTGGAGGGAGGTTTAGCAATATTGGTTATTTTAATGGTCATTTCTTCTGACTCAGCAATTCCACTCCCACAACTATATTTTCTAGTTGAACAATTGCGCACACTCAGACACAGATGCTTGTCATTCCATAGTGCATAGTTGTGAGCAAATAAAAGAACACTGGTAACAAACCAAATGTCTCACTGGAAGGCTAGGTGATAATTTACTCATATAATTAAGTACTATATAATGTTTTTATGAAGAAGACTAGGTAAGTATCTATGCACTAGCACAGATATATTGTTAAGTAAAAGCTAAAGCTGCACAAAGTAGATGAAGCATAGTCCCTTTTTTTAAAAGTAGTATATAAGTAAACACATGTGTTAAAAATTTAGAGTGATATACAGCCAACTATTAACAGTGATGAATTATCTCTATGGGGTGAAACTAAGAAGCTCCATTCCATATTGTTTGGCCATTTATAATTCATTCATTCATTGACCAGTATTCAGTAAGTACCTACAATGGGCCAGGTAATTGTCTGGGTGCTAGGTATGTAGCAGTAAACAAAGCCAGGGCATGAGTTTGTGTACTTTTAAAATCAAAAGAAACAATAAAAATAAAGCTTGAAATTTTCTTGAATTTCAAGTTTTGTGAGAAAATGAAGAAGAAAATGAAGAAGCCATTTGTCTCATTTTCCCTGTCAAAATTCTTTATCTTTGGCTTTTTGTTGCTCAGAACTTTTTTCTAACAGTAGGCTAACCATGACCAGATCTTAATAATAGAAGCCATCATTAAAACAATTTTTACTAGGTCCAACACTTTTATAAAAATGGTTGAATAATATGCTATCATTCAAAACTTAAGTAGTTTTGTTAGTAAACATCTGAATATATGATTATATAAGAGTAATAAAATACACTTGAAATTTTATTAGAAATATTTTATTTGAAACAGATAACTCTATGTATATAAATATGATTATGTAACCATACACATGAATATTTTTATAAATCTTAATCATAGACAATATTAAATTTATGGATCTTCACTATTTTAATACCTTAACCACTAACACACTAGATAAGAAGCTTTTAAAATCGATATTAATGTCACAAGAGCACAGTGAATTTTATAAAAACTATTCTAAACTGCCCTGATCAGTGTGGCTCAGTTAGTTGGGCACAGTCCCACAAAGCAGAAGGTTGCCGGTTCAATTCCATGTCAGGGCGCATGCCTAGGTTGTGGGTTGGGTCCCGAACATCGATGTTTCTCTCCCTCTCTTTCTCCCTCCCTGCTTTGTGCTGGTCTCAGGTATACAGCCCAGTGGCCAACCCTGTACTTCACAACGTGTGCCCCTCAACATCCGGCTGGCACCACGTAGTCATCGCAACATTAGGAACCGTATTCCTTACGCTGTATTTACACGCCCGTGACTACTCTGTAACTGCCAATTCTCATTTCTTTACCCCTTCACCTCTGTCACCCAGCCCCCCTCCTCCTGCCCTCTGGCAGCCCCCAGTTTGTTCTCTGTGTCTACGTGTCCATTTCAATTTTTTTTGTCCTTTTATTTTGTTCTTTATAGTTCGCATATAAGTGAAATTGCATAGTATTTGTCTTATAAAGGTTAATATTAATTCATATGTTTCAACTTTAATAAGATCTAGTAGCTATCTCCTCAAAATTTTTTATATTTTCCCCTTAAATTAATAAAAAAGTATCTAAACATTTCTTCAGAGAACTCATTTGATTTTGATAAAAGCTCATTTCACTTATTAGAGGCAAAACTTTTATAAAGTACCTAGAGTTTCTATTTATGAAGTTCTAAGCAAATTACACCCAATCACCGCCAGAAAGGCCTAACAGCTGGAAACAAAATACAATCAGGAGGAGAAAGTCAACAAATTCTAAATATCTACCAAAGAATCTTATAATATAATATGATGCTCCATTGACAGTGAGGCTAATCGGTGTGAATAAAATAATTGTATATTTTAAACATCTACTTGGAAAATGGATTCATTTGAATTAGAAATGAATTGCCTAGTTTATAACTCCCTGAAGTTCAAGTTCTGTACTTATGCGGCAGCTAGCTGTACTTGAAAGAATTGCCACTAGATGGCAGTGTGGGTCAAATAGCCAAACGTGTACAAGTTTTCTTTTTCCAATTTGGTACCAAGACTCAGACCTTACAGCACTAGACTCCTTAGCATCAAAAATAGATTTTTTTGTGAATAAAAACACACCCAAAACAAAAGAAAGAAAGAGTATGTAAAGGACCACTATTTTAAGCAAAAAATTCTTAAGCAAATTTGTTGTTCTGTTTACTTTTTTAATGTCTCAAGCTTGAGTGCTTATGACATCTATGAGAATATGGTTTAAAATTCATACTCCCAGCACCCACCTCCACTCTTGAGACTCTCAAACAGAGGTCTGCAATGGAAAAGAGATTCCATTTTTAAGAAACATCTAAGGCAATTCTAATACAGATAGTACAGAAAAAAAACACTCCTCTAAAACTGGAATGTCAGCACAGTGAAGAAATCAGAACAATGGTAGAAACTCTTCGTGACCGTAGTTACACCTTATTCAAACACTATTCCCTTTAAAAGTAAATGGCCAAGAAGGAAGTCCTAGACTATCAACATTGTAGTTCATTGTATAACTATTTGTGAAGGAGTTTGTCACAGTTCACTCCTGAAGCAAGAATAGTTGTACTGACCATTTTTGCCCTCCACCCTCCATTCTGACTTCTAAAAATTCTGGCTGTGATATATTCACTTGTTATTGGCCAACCTTGAGAAAATAGAGCGAGTGGCAGTTTTAAAGAACAAAGGAATTTTGAGTTGGTGGTAATAGGGTATCTGTAAGCAAGAGCAAAGCAACAGGGGAAGGGCAGCCAGCATGGGAGTTAAAACACAAACTGGATGGGAAGAGCATCCTCACAAAAGAGAACCCAGCACGTGCTGTCAGAGCCAGATTCAGGTGAGAAAGACAACCATGTGAGGTGTGATCTGGCGTGGGGCTGAGATTTCAAGCAGGTGCCAAGGGTCTCTGTGAATGAGAGGGATTCATGGCAGAGATAGAAAATCAGTTACATATCGGAGGGGGATGGTTGATTGAATAAGTAAATATAGTAAGAATAAAGCAAGCCAGGTTTCTCACCGTCAGAGATGGGAGTTACAAATATGGAAAGGGAGAAAACCGGTATGAACTCTGTGGTATTTGATTGAATTTCATGTATTGGTATGAACTATGGTTTTCTATATACATCATACACAAATAAATGTAAATGTTAAAATTTTGTGTGTATATGTGAGTGGATACTTGCACACATATATGTATACATGTACACACACACACTCTAGCTCTTTCCATGCGGAGCTAGCTCTTTCCATGCGGAGCAGCAATACCCCAATGCCAGTACATAAACTTATTCCTCGGACATTGGTTTCTAGGCACCATTTCCCACTAAAAAGAACGAAAAATCCTTTGAAAAATGGTCAGTTCCAAGACTAAGGCTGTGAAAGTACAAGATAAGCCTGAAATAACTCATTGTGTCAGAAAGTAAGAAAGTACTCAATCAATGAATGAGGGGCACTTGTCAAAGACCAGAGAAACCAGCTAAGGGGCTCTCACTGGCCAAATCAGGGATAATTTGAACATTAAAATAAATCATAATAGTGTGGATTTTAGTCACAAAGACATCACAAATCCCTATATAGATAAATAAATTAAAGAATACATTAGAAGTTTGGAGAAGAACAGGATATTTACCTTGTTTCAAAGTACCTCCACCCAAATATTTATCAGTCACAGAGGGGGAGAGAGCACGTTTACCCTGGACAGGCCTGGCAAACACCACCTTCATCAAGGGGCCACAGGGAGCATCACCGGTGCTGGGACAATCAAAATTGTGTCATCCGGTAATGTGCAATGAGAACAGCATCACATCTGTGATTTTCCTGCTAAAAAGGTACAACCTGAATCAAATCATGAGGAGACATCAGACACATCCAAATGGAGGGACATTCTACAAAATAACTGTCCTGTAATCCTCAAAAATTTCAGGTCACGGACAGAAGGACAGAGGAACTGTTGCAGACTGAACGAGACTAAAGATACATGGTTCTAAATGCAACATATGATTCCGAACTAAATATTGTTGTTGCTGTCTATAACATTACTGAGACAGTTGGTAAAACTTGAATGGGATATCACCGGTCTAGGGAGTCATCTATCAATGTTAATCTCCTGGCCTGAACGGCTATATTGTGGTGTTCTGGGGTGCAGCCAGGGCAGTATGGGGGATTGCTCCCTCCTCCCACTTCCTGGGAGTAACTGGATTTTGCCATTTATGCAGCTTTCTGCTACTTTTGCTTTTTTCTGATCTATATCACTCTGCAAATTCAAAATATACTGATTTCACTAAAGTGCTCACTTCTTGTAATGCATGCTACACTGAACCACAACACTCAACTCCCATCCCCCAAGTGTGGTTGGTGATAACAGCTGTATTTTGTCCCCATTATGCTCTTTTGGTATTCTGATTTTGTTATTCAGTCTTACATCATCTCTGACTTTAATCAGCATGGCTTTATCCATGCACTAATAGAACTACTGAACAGGCAGGTCTGAGGACAGGGTCCTGAGGCTGGCCCCTGGAGACCTGCCTTTCGTGGGCAGGTACAGCCATCCAACCAGGAGAAAGTCCAATTAAGGAAAATGCCCTTCAACCATATTTCTCTATTGTGATGGCAAGAATTTTTCAAAAGACTATTAATGTCAAAATGCCAACCCAGAAAATAGTCATAGTATAACTGCCATATTTTTCTGATCCATTTGTCTATTAACCCCAACAAAAAGTTAAATGAAATGGTCTGTCTCAGCTTATCATTAGTGCAATGCATTCTTACTGGTGTCTGGTATACCTTGACTCTAAGTGCAACTATGTCAATTTCACATGATCTACTGTAAGTCTTACCCAGTCTCCTTAGTAATCAAAGAAATGCAAATTAGAAAAGAGGTGATAATGCATCTCTATCAAATGTTCAGAGTTTGTGGTAATTTCTAGTGTTTTTGAAACTGCAGGGACATCAGCCTTTCATGTAACTGAAGGTTTCCTTTCTTGATGGCAATCTGACAAGTAGCTAAAGTCTTGAAAAGGTAGATTCACTTTATCCCAATAGTTTCTCTTCTGGGAATTTGTCTTAAGGTCATCAGGGATGTGCACACAGATATGGCTACTAGTATGTTTACTCAACATGTTAATAATAGGGGGGAAAGTGAAGTGCTAAAAGTCCAAAAATAGAAAATTCATTGAATGTATATCTATACAATGCAATATTATGCAACCACTTCAAATGGCAAAATTTGACCCCCAAATGGCAGGTTACAACACAGATAGATTATCTAGTGTGATTCTCTTGTGTGAGTGATGTGCACGTACAAACGGTTAAAATGTATATATCAAAGTAGGCAGAATGGTTGCCTAGAGATGATAAAGTATTTCTTATTTGATTACCTATATTTTCTAAAATACTTTTCAATACACATGTGCTTTATAAGAAGCAGTACTGTAGCAGCCAGTCTTGTTGTAAAACTGCCCATGGCCACAGCCAGGGCTGAAGCTACTAAAAGAGTACAAGTGACTTCTTTCCTCTTTTTCTTCTCGTTCTCTCCCTGGCATTATGTTTTAACTTTGCTGTAGCCCTTTTACACCCTGCTTTGTATATCTCTTGGGATGACTTTACTTCCTTACTAAATGGAAGCACCCATGAATTCGGAGGCTGGACTTTAACTCTATATATCTCATACCATGAAGCATATTATCTTACAATATGAGAGGAGATAAATCAATAATTTCTGGAAAAATGAAGAAATACATGATTGTCTACTGAAGATTACATGGAGATAAACATTGTTCAAAAGAAAAGCCCATTGGTAGCACTCACAATTTCATAGGTGTTTGACATCCAAAAATGTTGCCTTGTATCAGACTTTCTGGAAAGAAGGTTAGACAGCTGTGAACTTGGGTGCTTCTACATTGCTGGATGGCCAAAGAAAGGGAAGAGGCTCTGGTGATCGAGATTCACTGCTGGGGCCCCCGTGAGCCTCACAGCCCAGCTGCCTGCTACTCCGTTTCCAGACCGATGAGTCATGAGCATCAGCCTCCTCCTGCCTCAGGTGTTTCCAGGATTATCAGGTTGATACAGCTGTGGACCTGGGATATAACTTCTGTGCACATATAGCAAATATCCACACTCTCTTGATCCATAACAAGCTACTGTCAACCCAGGGGGGAAATGCTCCATGGTGAGTGTCTTAAGACCAAGCACTTCGACTCTCATAAAAGGTCTCTTTGACCATAGCTCACTTCTCTTCTAGGTTCCCAGCTCAAATAAAAAATTCATTGTTCTTATTAATTTTTCCAGGCATTTGTTTTATTATAGGCATCCTTATAAAAATAAGACTCCAGTTCTAAGGGCAGGCATTTGGACCTTTCTGGCAGGGACTCCTGCCCCAGGCAAGTGCACTTGATGATCACAGGGTACACGGTCCCTTCTCCCCTGACCATCTGCTAGACTGGCACTCAGCCCACTCCCAAGCTCACTGAACTGTTTCACTAGGGCACGGGTGCCAGACGATCATGGGTCTAAATGAGCAGCCCACGTAGTCCAGCAAAATGTTCCTCTGGCCTTCAGAAAGATCCTTCTTCATGACAGCCTTAAAGTAATGTCACTAAATGGCTTCTGAAGCTTGATTAAAGCCAGAGACATGAACAAGTCAAAGAAAATATTCTAAGACTTCAACCCTGAGAACTGAGGGGTCATAGAACAAAGCAACAGTGGTCGGGCTAGCTGCAGTGCAGGGGTGGGGGCGAACAAGAATCCCAGGA
This sequence comes from Tonatia bakeri, assembly GCA_004024845.1. Lineage (NCBI taxonomy): Eukaryota > Metazoa > Chordata > Mammalia > Chiroptera > Phyllostomidae > Tonatia > Tonatia bakeri. Next base: position 240,072 of record PVIA01001049.1, read on the forward strand.
GTCAGGAAGTCTAGGGACCAAGTGCCAGTTGTGCGTGTGACTGTGCCTTAACCTACAGCAAAGACAAGAACACAGTATCGTGGAAATTAGAGCCAAAGACTTAAGCTGGGTGTGACCCAACTCTGCCATGTGAAGAGACCTTCAGCCAGCCTCCAAATTTCAATGTTCTTAACAGTTAAAAGGGATAACAATACCATATGTATTGTCACCAGTTATGTGACAATCACTCCAAAACTTAGTGGTTTAAAACAACATTAATTATTATCTACCTGTGGGTCAAAAATTTGGGAGCAGCTCAGCTGAGTAGTTCTAACTCAGCATCCCTCATAAGGTTTCAGTCAAGGAGTGGCAGCTCCTGGAATCATCTCAAAGGCTCTCGTCTTCATACATTCCTTAATCACATGTCTCTGGGTCTGGAAGACAGGAGGAGCTGGGAGCTGGAGCCTCTAGGATGTGCCAGGCATTTCCATATCTGTGCATTCCACATTGTCTCCCCAGAACAGCATCTTGAAGGTAGCCAGACTTTGCACATGGTGCCTCTGAAGGAGCATGTCCAGAGAGAGAGCCAGGAGAAAGCTGCACTGCCTTCTATGATGCAGCCTCGGGGGTAACATAGTAATGCATGAGGTTACTTCCACGTAATCTACGAGGAGAGTAATTCTAATGCTCTACCCCACCACCCCACGAAGTTTCTCAGGAAGCTACTGAAAGATGTGCTCCTCCAACCTGAAGGAGTGGAACTGGAAGACATACACTCCAGGAAGTCGAGAGCCAGTCCGCCAGGTGGTGGCGTAGGAAGCATCGTGGCCTGAGGGCCAGACTGCGGAAGTGCAGAAGCCCGAGGAGAGATGTCTTCAAGGAGAGAAAACACATGATGCATTTGAAAGTACTGAGAGAAACTTTTGCATTATGGTGACGAGGTTAGGGATAAATTAGTGAAGAGTACATAAACAAACTGAAGGAAATGAAAGGAGAGAACAATGAGTAACTCCAAGGAATGACGAAGAGTACTACCAAAAAGGAAATACAATCGTGGTAGGTGTCATAGCTCTTCTGTGAGAAGTGCTTGTTCCCAGGGTCCTGAGAGTACAGACAGTGAATGTCACACAGCACAAAACCTTGTAATGACTCTGCTGGAGGCCAGAGGGAATCGTACATGACCGAAGGTGGGGCCATTCACAAAAGTCGATCAATCACTTAATTAAAAGGCCAGATTCTTGAATTCCTCCATGGTAAGACTATACATAATACTTAAAACTGAAATAGTAAACAGTTAAAATATAAGCATAATCAGATATGGAGGTAAATACAGAAAGTAAAGCAGCATCCAGAGAACAGGACAGTAAAGGGGAGAATGGAGGATTGAAGGAAACGGTTATTTTATTTAGTATACTTTGCAGATCTTTCTGCATGTTAGACCTGTTCATAATTCCAACTTTGATATACAATATTGTTTAAAAGTTAAAAGAATCTATATATTACATAATTCCTTAACTCAAATAGCACTATTATTATATTTATGTACTTCTGTCCAGACTTTTTATATTATTCTCATATTTTTTCACATTTCACATGCACATGAATTTTGTATGATGACTTTAACTTAAAATTTTTTGAGAAATATTTTTTCCATTATTTCAACAATAATTTTTTCAAGTTATAAGATAAATGAAGGGGATATAACCAGGGGATAATTACAAATTTAATTTGCTTAGGATGGTACTGTAGACTGAATGTGTCCTCCCAAAATTCACCCGTTGAGTACTAATGGCGAGGTGGGGTGTTGGGGAGGTGATCAGGTCATGGAGGCAGAGCCCTCGTAGAAGGAATGAGTGCTCTTATAAGGAGGCCTGGAAAGCTTCATTGCCCCTCCACCTTGTGAGGGCACAGTGACAAATGTCCGTTGGTGAGGAAGCAGGCCCCACCAGACACCAAATCTGCCAGCGCCCAGACCTTAGATTTCCCAGCCTCTGGAACTGGGAGAAATTTCTGTTGTTTAAAAGCAACTCCATATCTGGTGTTTTGTTACCGCAGCCCAAATGATCAAGACAGACAGATTTTCAGAGATGAGACTTTCTGAATAAAAAAGATTTAACATTTGTATGGTTGTTACACACTGTTTTGCATCAATTTTTTGAAAGAAGAACATTTAATATCTAGATTAAGACTGTAACATTACTTTAGCTCATTGAAAGCCACCTCTATTCAAATTTCAGTCATTTTGTAGTTCAGTCAAAAACACAGCCACACAACAATTTCAAGAAAGTAAACCATGAAACCTAATCAGAGAAAAGCAATAAAATCAATTATGTATGTAGTTGTTATAGAACAGATGGTATTTTTTGCAAAAGAGTAAGATGTTTGGAAGTAGCAAAATAGTTTTTTTCACTGAAATCTCCTTGATTCTTATATTTCTGTTATTAATTTCAGTAGTGATCAGGGCATGGGAGGAGTGAATTAGTTGTCTATCAATAGCGTATACAGAAGTCTCTTAAGTATTTTGATAAATATAACCTCACAATTATTTCGAATCTTTACAATTATCTTTACTTTTAAATCTGCAAAAGAAACTAAATTCTGAAATAATCGATTTTACCAGTTTAATTGAATAAAAACTTTCATTATGATATGTAAATTGAAAGAAAACTAATATTTGCTCAATAAACAATGTTTTTAATTTTTCAATAAAATGTCATTCACTCAAAAAAAGAATATCAATACCTAAAACATTAATCCAAATAATTCCTCCAGTAGAACAATGATTTGAGAACCTGTGGGTATGCCTCACAAGAGCAAAGGTGAGAGTGAATACCGTTGTGAAAGTCCTAGTGATCTGAGGTTTTGACTATTGTGTAGTTTTAGATGCTTCCACCTTTAGTCACATAGCATCTAACTTACAAATAAAGGCCGGTTTAAAACTGAAGCATGAGGATTACTGCCATTGAGTGTGACAAGTTGATGTAAGGAGCATAAAAATAAAAATGAATTATACAAAGATGATTTTACCCAATTAGTAATTTGCAACCATGTCTTCATGATTCTCAAAAAGCACATCAAGACGTTTCTGAAAGTTAATTTCAAAAAGATAAATTATAGTAACTATCAATTTGTCTTTGCCTTTGTTGGAAATGAAGACTAACCACACTGTAAATGTGCTCTTTGGATTGGAAAGCTTGAGGGAACCATCCTAAAGAATTCTCCAATTTTATCTCTTGGGGAAAAAAACTATAAAAAATAATTTTAAGTCCAAAAATACAAGAAGTATAACAGTCATAAAAGCAGTTTTATGTATCTTAATGCTTTAAGATAAAATTAGACTTTTATATCCAAGGGAATATATATTAGGTGACTTAAGCCAAAAGTAGTCTATCATTTACTAATTTTTCAATAACTTATTTTGGTTACATAATTAATTTAAAGTAAATGTATCCACAGGTACTACATTAAAAGAACAAAAAGGTCAAGATTTTCCCTTACATAAATAAAGTCTCTAATATTGAATTTTAAATAATCTTATCTTAAATAACATTCTCAATTAAAATATTTTTACATAAAATCATTTCTGTAGCATATGCATGAAAAATAACAAAAAATAAAGTTCTTAAGGGGATTTGCAAGATTATAATAGACTGTGAAAGATTCATAAACCAAATGACTTATAGGGTTAACACCAGGGCTTCCAAAAACCTGAGCACCACCTACTGAAAGTCCTTTAATAGGGACAAGCTCTTTCTGTCCACCATCAACATCCTACACAGTCAGGTAGAACTGGCTTCTGATTAAACTATAAACTTCACTTTCTACCTTTAAAAAGTGAGGGTAACAGTGACTCCTTCCCAAGAGGGTCATGCCCACTAAGTGAGGTGGCAAGTGGAAGTAGCCAGTACAATGATTAGACATGTGGTCAACATTCAATAACTTGCAGCCATGTGTGTATAACATTCATATATGTAGATAAAGATGCCCAGGAGGAAAACACACTAATTCAGATTCTCACTATGATCTAATTAACCAGTATCAGCGACTTGAATGAGAAGAGAGAAAAGCAGAAAATTAAAAGAGGAAAGAAGATCTTACTCATAGGAAAGAAAAAACACAGAACATAAAGACAAAATAGGCCAAAAACATATTTTTGCCTAAAGTATGTTTAGAATAAACAAAATATCTGCAAGTAACATCAATGCACTTGCTCCCTCTGAACTAGCATGTACTAGCACTGCCTGGGGACAGTGGGGACCGGCTGGCATTCAGGAAGTAGCCTAATGAAACAGGACATAAGAAGGACTGAGTCAGAACCAACTCTCAGAAAACTGCTGCTATCTAACACAATCACCAACCAAATATAACTAACTAAATACAATCACAGAGCAGTCAAAAGGGACCTAAAATACCACCTCACCAGCTCCAACATTTTGCAAAAGATAAAACAAAGAGCTTAAGTGACCAAGTGACCTGTCAAAGGTCACACCCAATTAGAGGTACACACCAAACTTGAATCACAACTCCCAGCTCAGTGCTCTTTCTTGTTTGGGGGCGGTGGGGGGGAGGGGGACTTGCATGTGTAGGTCTGGAAAGAAGGGGAATGACAGGGGACAGTTTCAGAAGTGGACAAGGCAAAGGTTTTTAACTCTACAACAGTCTATGCTTGGCTAACAATACATCCCTAAGTTATCAAAGCCAGAAGACATCCTTTTAAAGACAAAGCATACTACATTCTTCCTCCTACAGAAGGCAGAGCAAGACATCTCTGCTGTCAAAATGACCACTGCTCTTAAACATGTTTTCCACCTACCCTTCAGAATGAAAATGAGCCCAGATTCCTTCCTCGGAAGAGTTAAGCACAGAATCATCACTCAAATGGAGCAAGTAGCTCACAGAATGGCTGCAATGAGTTGGTTCCCTAGTAAATAGATTGAACATTATCACTCTACTTCATATCCTCAATAGAACTCCATCCCCTGAATGGAATGGTATATTATGACTGGCATAAAATAGGCCACCACTTTAGTTACAACACAGGATTGTCCAAATAAACAAGCATTAATCATGCACATTATGTAGAGCATAATGCTTCAGAGAGCTTCTGCAAGCAGCTCCAAATGAACTCAACCAAATTATACCATCTGACAGCTGTTCTGTGACCTGTGGGAAATGAGTTGGTGGTCTCAGTCCAGTTCCTAGTGGACAGGTGTCCAAAGCACAAAAACTACCCTCACAATTGGGCCTAATTAGCAACCTGGTTCTTGCAGCCGAGTAAAACCTGGAGTCCAAGTCACCGCCGTGCTGTTGGACGCTTGTCTCGACATCAGGTGGCATGCGCTGAAGGCTTAGTGCAGAAATGCTCACAATGGCGACTGCACAAAATGTCATTGCTTCAGGAGAAACAGAACTGTGTCCAGGACTGGCTCTCTGCCTCTCACCTGACTCCCGCCAACCCAAGCCAAAGATGTCAGAGACATGGATGAAGTCCTGGGCTCTGTTTTAATCCACAGAATTAACGTGTGTAACACTTTAAGTACTGTGAACGCCCACCTCTCATCTGAGCAATAGACTTATCTGTGACACAAAAACTTAGATTTCTCTGACTTCCCAACACTTTCTCAAAATCTTTCTCTTCACCTTTTCACCTTAACTGAAACTTTCCTGCTTTTGAGGATGCTGCCTCCCCTGGCAGCCCAGCCAAGTGTGCGTTGTCGTTCTCCAAGACTCTACAAACCCCAGCACCAGACATGGGGAAGGATTCTCCTTGTTTCTAAATGTCGTTTCAGGCCATTCCTTCCCTGCCCTTGCAAACTTCTTCTCCTCCAACACCCAAAGCATTCAGTTCTGCACCTGTCTGTTGACCTTCCATTCAATCCTCTGATTCAGAAAAGATATTAACTTCAGGCTTACAGCCTTCCTCACTTCTCCTCTCCTCCTGTGTCATCAGTGCCTTCAGCATTCACTTGGGTGAACCCCAAACACCCTGGCTTCTCAGCTTCCACCGTCCGCACCCTAGTGATCATTCTCTCCTCAGTACCACAGCCAGCCACTCACACAACTACTCTCCAGACATGTCATTACCAGGAACTGCGCACCCTCCAAAAATGTCCATGCAAAGCAAACATCACCCTCTTGGATTACAACTAGTAGTTCCCAGCTCATTTTCTTTCTTAGCCCTTTTTACAACCCTCCTGCCACGTGCAGACCAATCCACTGGCCCGTAGCTTTCTCACTTTTTACTGACTCCCTTTCTCTCTTCTCATGTTATTATTAGCATTTCACTTTCCCTCACCTTCAGTTTTAACATCCAAACATCAAGTCCTGCCAACTTTATCCCCAAATTATATTCACTTATTTCTTATTTACCCTTGTATTCCCAGTTTTCCAGCTCACAATATAGACTCAATAATATTTTCTGGATGAGTAAAACATTAAAAATAAATGCTGGGGAGCTTTACTTCAATGCTTAGAATGCAGAAACACAAGACAAGGTCACTCCCACACTGACGAACAAAAAATGAATTATCTATGAAATCATGTTTTATTCCCCCAGCAGAGAGCTCAAGTTGCAAACAAGCAAAGTAAACTGAATTCCAAAGAGGAACAAAACCAACACCAAAAAAATAGAATACATACCCGTTCACCTTCAGTAGAACATAGCAGTGAGAAATGGCTGCCACAGAGGTAGGTAAGAAGAAGTCAGCTAAAATGTTTATTTATGGACTGAGGAGCAAAATAGAAACAAGCATGGAGACATGGAACAGACTGACAGCTCTCGGAAGGGAGGTGGGTAGAAGGGCTGGATGAAAGAAGATAAAGGGATTAGCCAAAAAAACATATATACATAACACATAGACACAGACAAGAGTGTGGTGATAGCCAGAGGGAATGGGTGGCAGGGATAGGTAGAGGTGGGAAAAGGAAGGAAAAATGAGGATGGAAAGAGACTTTGTGTGGGGAAATGGGTGCATGATATAGCGTGCAGAAGATGTTTTACCGAGCTGTACACCTGAACCTGTATGGTTTTGCGAAGCAATGTCACCCCAGTAAATTCCATTTAAAAAATAAATAAATAAAATCAATATTAAAATAAAATGAAGTGTTTATTTATAAAGGCCAAGTGGGAGCTAGCATGACAATGTGGTATGAGGAGCAGGTCCAGATACAATGGGAATTTGCCATTATTCATAAGATTTTTTCAACAGGCTTCTACCAGCTGAAAGCATAAGGTCGGGGTAGGAAATGAGACAGCCCTGCTCAGTGAAGCAGGTGTGAAGGAGATGCTCATCAGGAAACTGCCTTTCACCCAGGACGAGAGACACAGGCAGAGTTTGGCTTCTTCCTACGGGAGGAAGGCCATGAATATGGGAAAACGCCAACTCTGTGGCCGAGCACACAGAGCCTGGTAAGACTAAGGCTAGGCCAGGACAACAGAGAACACTCCAGTGACCCCAATACAAGTATGACACTAAGTAACAACAACATCAGTCTACCTTTAGGGAAGGGGCAGAAGCTTGGAGAGAGTCCCCTCTGTGATGCAGAGTGGTAGAAAGCTAAAGAGTAAAGAAGAAACACTGATTTTTTTAAAACCAAATCAGTCTCCAATCTGGGTACAAAGAAGCAGCTGCCAAACACTGGAGGAATTTAAGTTTGTGGTACACTGAAGGAGAATATAGCCACAACAAAACCCAAACCCATCTCAACTCCAGACTAGAGTAATTCAACCCCATACTAACAGCTTGACAGAATAGATGTGTCCACTTTTTGGCAAAATGCCATTTACTAGCGTAAATGCATGTTCATACACAATGTCTAGCAATCACACACCAAAACAAATATAAAATCAAGGAAAAAACGTGTATTGTCCGAAATAAAGCAATCAACAGCGCCAGACTCAAGGATGATCCTGATATTGAAATACTTCCAAATAATTATGAATAATATGTTAAAGGCTCTAGTGGAAAAAGTAAACATATGCATAAAGAGATTGAAATTTTAGCAGAGAGGTGAAAGCAATAAGAAAAAATCAAATGGGAAGGATGGAAATAAAAACACAGCATCCAAGATAAAGAATACTATCTTCAATAAACTAATCACCAAACTAAATAGCTAAAGGAAGAAAAGAATTGATGAATTTAAATGTAGAGTAACAAATTATTCAAACTGGAGAGAGAGAAAGAAGCAACCAAACACTGTGGGATAATATCAAATGTTCTGACATGAGTTACTAAGAATCACAAAAGGAGAAGAGAAAAAATAGGGAAGAAAAATTATGTGAGAAGATGGCTGAAGGGGTAGCATGAAGGATTTTCTGTTTGGTGATGAAATAGTTCTATATCCTGATTGTAATGTTGATTACACAAATCTATGTATGTCATTAAATGTCCTAGAAATAAATATCAAAAAATGTTCAACTGTCAGAATCCAAATAAAATCTGTAGCTTATTAAAGAGTATTATACTAATCTCAATTTCCTGGTTTTCATACTACTGACTATTCAGGATGCTATCATTGGAGGAAGCTGTGTGAATGATATGTGGAAAAGCAACAATATTTTGCAACTCCTTGTGAGTCTAAAATTATTTGAAAATAAAAATTACTTTAAATACAATGGCCAAATTTTTCCAAAAATAATGAAGGGAAAAAAAGGACCAATACAATAAACCCAGAGAACTTCAGACAGGATGAATAACAACTACACACACACACACACTCCTAGATCCATCATAATCAAACTGCTGAAAACAAAAGATAGCTCTGGCCAGATGGCCCATTAGGTTGGAGCATCATTCCATACACCAAAAGGCTGCAGGCTTGATCTCCAGTCAGGACACATTGCCTAGGTTGTAGGTTTGATCCCTGGTTGGGGCACATACAGGAGGCAACAGATAATGTTTCTGTCTCACATGGATGTTTCTCCTTCTCTCTCTCCCTTTCTCTCTCTAAAATTAATAAATATATCCTCTAGTGAGGATTAAACATTTTTTAAAAAGAAAAATACGTACAGAGAGTAGAACAACAAATCAATGTTTCTCTCTCTCTGTCTCGCCCTCCCTCTCTCTCTAAAATCAATAAATAAAAAAAAAATTTAAATAAAATAACATAAAAATAAGGATACCAAGTACTGACGAGAATGTTGAGGAACTAGAACACTCATATATTTTTGGTGGAAATACAAAATCATACAGCCACTTTAGAAAATATTTTGATAAAGTTAAACATACACTTAGCATATGACCCAATAACAATACAAACCCAAAATATGTAACTGAAATAAATAAAAACATATGTTCACACAAGCACCATACACAAATCTCTATAGGAGCTTCATAACTGCCAAAACCTGGAAACAATTCAAATATCTATCAACTACCTAATGGATAAATAAATTGTACCATATCCACGAAATAAAATACTTCTCAAAATTAATAATTAACTTCTGATACATGAGTGCTTCTCAAAAGTATTATGCTAAATGAACAAAGCCACACTCAAAACATTTAATCATGTTCAAAAGGTCTTTCCAGAAAAAGTCCAGCCATTGATAATATAATAACAGTTTGTGTGACATCGATGTAATCTGGCAGCCAAGGAGAGTGGGCTGGAATGTGCATGTGTGACATCACCGTACTAGTCAGTGGGGGCGTTAGACACCACTGAATGAGTATGTGTACTATGTGGCCATCACATTCAAAATGACTAAGCAAGTAGAGCAACGAAACTACATCAAATTTTGCATTAAGCTTGAACATTCCTCTGTGGAAACTATTCAGACAATTCAGGCCACAGGTATTGACAACTGGTGATTGGCACCTTCATTACAACTCTGTGCCTGCTCACACATCATGCTCATGCAGAATGCTTTAGTGAAACATCAAATCAGCCAGGTGACTAAGCTGCCCTACAGCCCAGATTTGGTGCCCTGTGACTTCTGGCTTTTCCCAAAACTAAAATCACCTTTGAAAGAGAGGAGATTTCAGACCATCGATGAGATTCAGGAAAATACAATGGGGCAGTTGATGGCAATTGGGAGAACTGTGTGAGGTCCCCATGTGCCTTCTTTGAAAGGGACTGAAGCATCATTGTCCTATGTACAATGTTTCTTGTATCTCGTATCTTCTTCAATAAATGTCTCCAATTTTCATATTACATGGATGGATACTTTCTGGACAGGCCTCATATATAACATCCTGGAAAAAGCAAAATCACAGGACAGAGATCATTTGCCAGAGCCCAGGGCGTATTAGAAGAAGACTGACTACAAAAGGGCACAAAGAAACTTTTAAGAATGTGGAAATATTCCATATTTTAAATATATTATATGACTCTTTTAAAACTCATCAAACTTTACATCTAAGGGTGAATTTTACTGTAGTCTCTCTAAATTCATATGTATGTTTACATTCCCATAACAAAAAAATTTTAAACGAAATCAATATTTTCAGCTTTTATTTGTAACAAGCCATTACTTAGATTGCAAATGGAAGAAGACAATGCAAAACAAGGCACAGACTGGAAGCCAATGTCTGCAGAACACATTCTGATAAAGTAGTTGTGCCAAAACATATGAAGAAGTTTACTACTCTACTATACCTGTCAGGGTGATCACTTCATAAGTTATATAAATGGCAAATCACTATATTGTGCAGTTGAAACTAATACAATATGTTGATAGTAATTTTAAATTTTTTTAAATTTAATGTAACATCTATGAAATGCAATAAAGTGCAATAAAATGAAAAAAAATTACCACTTAGTTATGACATCTTATTATACATATGTGTGTATGTATATATATATACATATATATGTTTTGTGTGTGTATATGTGTGTGTGTTTGTGTATCTTGGATGTAGAAAAATTTTGCCCTACTGAAGTTTCATGGAATAAGAAGTCTAGCAGAAAGCTTTTGCTATACTGAGAATATTTTAGTTATCAATATCCTCTTTCTACTAACAATAATTTATGAGATCCCAAGGAATTTCAAGAGCTATTAGAAAAATAAAATTTTTTAAATTTTATAAAATTTACTGGAATACCAAGGCATCTTGAATGATGGTGAACAATTAGGGAAATTTATGATACAAAGTTCATGAATTCCCATCTGCCCCCAACTTTCTGCACCTAGTACAATTCCTTACATACAACAGCTACTTGAGGATTACCTGAACTATTTTAAAAACATGAATATTATTTATAAAGAGCAAGTCTTAAGACAAATCTGAGAAATTAGACACTGTTATTCTTGTGCTTTAAAGAATGAAGTCTCTTTTTTTAAAATGCACTTACTGAGTGCCATTGGTTAATAAAATTATATAGGTTTCAGATATACAATTTTATAATACATCAACTGTATACTGTATTATGTGTTCACCACCCCAAGTCAAGTCTCCTTCCATTACCGTTTTATCTTTCATTCACCCTCTTCTACATCCCCTAAACCCTTTCCTTCTGGTAATCACCATGCTGTTGTCTGTGTCTATGAGGGTGTTTTGTTTTGTTTTGTTTTGTTTTGTTTTGTTTTGTTTTGTTTTGTTTAATCCCCTCACCTTTTCACACAGACCCTCGACCCCTTCCCTTCTGACAGCTGTCAGTCTGTTCTCTGAGTCTGCTTCTATTTTATTTGTTAGCTTATTTTGTTCATGAGATTCCACATATGAGTGAAGTCATATGGTACTTGTCTTTCCCTGACAAGTCTTTCACTCAGCATAATGCTCTGTGGGTCTATCCATGCTGTTGCAAAGGGTGAGATTTCCTTCTTTTTTTTTATCACCAAGTAATATTCATTGTGTAATACATGCCTGCACCAAAAGGTGCCCACTTTCTTGAAGACTTGTAGTACATGTAATGTTATCTCAGTGTAAAATCATATAACTATTTCAGTATAAACAAAACCATGCTCTCTTATAATCTTATTGAGTTGTCTGCAGGATTACCAGGGCCATCAGGTATGGTCCTATCTTCAACAAAGGCATGTAGCCCAGGTGGTTTGGATGTGCTTGGAAATCCAGCCCTTACTCTGTGGCAAACCTTGGGTCATGGCTGATGGGAAGTGCCACCTTTTTTCCTAATGATTCTACTAAACAAGGACCTTTATGTAATTTGTTACCTCAGAGGCTACACCTTTTTTTTAACACAGAGAGATTCTGAATGCTACAAGTGGCCTGAAGGATCATTACCCCTTCTTTAAAAAACAATCTCAGAAAAACCACCAATGTTATGGATTAATTACTTCAAGTTTTTCTCCATTCTTTGAATATATCACATACAGAGTATCTCTGATAAATACAGGTGGAAGAGAAGTGGGGTCAGTGCTGACATGGCTGTCCCACCACCTGTTTGGGAATGGATTGTAACTCCTTCCTTATCTCCTTTTGGAAGCAGCTCCTTGTCCTGTGGCTGCTTCTTGACCTTTTCTTTCTGCACATACACACTGAGGTATTGTAGTTTAGAGTCACCCATAGAACACGTGCCTCTTTTGTCTGGGATCCCTTATAATGAGCCTCATACAGGAGGAAGTACGATCTCTCTCGCACCAACCTGCTCCCGTTGGTGCCCTCCCCTATAAGTGAGAAATAAACAGCATGTCAGCATTGGCTAGTCCTCTGCATAGTTTTCTTTTTTCCAGAATATCATGAACACTGAAGCAGCTCTCCAGTTTAGAGCTCCTGCATTAGCAAGAGAATATTAATTTTGCATAAGAAACCATTGACTTGATCTTTAAATTTCAGTGTAATTTGTATCATCCCCATCCTTATTTAACAAACAAATAAAAACCTTTCCGTATACATACAAAATTCACTCCAGGGAAACCTGATGTAAGATTTTCCCATCATCCTGAAGGATGGTCAAGTTTTCACTGCTTTCACTGAGCTGTGAAAAGCAGCTAATCCTGTGTATATAGCAAAGAAATGTCTGAAAATTGTAGCAAAATGAAATTGTATAGAGAATTTGCAGTCAATTGTAATTGACAGTATACCAAACTTACAAATACCAGGTAAAAGCATCATAAGTATATGCCACCACACTCATCCTGCCTTCAGCAACCACAGCAATAACTTACAAACTCTTCTTTTCCCGTTGCATCTATAAACAATTACCTCTTTGTTAAACTCTAATTGCTCTGCTTACACAGCTGTGCCACTGTGCAGCCCAAGAAAGAGGGCCCAACTGTGTGAAGACAGTTATTAATAAAGTAATGCTATAACAAACTGAAAGGGCTTGGGGAGTTCAAGAAAAACCAGTCTCCCCCACAGCCTTTCTGAAAACCATACCATGGACTATATTGCAAATGCTGATGCTTTTATGTATAAATCCATTTTGGGAGGCCCAGGTATATAGAGGTTGAGAACATGGCCTCTTGAGCTATACTGCTTGGGTTTGAATTCCAGCTTTACCACAGAAAGCTGGGCAACTGAGGAATGTTACCCAACCTCTCTGTGATTCACTTTTCCTCATCTATAAAATAGGGCTAGTAAAATTCATACTTCTGTGAAGATTACACTTAGAATGCTCTGAGGTTTAACACTTACAGACAGCTTAGAAAAGTACCTTTATATATTAAATGCTCAATATGTATTAGAAAAACAATATGCATTGCTTCTTTGGTTTTGTATACTTTCTTTTTACCAGTTTGTTCATTTTGTTTTTCCAATTTTTACCTCACACCTGTTATCTACCCACATCCTCAGTAGCTGGCAAAGCTGGGGAGTAGTATTCAACTCTGTACAAACTATCCACTAGAATGCCAGCATCACTATGGCTAAAGCAATGAAAAAAAAAGGAAAGAAAAGATTTTATTTTCTGGGAAATAGTTGCAAAGTGCTGGCAATATTCATTGAAAATCTCAAGTCGTTTCTAAATCTTAGAGTTTCTTACTCTTCGAAGTGATACAATATAGAATGACAACATTCTCATCCCTTTCTACTTGAGAAACTCCAAAAACTCTTTGTCCCAGAAAGATCTTGACATGTTGGAAGTTTTCAGCTTCAGGAAATAAAATGTTCTGCAGGAGAAGATTGAGATATCTACAAATTTGACATGAAATCACTTCACTTCGTATAGAAGAGAAATACCCTTCAAGAATAAAAGCCTTAGATAAAAGAGGCTCTATACATTTTAACCCAGAATGGTCTCTACCTGTATGCCACACATACAACATATTTAGCAAATTCAGTAATCAACAGTATGGTTTCCACACTGAATCATTAAGGTACCTCTGTGTGCTGGTAATTGAATCCCTGAAAGACAGTGGATTAACAATAAACACATTTCATTTTTCACAAAAAGGGTGTGAGTAGGTGGCTTACTCCTTCCTCACTGTCGGTGATCCTCAGCAGGCATTTCTGACCTCAAGGCCACAAGATGGCTGCCTCAGCTCCAAATTATGAACTCATAGCATATCCCAAACAAGGAGGGAAGGGAAGGAGTCAAACTGGAAAACTCTTGATTATCATTTAAGACACAGCACATCTGTTATTTCCTTGGCAAACCTCCCCTGGCCTGGCCTGAGGCAGTGTTGGGTATTCATATTCCTTAGTGATCTGACATTTCTGTGTGCACATGCACACAAATGTGTCCCACTTTGCACTGCAATTGTCATTAATACTTGTCTCCCCACTACAGAGTGAACCTCTGAAATAGGAAATATACATTTTAACCACTATACCCCAAATGTCTATGGCAATATGGTTGGAATAATCATTAGACCCAATTGTTTAAGCTATGATGATAAAACAATTCCCAGTTGATCACATATATTGTGCTAGATTAAACAGCCTATAAATCACCAAGTAATTCTCTGAAAGAAATGAAGGACACTAGATATAAGAGTGAATTAATTGTGTTGATGATCACCCAAGTAACTAGAGTCACTCTTTTTCAACGGGATTTTTTCTGGAATAACAGACAAAAGAGAACATCTAGCACCAGCCCTAACTCTACCACAGAAACAGGGCTTTCAGAACTTCAGGATGTGGCCTGCATGACCTTTAGAATGCCTGTATACATAATACAAGTTTCTGCTACTGATGTCTTGGAAAGGGAATAGTAAACACCCCTGGAGCCCCAAAAACAATGCTCAACCCAGTACCACAAAGAATCCAACACTCCTTCCAGATCTAAGGCAGGAAAAATGCAAAGATAAGCCTGGTTTCTCTTGTCCTACCAGATAGAGGAAAGGCTACCAAAGATTACTAGGGTCTTGTCCGAAGAACTCAGGATCCAATTTGAAATGATTCACAGTCCAAAGATGGGTCAATTTCAACATCAATAAGAATAATAATTACAATGGATTGAAACATATCAAATGTGTTTAAAATCATAAATTCCTAATAAGTGTTTAAATAGGTTATCTTCAGGGGATACTGGGATATCACTTTATTATTGGGAAACTTGACTGGAAAATAATCAAGCATTTATCCTGCCCTTCTTATAATTTATAATCTTATAATTTATCCTGCCTTTCTTATAATAACTTCTTGACCACTGAGTACCAAATAGTAGATGAAGAGATGTTTCTCTTTATAGGAATATTCTAGTCAATTAGTAAAAAAGAACTGATAAGATTGGAATATCACCACTTTGCAATCCTGAATTAATTAATTGTCTAAGTATTAATCACCCATAGCTGTTAACATTTTTAAAAAAGGAAAAAATAAACATTAAGTGTGTTCTAATGAAAGAACACCTCTATAAATTAGTCTTGTCAAAAAGAAAAAAAAAGTGAAAAGGAATCTGATCAAGCCTCTAGATATATCTACAAAATTTACAAGACATAATGGAAACAGACATGATATTTAACACCTTAAAGACACAATCAGCAAAATACAGACCATGGGAAACTCTGTAGGACAAACAGCTCAGGTTTTTTCAACCAACAAATTAAAGGAAGAAAAAGATTAAGTAGAAAACCTCTAGATTAAAAATGAATTAAAAGATATATCTATAGGACTTCTGGCCAAGATGGAGGCATAGGTGGATAAACTTTGCATCCTCGCACAACCAAAAAAAAGATAACAACAAATTAAAAAAGTAACCGGAACTGCCAGAAAATCGAACTGTATGGAAGTACAATAACCAAGGTATTAAAGAAGAAACTTCTGCCTCTCCTACCGGTATTCATCCATACCGGTAGAGTGGCAGAAACGGTCAGCCAGGGCAGAGAGGACTCCCAGCCAGGCAGTGGCTGGAGGACTGGGGCAGACAAGGCGGCAGTTGGCGGAGCAGGCAGTCCCACACTTGCATGTGGATAAACAGAGAGGAACAACTGGCCAGTGAGACAGACCTCACAACCCAGGGTTCCAATGCAGGGAAATAAAGTCTCAAAACCTCAGACTAAAAAATCCTGTAGGGATTGCAGCAGCAAGAGAAACTCCCAGCCTCACAGGAGAGTTTGCTGGAGAGACCCACAGGGTCCTAGAACTTACATAAACCCACCCACCCAGGAGTCAGCACCAGAAGGGCCCAATTTTCTTGTGGACAGCAGAGGAAGTGACTGAAAGATAGACGAGAGGTGAGGAAGCAGCATTGTTCCCTCTCGGACCCCTCCCCTACAGACTGGGTCACAGCAAAGGCCTGTGGGTTGCCCCGCCCTGGTGAATACCTAAGGCTCCTCCCTTTACTACCTAACAGTCATGCAGAGAAAAAAAATATGGCCCAAATGAAAGAACAGATCAAAGCTCCAGAAAAAATACAACTAAGTAATGAAGAGATAGCCAACCTATCAGATGCAGAGTTCAAAACACTGGTAATCACGATGCTCACAGAAATGGTTAAGTATGGCCACAAAATAGAGGAAGAAGTAAAGGCTATGAAAAATGAAATAAAGGGAAAAATGTACAGGAAACCAAGAGTGAAGGGAAGGAAACTGGGTCTTAAATCAACAGTTTGGAGCAGAAGGAAGAAATAATCATTCGACCAGAACAGAATGAAGAAACAAGAATTCAAAAAAATGAGGAGAGGCTTATGAACTTCCAGGACAACTTTAAATGTTCCAACATCCAAATTATAGAGGTGCCAGAAGGAGAAGAAGAAGAGCAAGAAATGGAAAACTTATCTGAAAACATAGTGAAGGAGAACTTCCCCAATCTGGCAAAGGAAATAGACTTCCAGAAAGTCCAGGAAGGTCAGAGAGCCCAAAAAAGTTGGACCCAAGGAAGCACACACCAAGGCACATCATAATTACCTTACCCAAGATTAAAGATAAGAAGAGAATCTTAAAAGCAGCAAGAGAAAAGGTGACAGTTACCTACAAAGGAGTTCCCATAAGACTGTCAGCTGATTTCTCAAAAGATACCTTGTAGGCAAAAAGGGATGGAAAGAAGTATTCAAAGTCATGAAAGGCAAGGACCTACATCCAAGATTATTCTATCCAGCAAAGCTATCATTTAGAAGGGCAGATAAAGTATTCCCCACATAAAGTCAAGTTAAAGGAGTTCATCATCACCAAGCCCTTTTTATATGAATGTTAAAGGGTCTTATCTAAGAAAAAGAAGACAAAAAACTATGAACAGTAAAATGACAACAAACTCATAACTTTCAACAACCGAACCTAAAAAAAAAACAAAAACAAACTAAGCAAACAACTGGAACAGGACCACATTCACAGAAATAGAGATCACATGGAGGGTTGTCAGCAGGGAGGCTGAAGGTAGAGAATGGGAGAAAAGGTACAGGGAATAAGATGCATAAATGGTAAGTACAAAATACATAGGGGAGGTTAAGAATAGTAGTATGGGAAATTGAGAAGCCAAAGAATTTATATGTATGACCCATGGACATGAACTAAGGTGGGGAAATGATGGTGGGAGGGGGTGTTCAGGGCAGAGGGGAATAAAGGGGAGAAAAAGATGGGACAACTATAATTTAATATCATAATGAATAAAATGTATTTTTAAAAAGATATGTGTACAAACTGCAATGTGTGGGTCTTGTGTGGATGCTGGTTCAAAGAAACAAACTCTTATTTAATTATTACATTTATGAGACCATTGAAATACATTTTAAATACTAACTGGATGTTTCTCCTATTGCAGAATTGTTTTTAAAATGTTAGACGTTGATAATAGTATTTTTTTAAAGTTCTTGTCTTTCGCAGACACATACTGAGATGTCTGCTGAGGAGGGGTACCATGTTTGGGATTTGCTCTCGGCTAATCTGAGGAGGAGGGGTGCATGGGTGGACAGAACAGACTGGCTGTGATGTGTGGCTTGTGGGGGCTGCTGGGTAGTGAACACAGGATTCGTTATGTTAAAATCAAAAATGGAGACCAACCTTGAAAATTTCCTGAGCAGACAAAACCAGTTCAGTCATAGAAAGCTTAATTTAGCTTATTCTACAAGATTAACTTGGCCTGGGTCATTTCTTGCTTATCCCTGTGAAAATCATAAGCAAAACTGAACTGTTTCCAAGGTTGATATGAGGTAACCACTGAAAATGCTAATGTTACAAGCAATCGCTGTGAAGAATAAATAGTCACTGCTTTCTCACCAATATACCCCTGAGCCTCATTCCATGTTTTGGCTGAAGTGCTCCTTGCAAACTGTCTTTTTGGTGTGTGCACAATAAACGGTTACTAATTACTTCTGTTATCTCTGAATTTTTGACAGTTACAATGTTCTATCTACTTTTGTACATGTTTGAAATTTTCTACAATAAGACATTTTCTTTTTTATTGATTTGAGAAACAGAGAGGAAGGGAAGGAAAGAGGGAAATAATTTGTTGTTCCACATAATTTATGCATTCCTTGGTTATTCTTGCATGTGACCTCACTGGGGATCAAACCCACAGTCTTGGTAAACCAGGATGATGCTCTAACGAAATGAGCTACCCAGGGCTTAAGTGTTTTGCTAACTCAAAATATCAGTAAACTAAAAAATAATTTAACTAACTGCCTTAGTTCACTAAGATAACAGAAATGAACAAAATTGGTTAGTCAAGGTGTTAAAATGGAATTTGGCCAACAGCTTATGAGGACATGACTCCTCTTTAAAGGTGGAAAAGAATCAATATAAGCTATTTGTGAAGGCTGCCACAGCAAAGTATCACAGACTGGATGGCTTAAACAACAGAAATCTATTTCATTGTAGTACTAGGGGCTAGGACTCTGAAGTCAAGTTGTCAGCTAGTTTGATTTCTCCATGGCTTGCATGATGGCCCCCTTCTTGCTTTGTCCCAACATGGTCTTTCCTCTGCACACACATCCCCAGTGACCTTTCATGTGACCAAATCTCATCATCTTACAAGGACAACAGTCAGATTGAATTAGGGCCCACTGTAATGACCTCATTTTAACTTAATCACATCTTTGAAGACCCTATCTCCAAATACTGTCACAGTCTAAGTTATCAGGGATTAGGACTTCAGTGTATGCATTTGAAGAGGACACAATTCAGCCCATAACAGCTGCCATACTTAGTAATCTGATGTTGGAAGCTATAACATTCTGGGAATTCAGACAAGTCAACCTCCCTCGACAAACCTGAAAAAAAGCCAGGAAATAGATCAAAGGTGGTTGGGGTGCATTATTTCATTTAGCTCCCAGTGGATTCTAGGGTCCCAAGGAGTTAAAGCAGGCCTAAAAATTATTCTGCTTTGAAGAAAATAAGAATTTTATATAGAGAAAGATTTAAAAAAAAAGTCTCACAAAGTGGGGTGTGCCATTTCCCATCTAAACCCATTAAGCCTGTCAAAGCTTAGATAACCAATGTCTTTCTGACTTTGCTTGAGGCACCTTATCCCATGCAGAGAATAGATGTGTGCAAAAAAACGTCTTTTTGCCTGCACACAGGCTGCACAGAGTCGGCATGAACCCCTCTGTGCCATCTGCATTAACAGGGACAGACACAGGAAACACACTGCCATGAGCAACAACAGAGCTTACCCTCCAGTCCCTACAATCCCTCAAACGGTCCGATCACATGTTCTCTCTACCTGGATTCCCTGCCAACATCTTGTTCAAGGGTTCAGCCAGAACAAGCAGGGCATTCTCTTCACAGGTGGTTTGGTTTTTCTTGTTCCAAATTTTCCAGGCACCTAAACAAATCACAGCAATCTTTCCTCCCTTACCCTCACTCTCCCATCAGTCTGCCAGTGAGATACAGAATTGTGGTGGTTTAATTAGGCATTGTTTTTCCATCTTAAATGAGGTTACATTTCCAGCGATGCACAGCTCCCTCAACTGCCTCCCTTCCCCATCCTTGATGAAAGCTTCCTTTACTCCAAGGTCTTATTTAATCAAATATGTTGGCTAAGCCAGCATCTCTGTCAGCCCCAAACCAACCACTGAAGCCTGTGAAACCCGTCTGCACCATGCTGTACCTTCTCACATCTGCTGATGTGAGAAGGAAGATTACTTTCCAAAATAGCTGTGCACAAGTTTGTATATTTATGTAAGAACTTGAGCAACGTTGTATGAACCCTGCTTTTGGATACACTAATTTCTAGATCTTATCTTATCATCACTTATTGAACAAAAGAGTCCTTGGTCCTTAACTGATCAGACATATTAAGTAACATAAGTTAGACATTCCCATTTTATAAGTCCACAGGCATTCCTGCAGCCAACAATCCTGTATTCCTGAGTTCCCCCAAATCTCTAGTCTAAAACAACCCCACCAAGTAATATGCACCAGAGAGGGGATACAGTAGAGTCTTATGGACCAAGTCACAGGAAAGGGGAAAAGAACTGAAGACTGCAGTATTGGAGAGAGCCACACATAGCCCAGTAGTAACAATGGAGGGAGCAAAGGAAGAGGTTGTACAGGAGAGAACGGGGCGGCAGGGGGTGTTGAAGAGCCTGGGGACCCTCCCAAAATGTGTGGTAGCAGAAGGTGTCCTTGTCTCCACCTTCCTCAGCCATGCTCTGTCGTAGAGACCTTTCCTCTCATGCTGTCCAGATTGTGAGCATGAAATCTCAAAAATCAGTTATCTGGGCTTTGTTTGGGGCACCCATCAGCTACAGCAAAGGACACTGTGGGAGACCCTTATAAACTTTCCTGCTGGGTGTAGCAAAAGCATGGGAAAAACCTGCATTCTGGGGTCAGGCAGGCTTGGTTTCCAACCCAGATTCTTCTATTTGCTATCTTTATAACTTTGGGCAAATTACCTAATTTTTCCAAACCTCCATGTTCTTCAATGTAAAATGTGATAATGCCATCAAAAAATTATTTGGATGGTAATACAAGATATTGTAGGTAAAGTACCTGTCACTTTGTTTGGCTCAATAAACATTTCTCCTTCCAGAAGAACTCCTGAGAGCCAAAACAGAAGGGAACCAGGACCCCCGCCTTTTCGTTATCTAACAACAATAGCACATCAAGGACTCAGAGACAAACTTTTCCTGAGATAAACAATCAGGCAAAATGGATTAAATTACAAGGAAACATGGATTTTACACTTAGTTCTTCCATCTGCCACATTCCAATGGAAAGATTTTCTGTAATTGTGGAATGTAACTGAAAGCTCTCCGTTTGGGGAAAATACAATTGATCTTGTGCAGCCTTGTTGAGATTCTAAATCGTGGCTCTGAACCATAGCTCCACACCCCGCCCAGATCAAATAAATCAGAATTTCTGGGGTTAGGACCTAAGCATTAGTCTATTCTAAATCTCCCTAGATAATTATAATGTGCTGCCGCCGGACTTGAGACCATCTGGTGTACAGTATCCGAAAAAAGGTCGTCCTGAGAGACCTTGGATAGCAAAGAAGACTGCACTCCCTTCTAACACTGGGGCTGCCAAGAAAACAGGTGCTAACAATGTTACCAGGTTCACATCAGAAGTCTCCAGATGACCCAAGCAAGCAAAAGGAGATTTACTGTGAAGTTAACTTATCTTCAAAAACGCCTTCCTAGTTTAATAAGACACTCTGTTTAATGCTGAAAGGCATAGCAATTTAGCTAGTGAAAAAGTTGAACAATCTAAACATCTTTCAATAAAGAAAGTGATAAATAAATTGTGGTGTTCTATGGCAGTTAAAAGTGAATGAATTAGATCTACATGTGGTAACATGGATAGACCTTGAAAATATATGCTGAGTTAAAAAAAATTAAATGACCTGGTTGACCGTAGCTCAGTGGATTGAGCGTGGGCCACGAACCAAAGCGTCGCAGGTTCGATTCCCAGTCAGGGCACATGCCTGGGTTGCAGGCCATGGACCCCAGTGGCTGCACATTGATGTCTCTCTCTCTCTCTCTCTCTCTCTCTCTCTCTCTTTCTCCATCCCTTCACTCTCTAAAAAATAAATAAATAAAATCTTTTTTTTTAAGATGCTTTGGTTCGCAGCCCACGCTCAATCCACTGAGCTACGCCAGCCAGGGCAAATAAAATCTTTTTAAAAAAATTAAATGATATATACAGTACAACACCACTTAACTAAAATTTTAAGCACAAAACAATATTATATATCATTTTAGATATGTAACATATGTAGCAAAAGCATAAAAATATAGATCTGACAGATTAAAAAAGTAGGATAATGGTTGTAGGGTGGAAAGAGAATAGACAGATACAATAATTAATTGTAATGCATTAGTGGGAAAATTTTAATATGAACTAGAAACTAGATAAATTCATCAAGTTACTGTTAATTTTTTAGAGATGTTATTACATTTTATGTAGTTAAAAATAAACCTTATTCTTAGAAGAGACACACTAAGGTCTAATGATATCTACAACTTACATTCAACTGGTAAAACAAAATATACCTGTAGTATGTATACACACACACTCCAAACACATAAAAGCACCCTAGGGCTGGGTAAACTAAAAAGAGTAGAGGAGTTCCTCAGTAGCGCCTGAGGTAACTACCACCATGGTTGTTTTCAGAACTGCAAGTGAAGGTTGATGTTTCCAAGCCCAAAATACTCAGCAGGAGAGTGAAAGCCAGAACCCCAGGCTTTTTCCTCTGGTCTAGTCTACGCATGGATGATTTCTGCTACCTACAGGACCAATCTGTCCTCTCAGTGCACTCTGCTGTCTGCCATTAGCTCCAATTAACACACAGAGCAATTCTCTGTGTATCTGTCTCCATCTCTCACCACTCCATGAGCTTCGTAAGGACAGGAACTATGTCTGTCCTTTTGCTGTTGCCCTTCCAGTCCCTAATCTAATACCTGATGCATAGCAGGTACTTAATAAATATTTGTTTAAATGATTGCCATGGCCATACTTCAAGAGGAAGACCATGCTCCTCTCCTCATCCACCCATCCATGCCACAAGACAGCACAGACTCCCATAAACATGCCCCTTAGGGTTCATTTCTGATGAACACATTGTTCAAATGCTGGGTACACTGAAGTCAGAGTTGAAGCTGCCACAATCCCTGTGCCTGTCCAACAGTTACTTTGGTTTGTTTTTAAAGCTTTTATTATTTGTTTGTAGAGAGAGGAGACGGTAGGAAGAAAGAGAGGGAGAGAAACACTGATGGGAGAGAAAATCATCAACGGGTTTCCTCTTGCACGCTCCCAGCCCACTGAGCCACACAAGTCAAGGCCCAACAGTTATTTTAAAAAGTGTTTATTTGCAGCTATAGAAAAGATTTATATGCTATGATTTGATTAACCCAAATATTCTTTACTTTCCTGCTCATGCAAAAGCATTTACTGTCTCTCTGAAGCTCTAAGGACAATGCTAGGCAGACACACTCACCATCCTCTGTGCACTGGCACAGGTAAATTATTA
Source organism: Tonatia bakeri (assembly GCA_004024845.1). Classification (NCBI taxonomy): domain Eukaryota; kingdom Metazoa; phylum Chordata; class Mammalia; order Chiroptera; family Phyllostomidae; genus Tonatia; species Tonatia bakeri. The sequence continues at coordinate 263,738 of PVIA01001049.1, forward strand.
ACTGGAACTCTTTATTCCACAGTCAGACTCTTATCAATTTATTTTGTTGGAAATCCAGAACAACTGTAATTTCACTATTCCTTCTGAATTTGTTACCAAAATACCAAAACCCTCATCCCAGAAATCCTGAAATTTTATTTTGTTTACTTGGCATAAAGAAACTGACACCATTTAATTCATTTCTTAAACCACTAAATTGAAAACAGATCCTCTTAAAAGTTAGATATACATAATGTTTTTCATTTAAAAACATAAATAATACTGCCCAGTTAACATAAATATGGAATAGAACCTATAATATCCAATAAATATTCATGGGAATACCTTTCCTATATGTTTATTAGTATCATCTCCTGAAAATAGTCCTTTATTTCAAATGTTTTTAAGTAATATTATGTTCTACTTCCCTTAGAAAATAACTTTTAAAATACAAAAAGAATTATATCACATAGATTAAAACAAGAATGTATATTTTTTTATTTGAAAATCAGGCTTTTGAGTGTAAGCTACAACAGCAGTAATCTTTGCCAAAAAAAAAAAATCCTCATAAATATTAGCCTTCAGAAAAGTTCTTCTATAACAACCTGTGGCCCGCCCACAAACCTTAATTAGTTTGAGGATCATGATATAGAACCTCTTCAAACTGGATAGGAGTGGTAGCTCTCTGTGGAGAAATAGAGCAAGCTTTTGTACCAGGTAATTTAAGGAGCAGCAACAGGCTAATATGCAGACAAGAGAGGGTGTAGCATGTGGTGTGGTTCTCAGCGGAGCAGCAGGCCTCTAATGAGGCCCAGTAGTGGAGAGCAGCTGGTAAACTTGGGGCTCAAAATAGGAGGCTCCGAGGGCCTTTATTTGCTAACAAAAGACTGCAAATTGCTCAAAGGCCTGAGTAGGCAATGAGAACATGTTCATATGGTGAGCCAGTATATAAATTTTCAAAACAAATATTACAATATATGAATTTACATTGCAATGAGAATCAGAAGAGTTCCATGATTGTAGGCATTTTGGTAAGAATAGGTACAAAAATTGATGATTAAATTTTGTGTAAGAAAATCACCACCTGCTCCTCTGTTCACTCTGGAACACCCAGACCACACTGCGTACAGTGTGTGTGGTAACTATTTGTGTGACCATGCTGTACACTCTGTCTGCAACCCCAGACAAATGATAGCAAAAAGCATGATATGTTTTATAGTATATTATAAAATTAATAGAATTCATCATGATGGAATTACCACCTAGTTACTCATTAATAAATTAATAACATGACAAATCATATAAACTGCAAGAAAAAGATCAAATCTCTTGTGATAAGAACCAGATCTTAAGGATTGACCCTGAAGAATCTCTTGTCTGTCATTTGCACAGTTTGTTTTTGAACAGCAGTCATTAATTTCAGTAGTTCCACTGCCCAGGAGGTACAACCAGAGATTCCCAAAGGAAAACCAGCTGTATGAATACTAAATATACCATTGGGTTAAATACTGAACTTTTTCACTGACCATTTTCTGGCACTCTGAGAAATCTCAGAAGTTTGTTTCTACAATTCTACATCTCTGGAGAAAACATTTTTAAATTACAAAGAAAAAGCACCAGTATAAGTAGTAATTATCTCGTGTGTGCTCTTTTAAATAAAAGGAGAATACTTTTCACATTCATTATAGATCCAAAGTTAAAAATAAACACTCAGACATAAAAACACATATCACAGGACAAGTTTCTGTCATTTTTTTTAAATAATCTAAATCACTATATAATTGCCAAGAAATCCCCTTACTGATTACAAATACAGGTCCTAATTGAAAGAATTTATTATTCTGTTGACTTTTTTGGACCATTGTAATTGTAACTCCATGATTTATAACTGGAGGTTATTTTTGACTCACATTTTTCCCATCCTCCGCACATCTAATTCTTCACCGCGTTTTTTCCACCCTTCATCTAAAACATGTATGGCTTTCAAAGCCATACACCAGTTTACCCACCGTCTCATCTCTGTGTCAGTGCTCAGACAACAAGCTACACCCCACCTGGCGTTCCCATTTCGTCAGTGCCTCTCAGTTCTCAAATGCCTCAAACCGTGGGCTCTCTACTGTGTCTCTCCTTGACTGAAAGCATGCAGTATCTCCTTATTTCCTCATTTGCTGAAGGATCTGTCTAACATTCAAGCATTCCGCCTGCTGTCCGCAAGCTGTCACCTGCCATTTCCAGGCAAGTACTACTTCCCCTAACAACTGTCTGCTTCCTTGGGTTCACTCCTATCTCAACCCATCTCCACACCCTGACTCATCCCACCTCCCATGGGTCTTGTCATACATACATCTTGGCCCTCATACTAGATTATAATTTTCTGCTGGTGCTCAAGTAATTTAACGATCAAATACACTGTTAGTGTATCCAGATGTGCACATTTGAAATGCAAGTTACAACCCACATCCTATACCAGATATAATTTTTAAAGTTTCTTCCTCCCTCTGGGATGATGTAAGTCACATCCACTGACCAAACTGGCAGATTCTTTCACCTCACACAATACACATGTATTTGTTCATTTGCTCTCTTTCCCTTCCCTCTCAGCTCTGCAATTTACTAAACCTTATTCATTGTTCACAACATTGTATGTAACAGCCTCATTGGAAAATGTCCCATCATTCATTGCTAAATAGGGTAAGTATTCAATCAGTAGAAAATATAATAAATAATGAGCTTAGGGAAGAGAATAAAGTTGCATAGTTCACCCTTTTCCTGCTCACACCCTACCCAGACTGAGACTGGCTTCATTTCAGACAAATCATGGTGCCCAGAACAGACCATGAGAAAGAGTCCTGAGATGCAAGGACAGTTTACTACTATAAGAGTAGACACAGCAAGCTGGTTTTTCCACCAAGGCATTTGTTCCTGTTCTCATTCAGAGTTGGTACTACAGACACAAATTTTTGTTCCTATTTCAAGCCATAGTGAACTGATAAGACCCCTTGTTTCTGATTTGCTTCAGCAAATGGCTGCAGAAGCCGATCACAGTAGCAAGCAAGTGTGTCCCTTAGCTGCCATCTCAGACCCAGGCCCCCACCATCCATGCTCCCTCACACAGTGCTCTTCAAAGCCTGATGAGCGGAGCCCATCAAAAGTCTCCAATGTACAGTGCTCATTCAGTTACAACGTCCATTCAATGTTATTATAGATCATAATGAAAATACCTGCCTCAGGCTAGAGGAGTGGTCCAGTTGGAAGTGAGAGAATAGGAGCCACTCAGCAGGGGCCAAGCAGAGCACCAGACAGCCAGGGTTGGTGGCCCTAAAGGTCAGTCATTTGTTACAAGCCACAGTCAGTGAGCTCCTGGTGACATTACCTAACCTCCTAGATGCCACACTGGAGACCTGCTAACAGATGGAGCCTTTGGTTAAACTATTTCCAGACTTTTGGTAAAAAGAGTTATATTTGGTTTTCAAATTAGCAACTTGCTTTAACCATAAAATGATCATTTCTAAGACTGATTTCCATCAGCAATAGTCTTCCTTCATATGCCAAATTTTACTAGGAAATCCCAACACTAAAGAGTGTGACTGCAGAGTTATCAGCACTTTCTCCAGTGGTAAGAGTCGCACTCTTTACAGATTTCTTCTCTAGTGTGTATGAGTGCTCAGACCACCATTCACGTTTGGTGAGAGTTGCTGAGCATACTCTTAACTCATACACTAGTTAGAATTTCCCACTGTGCACAACACAGTTATAATTACTTTTTAAACTTCTTTCTTCCTTACTGGATAAGGAGCTTCAAGGGGGAAAGGGGAAAGGAATCTTCTCTGTTTTATTCATCAACATATGCCCAGCCCCTAACAATGCCTATTCATGAAAAAGGATATTTGTTGAATGACATGTTTGTGTAAATAACATAGTAACTTCAATCTTAATTGCTATCATCAGCATATCTATGTCCAGAGTTTGGATATGAGACAATACCTTCCAGGTGTTCTTCAGCTTAGTATCTGGCATGACCAATTATCACCAAGAAATATACCCTCTTCAAATATAGAGTAGAGAAAATCAGGAAAAACCCAAGGGAATGGAGAATCTCACCCATACCTCCACAGCTTTCTGTACTGTACTGTACTGTACTTTCTGTACTGTACTGTAGTGTACTGCAACTTTTTGAATGACAGAATCATTTTCTTCCTTGCTGCCCTTGCATAAATTGTTCATTGCTCCAGTCATTCTTCAGGAAGTCATCCAGCCTGAGTTGAGTTTTCCTCTACTAGAAAAACTCACTCAATACCCTAACCTCTTCATCTACTTATTTTCTACTTGTCTTTTAAATCTCAGTTCAGTTCACTTCCTCCAGGAAGCCTTCTCTGACTGCCCTAGGCTGGGTATGACAACTCTCCCTATACCTCCAACAGAATACTCTGCTATCTCCATAATCACACATCACATTATATTAAAATGTTCCTTTTTTTGTTGTTGTTGGTGTCTCCTTAGATTTCTCACTCTGAAACTGCAGGAGTCATGCTTTATGCTTCTTAGTTTCTCTATCTCCTAACACAATGCTGGACAAAGAGTGACTGTTTGAGAAATGTGTAATAAGCTGATCTTGTAATAGCCCTTGCTTGGGAAGGGACAGAGATGGTAAGGCAGGGGCACAGCCACAGACAGTCACACACTCGAGAAGCAGCAGGGCATGAGAAACAGTGAAACTGTGGTGAGGCAGGGCAAGACCAGCAGGTCCTGCAGGCCCCACACAGGCGGTGCAATTCTGAAGAAGACAGGGTAGAGAAACAGGAAAATGGCCTAACTCTCGTCCACTGAAGGTATGAGTTCAGCACAGCATGTTAAGAAATTAAACAGACTGAAAATATAAACCAATTCAGAGAAATGGATGAATAATAAGAGGTTACTAAGGGACAAAATCGTCACTCAGATTATATAATGAACTTGTCAAAAAGGACATCTAGTCTTGCCCAGAAAGGGCCCTGGGCTGCATAGACCACAATAAAGCACTGTGGGATCTGAATCTTGAAGCAGCTTTTTGTTACTAACTGGGTGACTTACTCTTAGAAAGGCCCGGCTTAGCAGAAGAGGTAGAAAATATCTCATTTGCAACTTATCCACCACTAATTACCTTTATTTGCTGCCATAGTCACATTCTTACTTCTATCTAAGAGGGGCAGAAAAAAATTTGAAAAGGGTTCAAAGCACTGAGCATCAAGATCTCCACTGAGACAACCTCAAAAGAAATAGTATAAAATTTACATTTCTCTTGAACCTCCATGACTATGAAATTCTTTTTACTATTAGTACCCAGTACATGAGGTTCATCATAATAGCAGAGAGAAATTTACTTTTCAAAATGTATTCTAAAGTCATTTTTAAATGTCATGAAAGGAAATAGCCTAAATCAGAATTCCTACCCCCAAAAATGTATTCTTTTGACTATAAATTCCATAAGATGTTCATTAATAAGAGTGACTTGTAGGATTGTGAAGTCAAAAAAATCAGAAATACTGAATAAAATACAGACGGGCTTATTGACTACAGGACTTCTTGGAACTTTTATTATGTACATATGCATTCTAAATCTCTAAGAGGATCGTATCTTATGCAGCATATTTGAAAGCCCTATTCCATGGCACATACCTGGGGAAGCCTCAGTTAAGTCTCTTGAAGGGTGACTGCATATTCCTGAACTAGTTGGTTGGTAGCTAGCAGCTCATGATAGAAGAGGTAAATCCTAGTCCCTGAGTCCATAAACTAGCCTCATAGCTATCCATCACCTTACCATACACAATAACCCTGGACATGGTCTGCTCCCAACCTTCTGGGAGCCCCACAAAGAAGAGGTGGGTGCCAAAGTGAATCAGTTATAAACAAACAACCTGTGTACCTGGGCGGAAAAAAATGAAAATTAAGTAGTTCAAGTCAAACACTAATCTGTCAGAAAATCCCAAGAAAATCATAACAAATACCTATTATTTGGTCACCCATCCTTTGATGAGATTGAAATCACAGAAGAAAGCAAACTGCACCAGAATTTTAAATAGTTCATCTAGGTTTAATCCAAGCTGAATTAAATTGAAATTCTGAATCAAAAATGCCCTAAGGAAAACCTTCTGAAAATGATGGGCATAATAATTAATAGGGAAGAAAAGGAAAAATAAAGAAAAAGCAGCAGCACAATCTGTGGAGATCTGTGGAAAATCTAATCTGTGGAACAATCACAACAAATTGCAGCGTAGTCTGGAAAGTGGGCAGAGAGAACTGGAAGTAAAACCGTGGGAGACAAAAGACAGTGCACTCTCTGTGATGTGCCAGCTCCTGCTTCACACAGAGTCCCCTGTAAGAAAAGCAGCTACTGGTGACTGATTGCTCAGAAGTAGCTTCACACTACAGCGCAAGTGACCACACAGGTCACAACTAAATGGACTGGGAACAAAGCTAAACTCAAAGGAGCCATCTATAGGTCGGACACAGTGAATCGGCTTATTCCCCTTGCTTTCTCACCTTTCCGGTGGGAAATTCCTCTTGCCTAGGGAAATGCCTCTGACTGTGAGAAGGTACAGGGGCTGTAAGAATGTAAGTGTGAATGTACAGAGATTTACCTAATTATTCTATTCCGGTCTATTTCTCTTCAAACTCTAAAATTGTCAATCACATCTATTTATTTCCTCTATTTGAAATGTGGGTAAAATTCAGGCAATGCTATTTTTAATCACTAAATTCCCGGTTATCCCATTTTCCCTAATGAGAGCTTAGTATCTTAAAAATGGGAGTTTTGTGGAAAGAGATACATTTAACAGCTATTTAACAGCTGTTATTCTTTGGGGAGGGGGACATTCTTACATCATATGATTTCTTATTTATTCTAAAAATAAATAAATTTTTCCAGCTCAATTTTTTCAAAATTTCAGATCCAACCATCATTTTCAATCTCCCTCTATTCTTTACCTAGCTTAAAAGCAGAACCTGTTCTGCCCATCCTTTGTTTAGGTGAAAAATGGGTAGCCAAAAGAAATTGCAGCCATGGATAACCCAGAGTTATAGGTATGCTCTCCTTTCCCTAAAACTTCAATTGTTCTTGAAGCCATGCTCCAGGCTACTCTGACCACTGATACATGAGGTGAGACAGTTACAATATTACATCAGTGGGAGCCAAAATGAAACTCCACGTAATTTAAAATAGACATTGTTTGTAAGACATTAGCCTATATATTTTTTACATTTGATCAGTGCTATGATAATATATAAGCCCATACTCATTTTGTTAAGTGCCTTTTCCAAATTTTTGAAACTATTCATTTTCAAATCACATTTTTGACTAGGCCTTCATTAAAAAATCAGTCATTATCCTCAAGGATACTTTTTCTTTATTGCTAATTTATTTCAAAAGACTATGTAAAAATAGATATATTACCCAAAAATACTGCAAAATATTGGCAATCTTGATGTGTAAACAGCACACACTTGCAATTCTACTATGCCTCCTCCTGTTCTGGCCATGGACCTATTTCTAGTGTTAGAAGTCAGCCCCAAGCAGCCTTTGTTTATTTGCTTGCATCTGCCAGAGGCAAGGCCAGTGGGCCTGGATGTATAAAAGTATCTCCCACTCAGAAGGAGGCCCTCAGGCCTTTGAGCTAGTAGATGTGCAAAGAAGCTTAAGTAAGTGTGGGAAAACAGCACCTGTGGATCAGAATTTGCCATAAGGCAAGACCTAACATGTTTTTTTTCTGGTTTGCCACAGACAGATGGAATAAGAGCATAAAAGGCTTGGGCAAAGGGTCTCCTGAGCTATTTTCCCCACTGTACACACACAACAGCAACAGTAATGACACAAAGAGACGGTACTTAGGATGGAAGTGTATCCTTAAGAGCAAAGCCCTCTACTGTTATTATTTTCAACAAAGAAATGGGAAAGAGGATGGATGGAAAACACTCCTACACTTCCTCTTCACAGATCAGTACATTTGTTTCTCAGGGTCAGACTTCACTCTTCCAGCAAAGACAGGCAGCTCGGGCGAGGGCAGCCGGAACTGTTGTAATGCCAGTGTCCTAGCTCAACACCACCTAAAGACCGATATCATACCCTTTGAAAAAAAGCTAGCTGCGAGCCACTGGCCATGGCCAAAGCAAAGGACAACCAAAAGGACCATGGGAATCATTTCAGCCACACCCAGGCAGCTGAGCCATTATCTTTACAAGACACAAAACTTAACTGTCACCTGAAATAAATGAGAGCAAGAAGGGCAGAAATATTTCTAAATCTTCTCTATCACTGCCTCACCAAACGTATTATTTAAAAGTGCTGTTAAATTGTGACTGGTGAACAACTGAAGAAAAAAAGACTGCATAGCAGAAAAAGGTGACTGTTCTCAAAATGTTTAAGTAAATGAATGTCATTATTGAAGCCAGGAGAGGGATGCACAGGGCTTCATTATTCTATTCTGTCTGCTTTCTTGTATACGTTTGAAATTTTCTATAATAAAAAGTTTTGAATTACTTTATATCTGTACAATTTTTAGTGTTTCAAACAAAATATAGCTTATATTATAAATAGTATAATGCTAATGGAAAATTTTTATCTGAGATTAAGAATATGATCTCACCTTTAACAGGAACCTAAACAACAAAACAAACAAACAAGCAAAATACAACCAAAGACACTGAAATAGAGAGCAGGCTGACAGTGACCAGAGGGGAGAGGGGAGGGAATTTCAGGGGAATTTCAAGGGAAGAGGGGAAGGGTTTACAGGAACAAGTACAAAGGACACGTGGACAAAAACAAGGCAGGGGAGGAATGGGAGGGAGGTGGGGAGGGCTGGTGAGGTGGTCTGGGATGGGAGTAAAAGGCAGAAAACTGTCCTTGAACAATAATCAAAAATAAAAATTAAAAACTCATTAAAAGTTAAAAAAAGAATATAGCCTGATTAAAATAAGAATCTGCTCTCATAAAATAAGATGCCTGCAGACATCTAAGAGGGAATAATGTAACTACATTATCCTTTCAGAGAAGTTTAAAGGGGATTTTGAAAAAATTTCTGAAACCTTTCTAAATTCATCTAAGGAATATGACCTTGAATTGAAATTTGTGAAATAGAAAGAGACTAAAAATCACTATATGCTCCTCTCCCCTAAAAGCTCTGCCCAAAACCAAATGTCTCTTAAAAAGTCACCCTACTCTCTAGTGTCTACTAATGTACATTGATTAGTACATTTATGCTGACACATTTCAGCATAATTTCAATCTGTGCTCAGCATATATTTAAGTTCAACAAGGAAAAACATATTTTTATAACCTACCTCTTATGTACATAATGTGAGTATTGCATATGTGAACCTTCTTTGAAATTATATTTTTTCTGGCTTTATTGAGGTATAATTGACAAAAAACTGGCTCAGTTTGTTGAGCATCATCCCACAAAGTGAAATGTTGTCAGTTCCTGGTCAGGGGAGTTGCAGGTTCAGTCCCTGGTCGGGGCGCATAAGAGAGGCAACTGATCAGTGTTCCTCTGTCACATCAACGTTTCTCTCCACCTCTTTTTCCCTCCCTTTCCCTCTCTCTAAAAACAAATAAATAAAATCTTTTAAAATTGCACTTTTTATGGTATACATCTTGGTTTTTTATCTGTATACACTAGGAAATAATCACAATCAAGCTCATTTTGAAGGTTATACAGCAGTAATATTTAAACATGAAAGATCTATTTTGAAGACTTTGAGTGGGTTTTCAAACAGGTTCCATTTATGTTATTCAACAAAAGAAAAGTTTTGTGATTTAATACTACCAACATACGGTAATGTCTTTGAGCCAAGAACCAAAATAACATGACTTAAACAGAACTAATGAGACAAGACTTCCAGTTAAGACTAAATTTGATATTTGGAAATAAATGCTAATAGTTAAGAATAACAGCTGGATCACTTTTGTCTATGTAATTTAAGGTAATGAAATAAAATATTTTCAGGAACTGACTATGGCAAATTTTATTACATTAGCTTAAAACATAATTAAGAGATATCTAACAGTTCACTCTGTTAAGAAAAAGAGGTAAGCCCTGGCTGGTGTAGCTCAGTGGATTGAGTGCTGGACTGTCAGTCAAAGGGTTACCAGTTCGATCCCCAGTCAGGCCACATGCCTGGGTTGCAGGCCAGGTCCCCAGTAAGGGGCAAGTGAGAGGCAACCACACATTGATGTTTCTCTCCCTTTCTCCCTCCCTTCCCCTCTCTCTAAAAATAAATAAATAAAATCTTTTTTAAAAATAAGAGGAACTGAAAGTAAAAATTGTTACTAGAAATCTCATCAAATACATTACAGAAAATGAAAACTGTTACTATTTACAATCATCAATACAACAAACACAATGTGTCCAGCAGGGAGCTAGGTAACAAGTATACAGAAATCAGAAAGACACAGTCTTTGTTCTCTGAGCAAGTACATTTGACAGTGAGTCATATGTAGACAGACGCCAGTAATCAGTGCTCTTTTCATTCAAGATAAAAAGGTGGGAGAAGATTGGAATATAGTTTCCCTGACAAGCTCTCTATTCATTAATATTAATTTTTCTTGCATTTTTTGCTATAAAATTGACTCTTAACTTCTCTAGTTTAACTATAGATTATTAAAGTATAAATGTTTGACACAAAGGTTATTTTCATAAAATGAGCTTAATTGTGATTTCTTAATTGCAATTGTATTTACACAGGACTAGGTTTTTATTCCCTTCCTGTAAAACGTAATATGACCACACAGTACTATTACCCAACATTTATTATTCTTCCTTAAAGAAACATTCTAAACTGAAATGGGTGTTATACAGATCATTAATATTCCCTAAACTGTAAGAGATGTTCTGGAAAGAAATGGCTTCATGCCCCCAGAAATGGAAAATGCTGCTTTTCCAGCCTTCTTCTCAGAAAGTCAAATTTCAGTTAAGATATCTATTTAACTATGCTTAACTCAATGTTTCCCAAAAGTATGTGACCATGGAAACATTTCTTTCAAATATCTATTAATAACCCATGGAACCTTGGACAATAAAGGCTAAAACAACCCCTACTCTCCTTTACTAAATGACAAAGGTCATTCAGAACACCCAAATTAAGTTTGTGAGGCGTAATTGAAGTCAAGTGCCGTGAGTAAATGATTGAGTTACCAGAGCCGGGGGGAAGAAAACTATAGACCTGACTCCAAATCTATAAACCAAGTCCAGGCACCGAGACAAATCAGCATAGCTACTGGATAGGCCAGTGAAGCACTGTGTCTAATTCTGAGAGGTAGAAGGTAATCTAGACTCCAGGTAACACTGTGAAAAGAGAAATGGACAGCTAACACCTCAGCTGACTCTTCTTGCACACAGGACAATAATTAGCTTAGGATACCAAGGAAGGCTTCAGGCCTGAAGAACAACAGGACAAGGCAAAGAACTACAGGTTCCCTGTCACCAGGCTAAGGTTTAGGGCTGAGGTTCAGTTCTACAAAGAAAACCATGACACTCATCAGAGAATATGACCAAAACTGGGTAGGAAGCAACTTCATCTAAAAGGCAAGGTTGGCTCTCAAAGGTTGTCCTGAGACACCAAGTTCCTGGCAAGATTAGCTAAGGTAACTCTGGAATTGGTAAAGATGACCAGCAAAGTAGTCACAAAATCCAAAATCCAGGAAAGCAGCTAGATTCAAAGCTGCATGACGTGACAGTCCACACTGTTGACAGATGCTCCTTGTCTCTGAAAGAGCAGGTTCATGTGCATAAGACCCAGCATAAGAGCTTGAAGCATCAGTGGTTCTACCTCTGAGAATAGCAAAAGGCGGAGGCAGAAAAAAGTAAGGTAGAGGCTGACATTTTGATATTGCCAACATTTCTCAGAAAGAAGTGGGAAAAAAGTTGTTATGATTCAGAAAAGACTGGCAGGCTTTTTCCTTTTTTCTTTCCAAGCCTTTTCAATTCTCCCATCTCTATTGTTCCCATTCTGCTTTTAAAAGACAATGAAAAAAAGAGAATTAAAACATAGCCTTCTCCAAAATTATTTATAGAAAGGAAGGGGACATCTAAAAAGCAGTCTGGTGCATGCCATCCCAGCAGAAAGCCCTCTTCTGTGGAATCACTGGCGTATTGTGCTTAGCAGGCCACCTGCTTCTGCCATCCTTCATTTAATTTAGCCTTCATTTATTGCCTGCCTACTCTGACCCCAGCACTGTAAAGGCACAAAAGGAGAACCAAAGCAAACACATGGTTCCAGGAAACATAAGGGTCTAGTTAAAGAGGCAAGAACTTACGAAAGAACTTAAAATTCCTGGGTAAGGGTTGGGGGAGGTGGAGGAGGGTATAGAGGGGATAAATGGTGATGGACAGAGACTTGACGTGGCATGGTGAACAAAGAGAATGTTTTTTAAATTTTTTTAAAAAATTACAATTAAGTGGTAAATAGTCTCATCGTTACTAATTGTGAAGAGGTGAGGGACTCCTTCATAAGAAGTAAATATAGAAACCATAGCAGTTACAGTAGAAATCCACTTATCCCCTGCAAGTACCTCTACTTTCATGAAAATGTTGAAATGTTTCCCCATGTTCTATAATTCAGACTACAAATGTGGAAGAAATAAGAAAATGAAACAATCAGTGTAGGCCAAAACAGTAGGAAAGAGCTTCATGAAGGGTAATATTGGAGGGACACCTTGTAGGAAGAGCAGGAGACATTCCAAGAACAGAAGACTGGAAGAGCATAGTTATGGGCAAAGGACAGGCAGATATTAACGGATGTTTCATTTGTGGGATTATGGAGACAGCAACAGATGAAACCAAATCAGGGAGAACTGTATATAGAAGAATAGGAAGTTAGGGATTGAAAAATGACACAACTATAAATTCTTAAGGAGGATAAACTCACAGAACCATTGAATCAGAGAACCTCGGGGTTATAAAGGACCTCAGAAATTATCTAACACAATTTTCAACTCAGTGAAATAATAATAATATCCACATGTGGTCATACAGCCACCGCCAGAAAATTTCTGATGAGAAAGAGAAGTTGCCATCTCTCTAGAGAAAGAGAGCTCAAACTGTTAGAAACGTCTTCTTTACAGAGTTCCATTGTCCTCCTAAGTTGATCTATGGAGATACAGAAATATTTTTAAGCGTGTCATTCCACCTCACATGTAAGTGCCAAGAATAAGCGTGTGTTTTGGCACTGCTTAGCAGAATATATTACAAAGGATGGTGACTCTCAATTCAAAGAAAATCCTAACCTGCAGCTCCATATCCACTTCCGTCCAGAAGCCCCCAAAGGACTGTGTCTGCTCAAACAAGCTCTTTACTGTCATGAGACAAATTCATATCTGAACATCTCCAAATTGCTCAGATTAAACTGGGTTTGTAATCATATGAGACTACATCATTAGGGTTTCCCCCAAATGGAGCCTAATCTCAAGAAGTGAAAGATATAAGCAGGCTTTGGCCAAAACATTTCTGATTACAACATTCGTGGACCTTATAATTTCTTTCTGCTAGTGAAAGAATGTGGTTCTGTTAAGGAATCTGCTGGTGACTCTGAAGCATGTCAGAGTTTAGCATATGGCTTCTTTTACACTTAACAGTAGAGAAAAACAAATTTCTACTTTAATTAAAAGAAGGGGTTTTTTTTTCCATTTTTATTTCTTATCTTTTGTCCATAAGAAGTCCCCATGACATGGCATAGAAAAGTCACTCATTTGCAATTCCAATTTTCTTACTGAATCAGGTGTGCCCCAAACCATATAAATAACTGACCATTGAGGAGAGAGAGGACCAAATACGCCACAGCAGCCCCTTCATAATCATATAAAGCAGGGCTTCTCAACTTTGGCACTGATGACATTTGGGACCAGATAATTCTTTATTGCAGGGACTGTCCTGTATATGGTGGAACGTTTAGCAACACCCCTGACCTCTACCTACTAGATGCCAATAGCAACTTCCTCTCTAGTCATGAAAATCACAAATATCACCAGACATTTCCAATCCCCATTCCTGGTTGAGAACCACCTACATAAAGGTATAGTCTTGGTTAAAACCTATTCTGGGCTCTGCATTCCAGGTGTATTTCTAAAGTGGTGATGGCTGCCATTTCTGGCTTACACCCACATAAAACCTGCTGTTTAGTCCAATCTCTTCAGAGAAAAGTGGGAACACCCTATTTCTTGACAAATGACTTTGATTATTAGATTGTACCACAATATGCATCAAAGTACAAGGACAGAGCTTTAGCTCTGCTGTCAAGACAACCGCTGCCTCTTCAAGCAAAAGGAAAATCAAAGATTTGTAGTATGCCAGTTGAGTCGGAACCTTAAGCTAAAGGCAAGTGCTGTGGCCACGACTGAGCACCTGGCACTTCCCTGTGAGAGCTGAATACTCAAGAAAATTGAGACTTCAAATGAGCTACCACCTAACAAGCTGCAATTTTGTTTCATTGGGGGTAGAGTAGGGGATGAGTTACAGGAAGAAACCAGAGGAGAATTCAGCATGACAATCTATTTGCTAATTCAGTGAGGAGAATTTCAGGACAGTCTTCAGAATGCGGCAAGACAAAGGCATCATTATCTATAATTACTGCTTACCAGTAGCACGGATTGATAACAAGCTTTCTCCGCCGATCTTACCCCGCCATTATGAGAAGAGGCGATTAAACTAATTAACAAATCAACTTTTCTGTGCAACATTGGATTCAATAGCAGAAAATAATGAGAAAAAGCTAGTTATTTGAAAGGATGAAATGAAATAGAAATCTGAAGTTAACAACAATATGGGTAGGAAGCTAGAATAATCAACAAATGTATATACATTTTGACATAAGACTATCTGATTGCACATTGGCAAATACTGGGCTATTTGTTTAAAGCTACAGTTTACATAGAAGTTGCTTTATTTCATCATGAAAAGCATATACAAGTATAACAGGCATGCACAACCCTGTATATGTGACACATACAAATATAAAATAATGCCTCATTATTGATAAGTCAGACTATCAAAAACGTCAATGATCTCAGTAATGGATACTAACTCAAAAGGAATCAGAAAACATCCTTTGAGCCATAAAGTCACATTCACTAGGAAAAAGCAAAGAATTACTCTTAAAACATTGTTGTATTTTGTACTTCTTTCAACTCCCCTACTTTGGGGCTGGGGACAGTGGGTCAGGGGAGAGCACCATGTCTTACAACCGGCCTCTAACGTGGTACATTTCATTCACCACAGGTGCCCAGTAACCTCGAGTGCAGTGCTGACCTATGTAGTGGTGACAGCCACATGGGGTTATTGAGTGCTTGGCTAGTGCGACTGAGGTACTGAATTTTCAATTTTATTTAATTTTAACTAATTTTAATTTTAAAACTGATATTCAGTTGCTCATTGGGGAACTTTTAAGTTCCCCTATGGGGGAATCTACTCTTTCCACTGTAAATCTTATGAAATCTAAATAAAGAACAAGTATCTAATAAAATGCAATGGAATTGAGATGTGCTAAGAGAGTAAAAGAAGAACACAATATTTCAAATATTTGGTATAAAAAATGAATTTAAAATATATCACAGTATTTGCATATTGGTTACATGTTGAAATAATAATTTTGACATATTGGGTCAAATAAAATAAATCACTAAAGGTCATTTCACCTGATTCTCTTCATTGAATGTGACTACTAGGAAACTTTAAATAATGTATTTGGTTATTAGGTCAAACTGGTCTATAAAGTGCATGAATGACTGCAACATACAGCAGCATATCAGAAGCGACAAGAGAATACTGACAGCAACCAAAAATGGCATCTACAACTAAATTCAACAAAGCACAATTACCTGGAGACATTTAAAGTAGTGTGAATATACATGCCTACCTATTTCAGAGGTCTGAAAGGTATCATGGTTATTATGTATTATAACTCTTTACCAAAAAAGGGGGGGGGGATCTTTTCTGCCTACTCTGTTTAAGAAGATATGATGGTGAGCCTTAGGTTTTAATAGTTGATAATAAGTTCCATTCGTCTAAATGTTTTGTTAATATTTAAAAATATTTAATTTCCACAACTATATGAGGTAGATATTATTATCACATTCACCGTTTTGAGGTAAAGAAACTCAGGCTTATAGAAGTTAAGTAATTTGTCAGGGCTACACATATTTACTACAGTATTCTATTACTTCTGTCAAAATTATTTTCCAATATTCACAAATGTACATTCTTGACAAAAGTGTTGCTCTCCTCTATCTTGGAATATTGTCCTTAACAGAGCTGCTGTTCTGGAGAGGTTAAGCCACATTAACCCTGGGGATGAAAGTTCTGTGAGACAGCACGTAAAGAGCTCCATCACATTCTTGAACTTCAGTAAATAAAGTTCTGCTGGTGGAGGGCCCATGGAAAAGCTGGTTTATAAAGTCTCTCTCTTAATTTCTGGTTAAGAGTTGTTATAAAGTCTAAAATTCTCTATGGTTCTTCAACATGGTGAATAATATTCTAGCAAAGACTTAATAATAATACATGAAACAGTGAACAAGACAATGTTTGCATTGCATTACACCAAAAGGAAAGGTAAATATTGTGATTTTTTTTTAGGTAAATAGAAATTATCCTTAATCTCTGTGGTTTCATTCAGTATGTAAAAGGTTTCATGCAAGGTCAGGATGGCAGCATAGGTAAACACAGCTTGCCTCCTTGCACAACCACATCAAAATTACAACTAAACTATAGAACAGCTATCATTCAGGAGCATCATAAATTGAGCTGAATTGAAGTCCTACAACTATGAAATTAAAGAAACTGAGACTACATTGAGACTGGTAGGAGGGGCAGAGATGTAAAACAGGCTGATACCACACCCACATGTGATGGATAAAAATTGGGAGGGATATCTCAAGATCAAAGAGTCCCTGCCCCACACCAGGCCCCCCAGCCCAGGGTTCCAATCCCAGGAAAATAAGTTGCCATAACTTCTGGCTATAAATGCCAGTGTGGATTGAGGCTGTAGAAGACAGAAACTGCTGGACTCCCTGGCAGTGCCTCTTAAAAGGCCTGAACACACTCAGACTCACTCCCTATAAGCTTCAACATGGGAGAAGCAGATTGAAAGGCACCAGAGCCATATGAGGGGGGAGTGAATTGTCTGGCACCAGGGCAAGAGCTGGGGCCAGCTTTCTCCCAGACAGAAGTGCTGCAGAGGCTGCTGTTCTTTTTCTGAGCCCTCCCTCCACAGAGCCACAGAGTTAGCAGATGGGCACCATATCTGAGATTCCATCAAACTGGCTCACAATGTTTGCTTCACCTTGGTGATTCCCTGAGGCCCCACCTCACCCAACTTTCAGGCCCACGCAAGCTGTTTCCAGTGACTTTTCCATACAAATGACTTGTCTTGGCCCATACTTCAGATTTTCCTAAATTATCTCAAAAAAGCAACATCTGACTTCAGTGAGCCTCATACCTCTTACTAAGTTGCCCCAAGCCAGGCACTAGCAGCAGCCAGCCTTGGTTCATAGTGTGGCCTCACCTGGGCACCTCCCCGCCCAGCACAAGTAGCAGCCATCAGCAGATTACTTTGTAGCTTATGCTGTGTGACCCTGGAAAGAATACAGGCAATAGCTGACCTTGGGTATGCCAATAGCAATCAAGGCTCAATTACAACAAGAGATGTACAGAGCCACACAGTGGGTATACCTCAAGTACCCAGGTTGAGTGATAGGAGAGGCTGTGCCACTGGACCCTATAGGACACCTATTATATTAGGCCATGCTACCAAGTCTGGGAAATGTAAAAGTTCTATCTAATACATAGAAACAAACACAGGGAGGCTGCCAAAATGAGCAGACAGATAAACACAACCCAAGTGAAAGAACAGAACAAAACTCCAGGAACAGAACTAAACAAAATGGACAAAGCAAGCTACTAACTTCAGAGTTCAAAACACTGATTATAAGGCTGCTCAAGGAACTTAGTAAGAACATCAGCAGTATAAAAACTATCCAGTCAGAAACAAAGAATGCACTAATTAAAATAAAGAACAATTTACAGGGAATCAACAGTAGAGTAGATGAAACTAAGAATCAAATCAGCAATTTGGAATATAAGTAACAAACAACCAATCAGAACAGCAAGAAGAAAAAAGAATTCAAAAACTTGAGGATAGTGTAAGGAGCCTCTGGGACAACTTCAAGCTTATCAACATTTGCATCATGGGGGTGCCAAAAAAAAAAAGAGAGAGAGAGAGAGCAAGAGATTGGAAACCTATTTGAAAAAATAATGACAGAAAACTTCCCTTACTTGGTGAAGAAATAGCCATACAAGTCCAGAAAGCACAGAGAGCCCCAAACAAGATGAACCCAAAGAGACCCACACCAAGACACGTAATAATTAAAATGCAAAAGGTTGAAGATAAAAAGAGAATCTTAAAAGTGGCAAGAGAAAACCAGTTAGTTACCTACAAGGGAGCTCACATAAGACTTCCAGCTGATTTTTCAAAAGAAACTTTGCAAGCTAGAAGCGATTAGCAGGAAATATTAAGTGATGAACAGCAAGGACCTAAAACCAAGACCACTCTACCCAGCAAAGCTATCATTTACAATAGAAGGACATATAAAGAGCTTCCCAGAAAAGAAAAAGCTAAAGGAGTTCATCACCACCGATTACATGAAATGTTAAAGGGTCTTCTTTAAGAAGAAGATGATCAAAAATATGAACAATAAAATGGCAATAAATACACATCTATCAGCAAATGAATCTAAAAAACAAAATAAACAAACAAGCAGAACAGAAACAGAATCAAAGATACAGAGAACGTTTTGATGGTTGCCAGGTAGAAGGAGGGGCCAAAGAGATGGGTGGAAAAGTTAAAGGGATTAAGAAGTATAAGTTGGTAGTTACAGAATAGTCATGGGGATTTAAAGTACAGCATAAGAAAGAGAAGCCAAAGAGCATATATGCATAACCCATGGACATTGACAGTGATGTGGGTAATGCCTGAGGGATAGTGGGGAGGCTGGTTGGAGAAGGGGAAAAGGGGAAAAATTCAGACAACCTAATAGCATAATCAATAAAATATAATTTTTTTAAAAAGTGTGCCCACCACACAGTTCCAGAAAAAAAGAGGTTTCACGCAATGAATGTTTGGGGGAAAGAATAAGGTGCTAGAATATTTAACGAGAGGGTGAGAATTAAGAAAGCTAAATAATGAAGCGAACAGTTTGAAGAGAGGTAAGGGATCAGAAGGCAAAAAGCTATAGAAAGATCAAAAGACTTAAACCCCATGTGAACTATAAGGGAAGTAAAATAAGCAGCTTAATAAGGAATTGATTGAGAGGAGTAATAGCTGCATGCATTTGAGAAAATGAGCCACTTTTTGAGTATAAACATTAACCAACATAATTTAGTAGCACAGAATGTTTCATGTGTTATTATCAAGCTATTCAAGCTATTAGGTTTCTCTATTTTCTATTCATTGCCTTGGGGTTTTTTTTTTTTTTTCCTTTTGGTGATTGTTTTCTCTTTCTAAACAAAAATTAATATACTCAGAATCTAGGCATTATTATTTCAAGACATGGAAAATTAAGCATATAGAATTAAGATTCTTAGTTTTCTTAAAAGGAGAAATCAGAGCATTACCTCTTATTCAACCATCTGTTTTTAACCTATTTGGTAATGGGAATGGGAATAGATACTAAAAAGTTTTGTGAACCACAGAATACCCAGGATGGTGTAAAGGTGACCACTGTTCTACCTATTTCTGTGAGTGCCTTGGGAAACATCACCCTATGTGCCTATAATTTTCTTCTGGTACCTTCAGGATCAGTTCTGCCTTGTCAGGAAGGAGAAAGAAATCAAGTTTTTCTTTAATCTCATTAGGGCCCCACTGTGCAGGCAGACTATTTCGGAAGGTGTTTAGTGATTTTTATTTGCTGCATTTTTTTCAAACAGGAGGTGCAAAGGAAAGAAACACTGGTGGCCTGTCAATTCTGGACGCTCCATGAAAAGACCTGGCTGTCCTCACGAAATTTACCCAACTTGCTTTGCAGGGCTCCTATCCTGACCACAGTCACTCAGTTACCAAGTCCAAAGAACCCGGCAAACTCTGTGGCCTGGGCAAGAGTTAATACTGCCAACAGTGCACGTGGTCACTGGAGCCTTTAACAGAAAAGGCTGGAATCAGAAAGGATTACTTTATGGAAAACTTAACATAAAAAACATTTAAATCTTTAACAGAAATTTTCTTGCCTTGATATGGTATCTTTCACAAGATTATTTTTGTCACATAATGTTCACAAATCTCCTTATGCTTTAGTCCCTTGGGAAACAATGTGTACTGTGTCTCTATATTATTTTTTAAATCCACTGCATTTAAATCCTAAGAACAAGTTATTAAAAAGTCATGATAGCTACTGCCATTCAAAACAACCATAACAAAAAGAATTCACATGTAGAGATGTGTTTGTATTTATTTTTTATTGTTTATAAATATTCTAACTCCTTTTCATCTTGTTTCTTTTAAATAAGCTTTTGAACCTTCGAAAAGAATATATATTTTTTGCATTCATTTGAACGTCTTTTCTGGTTTAGAACTTGTCTCAAGGGAAAACCTTGAAAGAAAATTAAAACTTCTTTTTAAAGCCCACAGCAATTTATTAATATTTTAGAGCTTTTCAA
Organism: Tonatia bakeri; assembly: GCA_004024845.1. Lineage (NCBI taxonomy): Eukaryota > Metazoa > Chordata > Mammalia > Chiroptera > Phyllostomidae > Tonatia > Tonatia bakeri. The sequence continues at coordinate 284,386 of PVIA01001049.1, forward strand.
TACAGTTGTAGTAACAAATTGGATTTTCACTGTTTGATATAAAACAATTGTTTTATTCCTACTTCAAGTGCTTCACTGTTTTCAAGCTTGTTAATTAAATGTTTTATTTTAAAAAATACTGCCCAAGTTTCTCAAAACTTCATCTGCACCTGCTCCATAAATGAAAAGATGTCCTTGAAACAACTCCAGTTTATTCAGTGGAAAGCCATTTATTTCACATAAGAATTCAGTCTTTTACCTGTAAGCTTTAACATGAGTTACTATGCATTGTATTCTTTCACCTTTTATCTGCTGTCAATTAATACAAGCACTTTTAGTGTGCACAAGGGGAAAAAAGACGTTGTTTGGAATGTCACTTCCATTGTCTAATGCTCCTGTGTGTGTGCTCAACTGACATCTCTGTAAAGTTATTTGGTGGTTTTATCTTTCAGTCTAGACCTTTCAGTCTTTCCCCATCATCCGTTTTCCCTACAAGTTCATGTAGTGTGATCTGATGAGGTATAAGGATTGTATGGAACAGTTTAAACTACCACAACTTCTCAGGAATTTTCATAGCAGAGCTCAATTTAGTAAAATGCTTTCTGGCACAGAAATGAGACACACCAAATCTTTTTGGACCACAGAGACCTTATTCGTTCTTGCCAGAAGCATTGAAATTGGTAAGATTAAACACCACTGGGGACAGGTCTTCAGTGAATGAATTTTAGACACAGATTAATTTAAGGTGTTAAAATATCAAAATGACAGTGTCCATTGTCCTTACTCAGCTAAGAAAGCTCATAACTTCTGCTAAAAGAACTTCTGAGACTCAAAATTGTCAATGGTGTATTAAGTTTTTCAAAAGCAGATTGTAAAATCATGTGAGGTACATTTTTACACATGTAAAAACCACATACTCCATATATACACATGACAGAAGAGGGTCTGGACGTGACAGACCAAGACATTAATGTTGTTTTTACCAGGTAGGGGATACTGTGAACATTTTTAAATTGTCTTCTTTTGGTTAGTTTGGAATTTCTGGGATTTTTTGTAATAAATATGTACTTGTTTCTGATTTAAAAGGATGAGCTTTATAAAATTACTTTCAAAAGATGTGTCGGGCTGCATTATATCAAATACAAGAAGTGACAGTAGAAAAACATATCTTTAATCATCAACTGAATCACTGAAATAAATCAAAATTTCATTTGGGAAAGGTATGAAGTTATTTAACAGCTTTAAAGATATTTTGACAATTATAAGAAACTTTTTGTTGAAAAAAACTATAAAATAGAATTGTCTATATAGTTTTCACTGAACTGGTTAAGTATATCCTCATTGTTATGCAATATATCTCCAGAACTTTTCCATCTTGTAAAACAGAACTCTTTAGAGAAACTCTCTGTTTTTCCTTCCCCCAGCCATTGGTAACCACCATTCATTCTACCTTATCTTCCTGATTTTAATCATTTTACATAAGACACATAAGTGGAATCATATTTTTCCTTTTGTGACTGGCTTATTTTACTTAGCATATTGTCCTCGAGATTCATCTATGTTGTTGCATAGGATAGTACTCCCTTCCTTTAAAGGGTGAATAGTATCCCATTGTGTATACATACTGTATTTTGTTTATGCATTCATCAGAGAATCAACATTTGTGTTGCTTCCATCTCTTTGGTATTATAAGATTGCTATAACCATGGGTTTGTAAATACCTATTTTAGACTCTGCTTTCTTTACTTTGAATGCCCCTAGAATTTGGTTTACTAGGTCATATGATGGTTCTATTTTCAATTTTTTGCAGAACTGCTACATGGATTTCCATAGCAGTTGCTCCATTATATAACCTCAGCAACAGTGCACAAGGGTTTGAATTTCTCCACATCCCCACCCACAGTTACTTTCAGGGCAGGGGGTCGTAGTGGTTATCAGAATGTATGCAAGGTAATATCTCATTTTGGTTTTGATTTGTATTTCCCTAAAGATTAGTGATGTTGAGTATCTTTTCATATATTTATTGGCCATTTGTATGCTACCTTTAGAAAAATACCTATTCAAGTCTTAATTTATTTCCTGATCAAGTTATTTGTTTTTCTGTTGTTAAACTGTAGCAGTTATTCATATATTTTAGATATTAACATCTTGTCAGATAATATAATTTGCAAATATTTTCCCCTATTTTGTAAGTTATCTTTTCACAGCTGTTGATTGCATCCTTTGACACACAACAATGTTTATGTTTGATTTGTCCATTTTTATTTTTGTTGGCTATGCTTTTCATGTCATATACAAGAAATCATTGTCAAATCCAAACTCAAGATTTTTTCACCTGTGTTTTCCTCAAAGAGTTTTATAGTTTGAGTCTTATTTTTAATATATTTTGAGAAAATTGTAATACATGGTGTAATGTGTCTGATTTTTTTTCCCTTTGTATGCAGATATCCAGTTGGCCCAATGCTATTTGTTGAAGAGATGGTCTGTCACCATTGAGAAGTCTTGGTACTCTGCTGAAAATCATTTGATCATATACATGATGGTTTATTTATGGGCTCTCTATTCTTCTCCAATAGTCTATATGTCTGTCTTTATGCCAGTACCACACTGTTTTGATTAGAATAATAATTTTTGTAGTAAATTTTGAAATCATGAAGTGTGAGACCTCCAACTTTGTTCTTTTTTTCCCAAGATTGTTTTGAGTATTTAGGCATCCCTTGAAATTCCTTATGAATTTTAAGAAGGGTTTTCTATTTCTGAAAAAAATGTATTATCGGGACGTCTTAAAACATTTTTTAATGGTTTTCATCAATGTTTTCTAATTTTAAATGTACAAATCTTTCATTTGCTTGATTAGGTTTATTTCTCTGTATTTTTATGGTATTATAAAGACCATCTTAGTTTCCTTCATAAATTTTTTATTTAACCTAAGTTTTTTTAACTTAAGCTTTTATTTCTTTAAAAAGCTTCATTGTCTCATCAATTTGTAAAAGGCATTCTCATTTCTTTTTTTTTAAGATTTTATTTATTTATTTTTAGACAGGGAAGGGAGGGAGAAAGAGAGAGAGATAGAAACATCAATGTGTGGTTGCTGGGGGACATGGCCTGCAACCTAGGCATGTGCCCTGACTGGGAATTGAACCTGCGATGCCTGGTTTGCAGCCTGCGCTCAATCCACTGAGCTACACCAGCCAGGGTGGCATTCTCATTTCAAATCCTACTACTTCAGCAATAGTTCTGGAGTCTGGGAAGTCCAGGATTCTGTCATCAGCAGATTTGGTGTTTGATAAGGGCCCTCTTCCTCATTCATAGATGGTACCTTCTCATATCTTTACATGAAAGAAGAGAGATAGATTTTAAGACACTTTTTTATACTACCCCCAATTCCACTCTCCCTTTAGCCACAACTTCCACCAACTCCCTCTGGAACACTCTCTCCTCTTGTTAAGAGCAGAAACAGAGCATACGTTTTGTGAATTAGTGGTATTCCACTTCGCAAGAATGGCAGAAAGGGAGGGGCCAGGATAATGTATCTCATGGCATTAATCCCACCACATTGCCTGTGGACTCCTGTCCCAGAGATACCGTGAGTAGTAGAGATATATGGAAAGAAATAAAAATGTCCATTTAAAGAAGCTCTCATTTTCATTCCCAGTGAAGTATTTTGAAATGACCAATTAACACTGATTTGCCTAAATAGCAAACTATGTTTTCTTCAGAGCTTTTGTGGATGACTTCCAGGATGTAAAGTAAGGCATGTTGTGTCATTAAGTTGTTCATGATGACTGGTTATTGATCTAACCATAGACTGTACTAACTAACCCTCAGAGACTGATATTGTTCTATAGTTGGTTTTAATATGATTCTTAAAATAACCTTTATTTAAATATTATTTAACAATTCTTTTTATTTAGTGTAATTCTTGAGATGTTTTTCACTGATCACATATTAAAGTTCAATCTATAAACTGAAAGCATTTGCTTTATCTATTTTAAGATTTGCTTTCTCTAAATATAAAGATATAAAGATAGGTATTAATCTGTTATATGGAGATATAAAATATAGATATTACAGGCATATAGATATTGCTAAACCATTTGAGAGTCAACTGCATACAGCACTTCACCTCTAAACACTTCAGTATGAATCTCCTAAGAAACGGACATTCTCCTTTATAATCTTAATGCAATTAGCACACTTAGATAATTAAACATTAATCTAACACTACTGTCTTACATACAATTCATATTCGGGTTTCCCTAATTGTCCCAGTGATGTCCCTCAGAACTGGATTTGGGGGATTTTTGGTGTATGTGTGTTTGTTTCCAACTGGGGATCCAATCAAAGGTCACACATAGCATTTAATTGTTTAATCATTTTGTATTTTTTAATTCCCTTTAATCTAAAACACTTCTTCAGCTTTTTAGTGCTTTTTAGTCCTTCATAACATTGCCATTTGGGAAAAATCTAAACCAGTTGTTTTTGAAAAATACCCATCAGTTTTAATTGGCCAGTTCTTCAAGATCAGATTCAGGTTAAACATTTTAGGCAGGAGTACTACATGGATGCTATTAGGTCATTCTAAGTGCATTTCATCGAGGAACACAAGTCACTTTGTCCCATTACTGGCATGTTAAATTGGGGGTGTAGGTTACCAGGTTTCTGATAGATTGGAGAGGTTACCTTAATAAGTAATCTGTGGTGTGAAACTAGGATTTTAATATTGCCAAGTTGTAAGAAATATCTTTGCTTCAAAGTTTTACAGTCTTGTGCAGAAATGGTATTACTGTCACAATGGAAAGTCTCTCTCTGGTAGTCTACCCTCTCCCCACCTCATTCTGAGCCTCTTCCTTCAGCATTTTTTCCACCCTTCCAATCCTATCTTACAGCTTATTCCTCTTCTGCCTGCTCAAATCTCAGGCTTTCAGCCCATATTCCCTCATCAGTAAGTCCTCCTGCACCCTGAACCTGTCACAGACTGTTCCCTGTACCTCTAGAGTTAACTGAAACTTAGGCTTCCCACCATTCCAGGACCCAGCACCCTGAGGGCTCTCTTTTTTGAATAAGTATCCCTTGGCACTTCCAAAGGATCTGGGGATGTCATTCTCCTACCCTCTGCAGCATCCAGATAACTCCATTTCCACACAAGTCTTTGAATGTCATGTCATGCCTCTGTACAACCCTCTAAATCTCCTTATGAGTGTCATCTTTGACCTTCAAATCTTTCCTCCCCTAATATTGGCACCTAGTTACTTTCTTTCCTCTGCCTTGGCTCCTTTCATCATTCTTTGGGACTTCAACACCATTTTTTAAAACTTTCCCAATAGTACCACATAACCTTAACATTTTAAACCCTAAAGACGTTACTTCCACTGTACTTCACAAGTCCATATCCATGACCATATCTTGGATCTTATCATCACCCATAAAAGTTTCACACCTAAAATCTCAAACTCCAAAATCCCCTCACCCCACAAGCTTCACCTGACCTAAGTGCACATGCCATCTTGGTTGCATCATGCTGAGACACCTCAGCTCTTTTTTCTTCTCCAAGTGCTTGACCTATAAGAACCCTTTCTCCATGCAACTCCTCTTGGCAACTCCCTTTGCCAAGACTAAACTAGTATGATCCACTCACTCACATTCTCTTAATCTTGTACTGTTGCTAAGCCCTTCAGGAAAAAATCATAATCACGGAGAATACCTGCTTTCCTATTTTCCCCAGCCGCTTCTCCCCAAGCCTTGTCCATCTCAGTCACAGCACCAACCACCCTAGGTTGCACACTTAAAGTCTAGAAGTTAACATTGATTCATCTTCTTCCTTCACCTTCGACACGAAATCCATCTCCACATGCTTTGACCCTGTCTCCAAAACATACACCAACATCCAACTAGTTATCACAACCTTGTAGGGTAAACGGAGTCAGTCTGGCTCCCTCACCCAGATGTCTGGGAAACTAAGATAAGCTGTGTTCTCATAGCCTTGAGACTGGGTCCAATAAATGGTTCCCATAGCCTAGAGTGGACCCACATGCGCAGAATCTCACTGTGTTATATGATATCCTGACACCCTGCCGGCTTTGTATGCATGTAGTATAGTATATATGAGGAAGTTAGGACTTCCCACTGAGGGACAGATGACATGCAGAGACACACAGGGACATGCAGTGCAACAAGCAGGGGTACAGGCAGCTTGAGGCATGCATGCATCACCACCCTTGAATAAAAGCATGTCAAGCATCCCCACAGTTCCATGCATTTTCTTCTGTCTGCCTGCATCCCAGAACCTGTCTAGCCTTGAAACACACACAACCACCTCTAACACTAGAGACCAAGCAGCATCTCTCCCTTGAAATGCTCCCATCACTTCCTAGGTAGCCTTTCTGATTCCATTCTTGCCTCGCTCTGCAATACCTTCTCCACCCAGCAGCCAACAGGATCTCTTTAAATCACTGCCCTACCTAAAACATTCTAATGGCTTCCCACCACAGTTAGAACTAAAATCGCTGTCCTTGCCTTGACTTATACAGCCCTAACTGACCTCACCTCTGCCTACATTAGGTGTCTCAGCTCCTCCCAGCCTTCCCTTTGTCACACTGGCCTTTCTCTCTGGAGAGCACCAGACTCAATGCTGGCATAACACACTTGCATTAGCTTTGCCCTTTGCCCCAAAGGATTTCCCCTTGATATCCACTGTCTAGCTCCTCTGGTCATTCAGGGACCTCATCTAAAATGTCCCTTCCTCAGAAAGGCCCATCTGACCACCTGGTACATAGAAGTTCCCCAGTCCCTCCAGGTCACATCATCTAATTTTACCTGCATAGCACTTGGCCAGCATGTCTTGTTTATTTACTTATTTGTTCCTGTTTTTCTTCTGCCACTAGAATTTAACCTTCATGAGAACAGGGATTTTGTTCACCACTGCACTTACTAGCACCTAAAATGCTGCCTGGCAAAAAGTAGGCACTCAAAAAACATTTTGTGAATGAATGCCAACTAGAAACAAATATAAATTTATGACTTACAATTTTTTATCATCAGTAAAGTGGAGAATAATAATATTATCTAACTCATAGGATAATTATGAAGATAAAAGTAGTTAATATGTATTAAGGGTTTAGGGCAGCATCTGGCACACTGTTTGCTATTAATATTATTATTTGTAAAATGAATGAAATAACAAAAACAAAAAGGGTTGCTATCCAGCAGAAAAAAACCTTGTCAGCCCAACCATATACTGACTCATTAATTTCATTTCTTTTAAGGTTTTTGTTTTTATTTATTTTTTGAGAAATAGGAAGGGAGGGAGAAATGGAGAGAAACATTGATGTGTGAGAGAAACATTGATTAGTTGCCTCTCACATGTCCCCAAATGGGGATCTGGCCTGCAACCCAGGCATGTGCCCTGACCTGGGAATTGAATCAGCAAACTGTCATTTGCAGTCTGGTGTTCAATCCACTGAGCTACACCAGCCAGGGCTAATTTCATTTTTAAAATATGTATTAATTGCTTACTGTCTTCCTGTTACTATGAGTAGCACTACAGAGCAAAAAAATGAGATACAGTTTCAGTCCTAACAAAGCTCACATTTTAGTAAAGATGTCAGGTTCATAAGCAAAGATTTAAGATGTGTTATAAATATTATAATATTACATGTATAAAATATCTTGAGAATAATTACTACTACTGCTAAAAAAAAATCTAGGAAGGCTTTGCCAAAAATATAACAGTTGAGCTAGTCCTCTCCGCCACACCAAGGGAAAAGAAAGCATTCTAAGCAGAGGTTACAGCATAGTAAATATGCCTCAGTTTTCCTGCATCCCCATCAGCCCTGTTCATCTTCTCACCTTTAAATCTAATCCTAATCCCACTCCAATGATGAGGTGGCTCAGTGACATCATGATGTGTTCAAGGTCACAAGAGACCAAGTGGAGCTAAGCCTCCTCTCTCTGGGTCAGCTACTCATTTCATGCTGAATCAGATGTATGAGGTATGTCTAAAAAAAGTCCAGCCACTGTTAATATAAAAAGAACGGTTTGCACAACACTGATGTAACATGGCAGCCAAGGAGAGTGAACTGGAATGCACATGCATGAACAATGATGACTTCACTATACTAGTCAGTTGGGTGATAGATGCCATTGAGTGAACATGTGTACTATGTGGCCGTGGCATTCAAAATGACTGAGAAGAGCACTGAATCTGCATCAATTTTGCATTGAGCTTAAACATTCCTCTGCAGAAACTATTCAGATGATTCAGAGGCCACATTTATGGGCAACTGGTGATTGGCAGCTTCATCACGACAATGCACTTGCTAGTGCATCATGTCTCATGTGGAATTTTTTGGCAAAACATCAAATCACCCAGGTGACTCAGCCTCCCTACAGCCCATATTTGGTGTCCCACGACTTCTGGCTTTTCCTAAAATTAAAATCTCCTTTGAAAGGGAAGAGATTTCAGGCCATTGATGAGATTCAGGAAAATCCAATGGGGCAGCTGACAGCCACTGAGAACTGTGAGGACCCAAAGTACCTACTTTGAAAAGGACTGAGGTATCATTGTCCTATGTACAATGTTTCTTATATCTTGTATCTATCTTCTTCAATAAATGTCATTTTTCATAGTACATGGCCAATACCTCTGGACAGGTCTTGTATGTGTGCCTATCCTGGCTCCCAAGCACTGCCTACACAAACAAGCATGCTGAACTAATGGGATCCATCTGTCCTGCCATCTCACACATGTGGGACAAATGAAAATCTCCCTCATCACTGAATTGTAAATTGGTTATTCACTCCTTCTTTTGCACTTTAGTATAATTTTGAAATCCTTGTTTACCTGCCAGGGTCTTCTCCAAACTGTGTACCCCTTAACAACTCCCAGACAGCCTTCCTCATTCCTCTCTTGCCTTACCCCACAATACCTTCTTCACTCAGCAGTCGATGTGGTCTTTTGACCACCCATCTTTGTAGCTTTTATAACTGCACAGTGCCTGGCGTTCAACACATTTCACAAACAATTAAGTGAATGAACAAAAGAGAGCACAAATGAGCACAAATAATATAAGACTTTATATGTTCACATCCTTTGTATTATTATAAGTATTATTGCATATACATAAGCAAAGATATTGTAGTTTATATTATTCCACATATCAATATTTTTTCATGTGAAAGTTTAGGAAATATTAGAAAGAATTTTATGGTATAATATATTTTTAACTTATTTATTTATTTATTTTTAGACAGAGGGAAAGGGAGAAAGAGAGGGAGAGAAACCTCAGTGTGTGGTTGCCTCTCACATGCCCCCCAGTGGGGACCTGGCCTGCAACCCAGGCATGTGCCCTGATTGGGAATCAAACCAGCGACCCTTTGGTTCACAGGCTGGCACTCAATCCACTGAGCCACACCAGCCAGAGCCAGAACAAATTTTAAAAAGACACTATGGTGTATGATACTTGTACCTAATAAATATAAAAAACAAAATGGTAGCTATATGGCTATAGAAAGAAAATAAATTCTAAAAATAGAAAAACCAAAAATTTATTTATAATTAAAAGAAAATTTATTCTATCATTGCTCTTGCCATGCATAAATAGCAGACATATAACTACTGACACTACCACTAAAAAGGAAAGGAAAGCCATTTTATTTTGTTCTCTTCAATTCCCTGCCTTTGTTGAAACGATGGTTCATAAAAGAGGAAACAATGAAGCCAAAGTTAATGGAAAAAAACATACATGTTTATATAGTATGTGTTATTATCTACCAATCAGAAGAGTTGCAGGTAATTAGAAACTGTTGCTTAAAGTGACCATGTTTTCTGATCAAGAGCCACTTCTCCCTGTACTGGCAGATTTCCACTGGTTTGCCTGAATTCTGTTTGCTCGCACTGGGTCTGACAGGTGATGAACATGGCCAGCTGGTTTCCAGAGCAATACTCTCCCTGGTCTGAGGAAGGCCTGTGAGACATGACCTAAAACAGCTGCCTCTGTCTCCCCAACCAGCCAGAAATAAGCTGAGCAGAACAAAACCTTGAATAAAAAAACCTCGACTTTTCATGCAAGGACAAAAGGTAGTTATTAGGCATACCAGGAAGGTTCTTTTATAGCTGGTAATTACATATAAATTGGGGACATATAATAAGAAAAAATCATTTCCCTCTTCATTTACTTAAAAATGTGATTTCCGCAGTCATTATATAATTACTAGTATTTTTCAGTAACACTATTAGGAATAAATGGGCTACTGTTTCTAAAATTATCAAAGATAAAAATACTGAAACTTCCTTATTAGAACTGGTTGTTGGGTAGGTAGAAAGGGAAAAATCACCATTTCTCTAAAACACCAAACCAAACTTTCTTCTATGGCCAAAGAGATCAATCTGGCATTTTTTTTTTTACCTTAAAAAAAATGATTCCTCCCATTTCTCACATATTCTTTCAAACTCTCCTTCATGCTTAATTCCACTTTCCAACTTCTTGTTCTTTATTAATGCTGATCTGTTAAGAAAACTCCCCTAGAACCTACCTTCCCACTGTTTCAGGCTTCCTAGCCAACATGATAGTAAAAGAAAAGAGTAGCAAACAGAGTCCTGTTTTCACTTTCTAGGCTACTTTGAGGGCTTAGTAGAGTCATCCTCAACAAAAGTACAAAACACTAATTTGTTTTCTCACCACTTTCAACATTTTTCTTCCTCTGGCTTCTGCCCCCTCAATAGCCTTTATTCTTAGAGATCCCCACAGAAAAACCTTAACCAAGTCCCAGGTATGCACATCACCTGGACCCATGGAAATCTCCTTCCCTCATCCAAGCTAATAATCCTGTGTTCCATTCCCAGCTACCTGTTCCAGACCCAACAATGAAGACAGTGGGTGAGAAGCAGCTAACAATAATATAAATAAATTCTTGCTAATATGTTTATTAATGTACTGGTTGGTCCTGGCTCCTCTCATTTTTGCATCCAGATAACATCATGTCTTAGCCTGGTTACAAGTCTCAAGTCTGCACAAGGCCCTTAAGGGAGAATACCACTGTTAGGGTGTCAAACACTATAGCAGGAAAGGAGGAAAATATTCTCATCAGGCCGACATTTCAGATCCCCTCAAATCATACCACACAAATATCAAAACTATGCATAAAGCTGACACTGTTTATAATTGTCATTACCTCAAAAGTTTATGGCTAAGGAGGGAGAAATCTCCCTCTGAAATCCTGGTTCCAGGCTATTTCTCAAAGTAGCATCAGAATCAGAGCAGCCAAGTTACAGCAGTATCAAGAATTTAGCCATAGCTCACTCCTAGGGAAATTGTAAGTGAACTAGCTAAGACAACCATCTACAGAGACCTAATGTTTAAAAGGTAACAAAAGAAATAACAAATGCAGAGGAATGGCAGAATTTGAAAAACACTATTTTGCACACCTAATGAAAGAATGAATCTAAGCAAGTTTCATCAATAGCTGCCAAACAGTACAACTTGGCAAGATAATGACTATACCTGAATCCAATAATCAACCTTAACATAACTAAAAGTAGGGCATGCACACCTTACATGCCTCCTGATATGATACGATAAGAAGTACATAGCATCACCTATGGAGTATTTTTGTCCCCTCTCTCAAATAAAAACACTGAACCCTGATCTAATCAACCCTGTAGATATGATTACTAGTTTCCAGAAAACATGGCAGGGGGTTAGAGGAAATGTGTTAAACAACACAGTGGGAACACAATCAGGCAAAAGGCAGATTCAGAATGCAGGAAATTATACAGAATAAATGACCTATTCTCTTCAACAAACAAAAGTAATGAAGTATGGATAGGGTGGAAGGAGGAAAACCACTATAAATGTGAAAGGACTTTAGAAATACATATCAAAGCATTAGGTGAACCTTGTTTAGATCCCAATTCAAACAAATTTAACTGTAAAAAGATATTTTTATGACAACTGGAGAAATTTCAAAATGGAATGGGCATTAGAGGCTGTTAGAGAATAACTCTCCATTCTTTCAGGTGTAAAGTATTAAGATGAGAATTGATGCCATGCTTGAAAATTAAAATACTTAAGCAAAAGCAAATGACATAAGAGTGGTAAAACTTCAGGAAGCTCATTTTACCATTCTCTCTATGTTGGGGAATTTTAGAAAACTACCGTAGTAAATGTTCTTCGGTTTGGTTTTTACAGAAGTTGCAGGACAGCCTTGATAACTTAATGAGGAAGTCATATCCCTCACCATCAATTTTTTTAAGGCCTGATTTAATTGAGAAGATCCAGCTAGCCTAAGGAAGAGACAGTTCTTTGCACAAATGATAGAGAAGGGGAATTGGCAACTCTGTCAGGTGTTTAGGAGCTGGCAGCACCAAACAGAGTAGGGAGGGCTGTGTGAAATGTAGACCTTCCACAGCTGGCCTGACAAAGACAACGAGCCAGAGTCCCTCACCCAGAGCACAGACCTGCTGGCTGGTTTCCCACTCCTCCTTGCCAGCTGACTCCAAGGGTCTAAGAGCCTGTGCCCCCAGCTCTCAGGAGCAGAGGGCAGGAGAAAAGAGGCAGCCCCACTTGCAGATGGAGCCAACCATCTCTGGGCCAGCTGTCCTCCTGCTCCTAGGGCTCCACGCAAGAGGCCCAGAGGGCTGACGGCCCATCACTCGCTGGCCAGCCTGGGAACATTCCCAGCCACAGCACCAGTCACTCTCCACCCAGCAATGAACAATCACACTGGACCAGGCAGATTTATCAAATGGTTTCATTTTTGAAAAGACCATGTAAACTGGGATAAACATAAATGTGGGGTCGGTACTAGGTATTAAAGAATTGTTAATTATGCGTGATATAATTATGATACTCTGGTGGTAGAGGAAAATATTCTTGATTTAAAACTATTAAGGGGTAACATGTCATGATAACTGTAATGTACTTGAAAATACTTCAGCATTGAAAATAGCAAAATGTTAACAATTACTAAACAATGTCATAATTAGACTTGCTTAATGAAAAATTTTTAAAAACAATGTAGTGCACATGAGAATATGCATAAGTCCCACACAAATACTGCCATGTTTTGCATATGACTTTCCAATCTTTAGCTAAGCGAACACATATTCTTAAGAAACTGCAGTCATAATGGATAATTATTTTTGTTCAGTTTTTCTCATTTAATATTTTCATAGTGTTTTCTACTGTTTTGTCTTAATAATACTTTATAATGTACCATACTTTATAATAAATTTTATCTTATAATATGCTTTATAATACTCTATAATATACCATAATATTGATGTTCCCTAAATAATAACCATAATTTTGATATTTAATTTGCTTTTTTTCCTTCTTTTTTTTGCTGTAGGATTTAATGCTGCAGTGAAAAACAATGTGCTTACAGGTTTATGCTTTTGTTAAACTACTAAATTGTTTCTCTAGAATAAATCCTCAGAAATATGACATCTGGGCACAGATATATCAATTTCAGAACATTACTAGCATTTTTCTAAATGTTTATCCAATTTTTATATTTAAGAATATTTTAATGTTTTTTCCCTCTGGTTATATTTTGCTTGCTTGTTTGTTTTGCTGATTAGGTTCCACTTATTGGTGAAATCATATGGTATCTCTCTTTCCCTGCCTGGCTTATTTCAATTGGCATAATGCTCTCCAGTTTCATCCATGCTGTCGCAAAGAGTAGGAGCTCCTTCTTTCTTTCTGCTGTGTAGTATTTCATCATGTAATTGTACCATAGTTTTGGGGTTTTTTAGTACTCATTTACTGGTAGGCACTTAGGTTGCTTCCAATACTTGGCTATTGTAAATTGTGCTGCTATGAACATTGGGGTGAATAGTTTCTTTTGAATTAGTGTTTCAGAGTTCTTAGAACAAAATATAACCAGAGATACTGAAATAAAGAACAAACTGACAGTAACCAGAGGGCAGTGGAGGAGAGTTAACAGGAAAAAAAAGGAGAAGGGTAGTCAAGAAACATTTATAAAGGACCCATAAACAAAGCCAAAGGGAGGAAGGAATGAGGGTGGAAGGTGAGGGTGGGTGGGGAGGGGAAAAGTGGTGGCAGGAGAATGGAGACAACTGTATTTGAAAAACAATAAAAAAATTAAAATTAAAAAATAATATTTTAATGTACATATCTTCTATTTCTATGAGAAAGAACATGTTTGCACACCTTTGTTTACCAGCAAATTAGTTCTTATTATTTGCCATTTAATTACTGAAATCACAAAGCTTTTCCTCGATTTTAATAAGCTATCTGTATATTGTTCTTACTTTCTGTCATATGATTGTTATTTTTTAGTTTACCTGAGTTTTGTTTCTGGGAAAAGATAACATAGTTTTTGTTATGAATATATTCAAATGCATCAGGGTTTTTTCCTTTTTTAGGCTGTATTTCTCAATGAAACAAAATACCTTTAAGAACATCTTGACCGAAAGTGCATTTGCAAAGAGCCCATCAACATAGTGTGATACTACTTCACACTTTCTAACTATCCTATCATTACTTCACTTGACTCCTTACTCTGTTACAAAATCCTATCAAAGTTATTTCACAGATATTTAACTCTATCCTCCCTTCTCCATACTTATTATCACTGTCCCTCATCATCTTTCAACTGAAATGTTGAAAGCAACTGCCTCCTAACTGATCTCCCTGCCTCCAAAACACAGTCCTCTGGCCAGGCAGACTGCCTAGCAATGCCAGCTTACACCTTCCAGAGGCTCCCCTTTTATGGCCCCTGCACAGCTCTCCAGTCTCCCCAAAACAATTAGCCAAGATGCTCTGCATGTTTGTGCTAAGCACTTTGCAAATATTACTTAAATTAACACCCTTAACATGCTAAGCACTTTGCAAATATTACTTAAATTAACACCCACAAGAACCCTTTAAATACAATGCTATTGTTTCCATTTTGCAGATAAGGTGACTGAGACATATAGAGGTTAAGCTATTCGACCAAGTTCCTATAGCTAGGAAAATGCAGAGCCAGGACGCAAACTTAGCTCTGCCTAACTCCAAAGCCCTTTTAACCACTGCACCACACTTCCTCAGAGACAGACCCTCATCTCTCAGCAATACCTCCAGCCTACCACTCTGTCCCCCACCCCACCCCCAGCAATGCTGCACTGCCTGGAATTCCTCACACACATCCATGCTGCTTCTCCACTCAGTCTCTTCATTCATGCTATCCTGCCTCTTGGAAATGTCCTTTCATCTCTCTTTCCCCTGGACCTAGGTGATTCCTACCTATTTTTTAAGACTCAGCACAACTGTCACCTCCTCTGGGAAGTCTTTTTCTATTTAACTCCTTCCCCATACTAACTTTCTTCTCTCTCTGAGCAGGTGCCCTTCTTCTATACTTATCTCCATCACTATTCCTAGCACACCATATTATCTCTTTTGGTCCTCTGTCTGCCTCTTCCACTGGGCAATGAGTAGCTTGAGGCAATCTTAACCAACCTGTGTTCCCAGCCACTACAGTGGCAGGCTCTTGGTGCTTCATCATAAGTTCAGAGGAATGGAAAACTCAAAGAGTGCTTAAACAATTGATTAATTCTGGAATGCTTGTTGAATATCTATATCTAAAGTATTATGCCAGGGATATTTTTTTAAAGTTTGGACTGGGACACTCAGAGAAGGCTACTAAGAAGAGGGGAAATTTTAAATGGGGGTTAAAAGAAGAATAAGGCTCAGAAATCTCAATGTTTGAGCAAATATCTAGGCTGGGGATGGTGGCTAGTGATGAAAGGCGAAGCTGAGAAGTTGATCTCCTTCCTTGCAATCCTGAGCTCTATCTGATCAGCTGTTTCCTTATCTGAGTACAAGGTGCCAAATTCTAGTTTTATTCCAGGGCATCTAATCTTGCAGTGGAGCAGCTTATCTTAACTCTCAGACCATCTCTAGGGCAGAAAATCATGGAAATGCTTCTAAATCAGTTAAAAACCTAGACTGTTAGATCATGAGATATACTAATAATGACAAAATGTCAGAAACATGTGCAGCCCCATGTAATGAATTCAACAACTCTACTAAGGTCATAGAGGTCATGCTACAAAATACATGTCATTCTGTTTACATCAAACACAGAAAACTCATTTACAAGTGAATGTCATTTTCATCTTTGTTCCGTGGCCAAGTGCATCTCATTTGCATTCGTTTGTTTCCCTATTGGAGTGCTCGCCACTCTTCTACAGCTGGTATGGGTTATGCTCAGTACCTGCTATTCACCATAGGCCCACACTCCACTCATCCAGTTATAGGCCTGAATCGTAATCCCAAAGATGGGTTTAGGTAGGTACTTTTAACATATCATAAGAAAATCAAAAATGATGCTAGTGTTGATAGGAGAGAACTTTAAAAGTTCTAATGCCTACACACAAAAACACATGTTTTCCATCTTAGGCTAACATTAGGATTTCCATGTTGCCTGGCCTGGAGAAGTACAGTTCTATAGCTAAGGTCTCCCATGGATTCTTCACCAAATTCCCAAAAGAACAAAAAGAATGGGATGGAGGTTCCATTTTTGTCTCCCTGTTGCAGAATATATTCAAGAGCTAATGACTTGACTCTGAGACTTCCAGCCACAGAGAGAAAGAGCAGTCAGTCAATTTTCCATCTCCTAGAGGTTGGTCAGGTTCTGACACTATCACGACCAGTCCAAAGTTTTCACCAACCACCTTCCCACTATAATCAGAACAATGACACTTTTGAAAATATCTGAATCCCACCTACAAAATCACTTTGCACAAGTTATTCATTGCAAAATTCTTTAGAGAAAACAACACAAATGTCCACCAATAGAAAAATTGTTTAAATAATCCATGAATGTCTGCACAGTAGAATATACTGTGCAGCAGTACAAGAAAATAAAAATAAGGAAGCTCTCTTTGGACTGTTCCAAAAAGACCTCAGGATACATGAATATATATATCTCCATTCTTGAGCATTTATCCTTACAAAAAGAGACACAAGAAAATAAAACAAGTGGTTACAAGGTACAGATCCAGATTTTGTAGGTTCTGACACTCACAGAATATGAGGGGACCATTTTAAGAAAAAGAAGACAAAATTAGGCAAAAGTCTTGGAACAAACTCATGCCAGTGAGCATAACAATAAATCTATCTCTGGTAATTACCTCTGGCTGGACTGGAGTGTACAAAAATGAGATTGAGTCAATACTTCTAAGTATAAACTTATTTATATAGTTATCTTTGAACATGTGATCATATTACCTACTTAAAAAGCAAAATTAACTTTTATGAAAAATGCCAGGCTCTAGCTGTTCAAGATGTCTCCACCTCCTTTCGTTCTATCCCAGCTTTCTTGTTCTAGTTTGCTTTCATTCTGCTGCCTGGTATGTACTGGGATTCTGCCTCAGCCTGGCTCTTTCCTCATGATAATGTGCCTGGCATTGTGTTTTGATTTTGTTCCTGTGTTTCTGTCATTCTGACCCCCCTCCGCTCCACCGTCAGCAGGGCAGCTTGAGCCACCCAGCCCCGCCCTGTCCTTACCTGGCCCAGACTCCCAGGAATCCAGCCAGCTACATGTAGAAAAAAGTTTGAAAATTGACTGAAGACTGGGAAATTTTTTAGGTCCTAATTTGGGAATTTGAGGGTTCTCTGTCAGGGCATAGTTAGTCTTGAAATTCTCAATAGAATCATGCTATCATATTTTTTCTAAGATCGTTAGGACCACAGGTGAGTCACTCTGTACTCACCCTTATACAAACATCTTTGTATTTATTAAGACCAAGCCAGGCTAGACTGAACTGGACAACTTAGCCTTATAGTGATTTACCAGAATTCAAATAATTTCAAGTACATAACAAGTCAAAATGATCATTAATTTAAGTCTGGTTCAGCTGAAAAAGCCTTGGAACCTGTCAGTCTTTCAGCTCACTTTATCCTTTAAAACAGTCACTGGATCTAGTTAGAAAAAATGCAAACTAAATTTCTGAACACTTCTAACATTAGATGACAGTGTTTTAAAGAGGACATATAGATCTGACTGGTGTGCTAAGTGGTTTGAATGCCAGCCTGCAAACCAAAAGTTTGCTGGGTTTGATTCCTGGTCAGGGCACATGCCTGGGTTTTAGGCTAGACCCCCAGTTGGGGGTATCTCTCACACATCAGTGTTTGTCTCCCTGTCTTCCCCTGTTTCTAAAAAGTAAGTAAAGTATTTTTTAAAGAAATAAAGAGGACATGTAGCAGCATTTTGAGAGTGAGGCTGTGAAGTGGACAGGGCTAGGAATAAATCTTGGGGACACTTCTAGCTGTTTGTGCAACATAAACCTCATTTCCCTTACCTATGAAATAGGTTGTTATACAGACTGAAATAGAGATTTAATTAAATTAGTGCTGCCAAGAAAACCTCAAGGCAAAGCTATTTTTTCTCACTTTATGAGGAGAATATTGGCCAATATGAGTATCATGAAGTCTAAAACTACCAATTTAAGACAATAATAAACAAATTGATTTTGGAAACAACGTAAGTGCACAATATATGTACAAACAACTGTAAATGGCAAGGCCAGTACTCTGAGATCACATATCAGCATGTTAGCTTTAAATAATTCAGAAAGTGTGTGTATGTGTGTATATATACATATATGTGTGTGTATATATATATACACACACATATATATAATATCTTAATGTATTTTCTTTTCTCTACATCTTCTTGATTGCTAAGGCATTTCTTTCTCCAGCTTTCTGAAAATTACAAATAGGCTTATAAAACGTGACACCCTACATAAATCATTTCTCATTGAATTGACTTTTTGAATACCTGAAAGCATTTTGTTCCTCACTGATGTATTCTGCTACAGTTCAATGCACTCAAGTGAGCTTAAACCTGACCTGGTCATGTCTCCATTTACCTTAAGTTGATAATTCAAAAATCAACTGCTCAGTGTCAAGTGTAAAAACTTATCTTTCTGCCGGTTGTCAGGGATTTTTTTTTTTTTAAGATTAAAAGCTGTCTTTGACCTTCACTATGTTCTTATGCAAAGCCATTTGCCATTGCATCTCTCTTCACTGTATCTCCTGTCGTATTAGACATTTCCACCTATGGCTTTCTACACAAATCACTGGACTTGAGTGCCTCCTGTTCAAATACAACTTGTCATGAAACTTTGTAATTTAAATCATTCTCTACATAAAGTAGCTTCTGAGAACATTACTATACTGCCAACATTAAGAACAGGAAGTGCGTGTTTGCAGCCATTTCCCATGATACTGAATTATGCAAAAGCATATGTGAATAGGAGAAAAGTAGAGAATACTCATGAAATTTGGATACCTAATATATTTTTAATAAAGGTTCCTCACTCTACATGAAAACTGTCCTGTTAATCTGTTTGTGATTACCAGAGACCTGTCTTTATACTGTCACTTTTATATTCTTTAATAACTTGCACTTTAGTTTTATCAACTTACATAAAAGCTTAAATTTAAACAATTAAAACAAATTGTACTTGAAATAAAATCAGTGTCTTCAAAGGGTTCACACCCACATATACAGTCCACCTAATCTCCGTCCCTTTTTGAAGGGAATGGGGATAGTTTGCAAGCCAAAGGCATTAACAAGTTGTCTCTCCGCAACCAGTTATATCCAATTTGAATTAAACTACAGTCGCAGATGACAGAAGCGCCCCTTTCATCTTTTGTAGGAAGGTCACCCACCCCAGAGCGAGCGCCACGCTCCTTCTGGAACTAAATACCGTGGCCCCCGCCGTCTGTTGAGTACTCCCCTTCACAACTCACACCTGGGTGGCCAAGGGTCAAGTCTGACCCCTCGATGGCGCCAGTGCCTCTGCCCCTTTCCCTTTGGGGAAACAGCAGATGGTGAGGGCGCTCTGCACTGGTGCCGCAGCTCCTCGCCAGAGCCCGGTGGAGGCACTTAAACAAGGACTAGCTGGGCGCGCCGCCGTGAGGGTTGTGGGGGGGGGGGGGGGGGGGGGGGGGGGGGGGCAGGGAGTAGTTCCTGGTTCCCGGTCTCCCGCCTTTCCGGGTCTGCTGACTGTACACCTAAACGCGGGGAGACTCCCAAATCTCTGCCCCAACCTGGAATCCGAAAACCCTTGTTACAAGGGAGAGCAAAGCTGTGAGCCACAACAGTGCTACACGCACTGGCTGACACTGTAGCACCTACCCAAGCGGCGACACCGCCACTGAGCTAGGGGTTCCCGGGAGGTAGCGCCTGTCCAGACCTTCGTGCTCCGCCAGCTCCCTATCACTCGCAACCCTAGGTCCAAAAGATGAGCCAATTAGATCATTCAGACTAAAGAATCTCGGCCAATCACCGCCCACTCTGGTCTGGAACCCCAGCATCAGTACCACCAATGCAATGACTTGAGCCGCAGTTCTAACCTGGAGCTCCACCTCTACTCACCTCCTTGCCTTAGGAATCTAGACTGTCGATAAACTTTGATTCTAGAGTAGAACCTTGAGGAATTGCAGCACTTGCCATCAGCTCCTCTCTGTCAGTCTTAGGAGAGGAGATGTACCTCCGCTGCATTCTTCTGCTGAAATCTCACAGCAGAGCATTTCAAAAATTAGTGAAAACAGACATAAAGAGTATTCTTCCTATTCATTTAACCACTGTGAACCATTCGAATCCGTGTCTGTGCTCAAAATAGGAAGATGGCTTGACAGGGGAGTCTAAAAAAATTTCTCTTTAGTGAAAATGTGAAAGAGCTTTATTTAATGGAAGTTGAGCTTATCAGGGACTAAAAGTGAACCAAGAAGAGAGGGATCCATTGAGTGCCCTTGTAAGAAGATGCTAATGCTTATATAAAAGGGCAGCAGCCCTCATCTTGTCCCTTGATGTCTTCAAGATGAAATCACAGAGTTGCTAGAGTTTTTTTTAATACAGTTATGCAGGCATAAAGAGTTTCAGTGATTGACAGACTGCATATAGTGTTTGGCTTGTGGGCCTATAAGATTATAATGGATTATAATCAAAAAGTTTGTTTAAATGTTGAAGGGGGAAAAAAGGCTGGACCCTACCAGATGTTGAATTAACTGCAAGCTCTGAGTGGTTTAAACAGGGAGGAGGGAAGCCAAAGAGACCACCCCCTACACACAAACACACACACACCCAGCTCCTGCACACAAGCTCACTTCTCTTCCTTACATTTCTCTCCTCTCCTCTCCTCTCCTCTCCTCTCCTCTCCTCTCCTCTCCTCTCCTCTTCTCTTCTCTTCCTTTCCTTTCCCTTCCCTCTCTTCTTCTTTTCTCTCTCTCCTCCTCCCTCTTCATTGTATAAAGTTTATCTCTGGGTTTCTTTCAATCCCTGCTCTTGCTTTCTCCCCCTTCTCTTCCTTCCTACTCTCCTTTCTCCTCCTGCAGTCTACACTCACAGCATTGTTTGAGAAGTTAATATTCATCATGCTTGATTCTAAGCCATTTACCTGCATTAACACAATCTTACAACTACCTTGTTGTTTATTTCACCCTGTTTTACAGGTTAGGAAATTAAAGCAATAAAGAGATTGGCCTGAGATGTCAAATGAGTAAGTAATGGAGACAAGCCTGTAACTCACCTCTATCTGATTTATTTAGGTTAGCAAAGCATTTTAATATCCAAATTAACTAGGCCAAAACAATCTAGAGTCTTTCACTTCTAAAAGGCATGAAACCTCCTTAAAAAAAAAAAAAAAACTTTGGCACAAAATATTCAGTTAAAATCTCAGAAACTTCCAGTGGCTTTAGCGCAACCCTCAGTTAGTTGTGGTCATCAGGATAAGAAGGATTAAGGGTTAGGAGTGAGAGTGGGGGAAAGAAGATAGGAGATTGAAAGAAATAATCTGAGGAACACTAATTCAACTGAGCCATTTGAAATAAGTGATATTGTTGCTGATTGTATATCACCGATTTGACTTTGCCATTGAAATAAATAATCATATTAATTAGGTGTGAGGGTGTGCACATCAAGGGACATGTACACAGGTTATATGATGCAACCTGTGGGGAACCACAAATGACCTGCAATTAAGAGTCTTTTAGATCTGTGTTCAATTTTCATTTTTTATATCACACAGATATCAATTTACAAAGGAGAAAACAGAAGACTGGAGGGTGTTGTTTTTGTTTGTTTGTTTTATAAAGTTTTTATCAATTTTAAGTGTATTTCCTTTTACCAAGCTATTTTTAACTTACTTCTTTAGAGTCTATTTTCACACAACAACAAGAGTTAGAGGACTTAGTGCTGAGCTAGGAAATGGGAGACAAAAATATGACTTTTAAAGCTGATAAAAACTTTCACTGTGCTCACTTCAGCAGCACGTGTACTAAAATTGGAACAGTACAGAGAAGATTAGCATGGCCTCTACACAAGGATGACACACAAACTCATGAAGCATTAAAAATAAAATAAAATATTTTAAATTTTCCTGTGCTTCAAATCTGGACAGCCCTTCCCACTTTCCTTGTGTTTTACACTCTCTGATTTCAGAAAAAGTTTTCCAATATATAAGAGTAGATTTGGTTTTAAGCAATAATTGCTTCAAATGGCAGGACAATGATACTAAGCAGTTAGTGAGGAGCCCTGAGACCCTGGAGGCCAGGCTGAACAGGCAGATGCTTGGGTTCACTTCCAGTTCCGTGTGGTAAAGCTGTCTGAATCTGATGGGGCAAGCCCATAATCATCTGCAGAAAGAAAGAATTGCAAATAGTGTAAGGATCTGGAACAAAGTAGGTCCTCAATAAATGTGTTATTAGACCTAGCTCAGTGGATTGAGTGCTGGCCTGTGAAACAAAAGGTCGAGGGTTGGATTCCCAGTCAGGATACACGCGTGGAATGCAGACCAGGTCCCCAGTTGGGAGTGTGTGAGAGGCAACCAACCAATGTTTCTCTCACACATCAATATTTCTCTCCCTTTCTCCCTCCCTTCCACTCTCTCTAAAAATGAATGAAGTCTTTAAAAATAAGAAATAAATGTAGTATTATTATCACCATATGTACATGTTAATCCACATATTTTTGTTTCTCTTTAGGCTGCCTTTGCAAAGCAAAACATCTTCTGGTCAATTAACATTTTAAAAAAACTAAATAAAAATAAGAAACCAATAATTCCCAGCAAAAGTTTTCTCATAGAAAAAAACATTTTACTGATCTTCACCAAATCAGATGCCCTCCCTCCCAATCCTGCCTTCTGCCATGATGAGTCAAAAAGCCCCCCTCCCTGCCAGCCACCCAGTGATTGAGGCCATGTTCCCAGCTGGGAGGCAGCGAGGTGAAGACCACTGCAGTGCTCAGGGAGTCCAAAAATACAGGGCATTTAACTGACTAAGCCGTCAGGAGCAAATCCAGAACCTTCAGTGACTTACTAAAATCTCCCCACCGTCTTCTGGAAGAGCACTGCAGCCAGGGCTCTAACGATACCTGTCGTTAGCTGAGGAAAGGACTGATACTCTGTTTTTGGTATAATTACAGAGTAATCCTCCCCAGAGTGTGTGTGGGGGGAGGCGGGTGGTGGGGGCAGAGGGGAGAAAGGGGAAATAGTACTTTCCAACACTTTCCAATTTTAAGCCACAAAATTATATCCTCTGTTAGCTAGCATTAATTTTAATACCCTTAGATAAAGTTGCTGCTTCTAATATTGCTGTTCTAACTGTGGTCCTCCCAGTGACCTTGAAGAGTATATTTATTTTTCTCTGTAAAAATAGGACCCATACCACAGCGTGAGGTTGTTCTTCCAAGAAGGAGAAAAAGCCTATGTAGAGTAAATAGATCAGCACCTCCAATAAAAATAGATCCTCGTTTAATATTTGTTGTATGATTGTTAAAAAGTGTGTGCATCACAAAAGGTACTGAGCAAGTTTCCTTGGTTTTTCAGTCCTGTCAAACTGGCCCATAACAAGAAATAGTGATTCTACAGTTCCATAATTCTTTTTG
Source organism: Tonatia bakeri (assembly GCA_004024845.1). Classification (NCBI taxonomy): domain Eukaryota; kingdom Metazoa; phylum Chordata; class Mammalia; order Chiroptera; family Phyllostomidae; genus Tonatia; species Tonatia bakeri. The sequence continues at coordinate 308,269 of PVIA01001049.1, forward strand.
ACAAGAAATGTGTGATTTTTCTTGAAGGTCATTAGCTTATTTCCATAAATATGAAGACACTTAGTATGATTAACAATGGTTTCAGAAAACAATTTTCCTGCCTACTATCTGGGAATCCATGAAATGCACATATTGAAAATGGCATATTTCCTTACTACAACACTACTTAATATTTATTTTATGAAAAATCAAATTATTCAAGTGTCCTATGATTTATGGTATCTCCTCTAACATTGTTTTCATACTAAACTATTTCTGTAAAGAATCTGTTTAAATCATTAAGTAAACAAGTCTCATTTGTATCTTTATTTTTATTAAAGATTGCACAAACTGAACCAAGACCAAAATACTGAATCCACTGTACATCATTATTTATAAAACAACATACATCACATTTGTACTCTACCAAATAGGACATTTTCTTTAAAATTATATATTGCGTGTTCTTAAACTCATGCTTTAGATATTTTACATTTGTCATTATTCTCTTATAAATAATTGCGACTTGACCAATTTGTACACCTGCTACCACTATATATTCAATGTGGCAAGGCGCAGTCTTTGACCGAACAGATGAAACGGAGACAAGTGTGTGGATGCCACATCTACCCAATTGTGACTACTGTTTTGCCTATGCAGTGAAATGCTAATGTAAAAGATACCCACAAAACATCGTTTCAAAAGGCACAATTTCCTCCACAGAAAAGAACAATTTTAAAATATGTGGCAGTCAAAGTAGGCGCCCTCGAGGGCGCCGGCGACGTTCACATTAATGCGATCCCAACCTCGACAGCAGACGGCCGGGCGTTCGTGGGGAAGCCTGCCCGCAGCGTCCTCGAGCTCCCGGGGACGCCAGGTTTCTTTAAGCCACCTCTGAACCTTTGCTCTGCGTTTCAGCATCGGACCTGGCACCTTTCACTGTTGCAAAGTCTGGCGCCCCACCAAAATAAAAACGACTTTGTCAACAGGGTCCTTCTCACCACCAAGAGCTTCTCTGCTTCCAGTACGGAACCCCCAGTTCTCTGTCCACACGCCCCACACACACCCCTTCTCGGGAAGAATGGTTAGGAGATGCGCTCGCCCCCACCCCCGGCTTCAGGGCCGCTCTGGTCGTCCGTGAAGCAGACGTCCACGTCGCTGTCGTTGTCGCTCTTGGGCTCCCGGGGCTCCCGGGGGTAGTCAGGCTCTGTGCCTGGACCGTTGCCCGCCTTGGCGAGCAGGTTCTGGCCTGGGTGACGGGACTTAACGTGGCGCTCCAGGTCTCGGCGCCGCACCAGCACCTTGCCGCAGTACTCGCAGCGGTAGGGCGTGTTGCCCTCAGCGTGCAGCCGGATGTGCTTGTTGAGATTGCTGGGGTCTCCAAAGGGCCGCAGGCACACTTTGCACTTGAGCGGCTTGTAGCCCGTGTGCGTCCGCATGTGGATCTTGAGCCCGTACTTGCGTGAGTACAGCTTGCCGCAGTAGAGGCACAGGTGGCCGGTCTTGGGCTTGCCCGCGCTGCCACCCCCGCTGCCGCCACTCCCCGCGCCACCCGAAGCCACGACGGCGTGTGGCAGTGTCCCTGCGTCCAGGCGGCCGCGGCCTTTCCCAGCCGCCATCTCAGAGAGCTGCTGCGTGTGCATGGCAATCTCCCGGTCGATGCTGGTCAGGGAGCCTAGCTCCACGGGGCTCAGCGTGGCCGCCGCCGCAGCCGCCGCGGGCCCGCTGAAATAGGAAATGGACTCCGGATATTTGAGCAGCCCACCGAAGTGCAGTTTGAGCGGGTAATAAGCGGCGGCGGCCGTTGAGCCATACAATAGCTCACCGTTGTAGACAGTAAAGGCCGGCATCACGGCGGGCAGATGGCTGCACTCACTACCCGGGTAGGCTTTGAGCCCACTCGCGTCGAGGCCCGGCAGCGCGCATCGCTCGAGGTGCAGGCCAGTTGCCGGAGGCAGCTGGGCAAAACGCGCTCCAGGCGGTGTGGCAGCGGCGGGCGGGGCGCGTTCCACGTGCTTGAAGGCAGACGCCTCCTCCCGGGGGCCAGGGAGCAGAGGGAAGCCGCGCAGCGCCCCAGAGCAGGGCAAACCAGGCGCAGGAGGCAGAGGCGGATTCCCCGCGAGCAGGCACTTCGGGTGGTGGTGGTGGTAGTGGTGAGCGTGATGGTGCTGGTGTTGGCCCGCGCCTCCCGCTGCCGCCGCGTTCTCCCTGCTTCCGGGGCGCCCTCCCGCCCGACCCCCGCCCAGTAGGCCGGTCCCCGATTTGCCACCGCCCTCCTCCCGGTAGGCGTCACCCTGCGCTGTCGCCGCCGTCCTGGCCAAACCCGCGGGCTTGAAAGCCGAGCGCACACCGGGATATAAGGCCAGGCCACCTCCCCCTGCTGGGGAGCCACCTACGATGCCCAGAAAGTGGCCGTTCCCCCGAGCGGCCCCGCTCACGTCCAGGGCGCGGTCAAGATGTTCCTTGCTCTTCTTGGATAACGCCCACTTGGAGAGGGGCGGTGAGGTGGCCGAGGACGCAGAGGAGGCCTCGCGCTTGATGCTCTCCCTCGCTCCGAAGGCCTGGACAGGCAGTGGAGCCTGCAGGTGGGGCCTCAGAGTGCCCGCCGGGGTGGCCACCGCGAAGTCCGGCACCTGGGGTTTCGGAGAGAGGCCAAGGCCATCTGCGACAGCGGCAGCGGCAGCGTCTTGGCGAGACCCGTGCTCTTGGTGCAGGTAGGCGCGCCCTGCGCCGCTGCTGAGCACGCAGTGGAAACGTAGATGCGCCTTAAGGCTGTTGGGGTATCTAAACGTCCTCCAGCAGTACCAGCAAATGTAGCGCTCCTCCCCTGAGCGAGAAAAGAGTAGAAAAGCGACCCCGTGAAAGGTGAACATGCAAGAAAGAAAGCGTCAGCGCCACTAAGGCAAAACACAGGTTTTGACCAGAGGTATGGGAAGAAGCAGTATTCTTGGTTCCCGGGAATAACTGAGTTCAGTAGCCTCACTATAGCAAGAACCCCGAGAAGTCCCCAAATGATCAACTTTATCACCATCTGCATCGTCTGGGATTACTTAGAAGCTAAGAGGGGTGATCCGGCCTTTCCAGAGAAGACTTCCTCCGGGCCTTCAGGCCTTCGGAGCAGATCTTCGCTGCCAGAGCAGAGCTCAGGCAGGCTGGCCAGGGAAGAGACAGAGCAGAGAGCAGCTGTTGCTTTAAATCAAGTGTTGAGCCTGTGCTGGGCCTGGGCCCATCTGTTGGCGTTTGCAGAATAAGTGGCTGGCGTATGTCAAGGAGTTTGGATAAACTGAACAAAGGCCAATCTAATGGTCGTGAGCTCCTCATTACCCAGCGAGACAATATCCTGTATGTATGGGCCATATGTAATCATTCCTTTTCATAGAACAATGTCTTTTATGTCCACTATCCACCCTTCCCACCCCCTCCCAGCCTTGAACACTTTGCCTGAGGTTTTCCTGGAGCGTGACCAACTGAAGGACCACATAGGGACTATGATTTGGTATTCTTCAAAATTATTTGTATCTTTATTTCCTCTTTAACCCTATTTAATTTGATGGGAGGGAATAAAAATTCCTGTGTCCTGATATTCTAAAAACTAAAGAATGATATTGCATTATGCTGCCAGTTTTTAATTAGTTAATTCTTAGATAGCTGCACAAATCCAACCTTAGTAAAGTCTTTGGGAAAGATATATAGTTTATTTTTATTACACGAATATATTGAAGTGATGTAGATATAGATAATCAACTTGTAATAAGTGCACAATTCTCTACCAGGATCTGTATAACTATTGTGTGTGTCAAATATTTTTTGTTTGTGTATAACATTATTAACATTAGTTGTTTCTCATTTTGCCAGGGCCTGTGAACTCAGTCAAGACACGTGTATGAAACAGATTCACATTGTGGAAGTTAATATTCACTCAAAAAGGTTGTATTACAGAGAACAGCAATTTGCAATTGGGTGTTTTTTTAATGTTGTGGTTTATTGATAATAGTGAAGGGAAGGATTTCTGTAAAAAATAAAAACAAGTTAGTTGAGCCATAATGAAATATCCAAAGTAAGTGTCAGTCTCATTAAATGTAGTGGAAAAGCTAAATTTTCCCTCCATGCACACAAGCAGCTCAAACTTCTAAACATTACTACAGAGCAACAGTGGGAAAAAATTGCAGATCTTCCTCCCTTTGTATATTCTACTTTTAGCTTTGCATAAAGCAAGTAGTAGCCCCTAGATAACTAAAGTGAAAGTTCAAGTAAGAAGTAGGTGATTCCAGGGAGAGCAGACAGAAAAAAATGAAGGGAAGGTTTTGCCTGTTAGGTCCTATCCTAATTGTTTATTGAAGACTTGGATAAAATTATTTCAATATTTCTGTTCCCTTGTACTGAACATTTATGTAAAATAAATCTTAAAGAAAAGAGAAAAGAGGCCTGGATTCTCTTCGTGAGCATACTGATTTAATATTTTAAATAATAACCTCCCTTCTCCTAAGTTCAGAACCCCTTCTTGTCACCACTTCTTTAAAAAAAGTTTTCAGAGGCTGCTCCAGAATGACTCAGCTCAGGGCAAAGCCAGGTAAGCTTTGTTCCTAAAACAATGGGTCAGTATTTTCTTCACTCTTACTCTGGAATTGATATCCACTGAAATTAGTGAATACTGGAAGAATAGCAGTCATCCCTACTTATTTCTTCTTCTTTTTAAAATTTAAGCAGATGTGTGTTTTCAGTTTCAATGTTTCTTTTTCAGTTTATCCTAACCAACTGACATGTTCTCTGGACTGACATCCAACCGATGCCCAAAGTATCAAACGTACATCATAAGTCACTTAACCTCCTTTCCTTCAAGTAACCTTAAGGTTGGCAAGATTTCAAGCATCTCAAATGTGGGGAAATCAGGGTTCAAAATAACCCATACATCCCACAAAAGGAAAATGGTGTCGATTTTGACATCTGTTACCGTATGATGTTCTAAGCTCAGATGACTGAAATGAAAACATGAGGGTTTGCACTCAAACAAGTTGCCTTTGTACTAGTTGAGAGTGCCTAAGGTAGAGTGTCCTGTGCGGAGATGACTGGCCCCTTAGAGGCCAGTAGCCCTAAGAATCATTCTCCACTATGGGGCTTTTGGCATGTTTCTCTTTTACTAGAAGAAATTGACACAAGTATTTGCTATAATGTGATGCAAATAACAAATTACTTTAGGATACTTTTTATAAATACTGTACATATAAATCTACCCACAAAGTCAATAAAATTAGTTTACAGAAGACAGTGGTACTTTGAAGTGATTCATTGTTCTAAATAAACTTATTCTGCCTTGTTCATGAAGTGTTTCTTAATTCCCACATTTGTATTACTTTCTTTAACCCTATTTGTAAAGCAATGAGATTAAGTAGGCAATTCAGGAGGAAAGCATGCCAAAATATTTCACAGCACTTATATGTTGACTTTAAATATTAACTATCTTTAGGGAAATTACAGATAAACAAGCAATTGGCAAGGCAAAAAGTCATGGAGGCATTAAATTGGAGTCTCAGGATCTTAACTACTTTAGCACTTCCCAGCTTTATTCCACAGGAAGTGTTCTTCAGTGTTTTGGGAAGGTTTTGGAAATGTTTTTCCCTTTAGTTACTTTACCTTAATTTGCATAAATCCGTTCTTGGCTTTGGAAGGGATCAAATAAATCTGAGAAGAAACTGGGATACATCCCAAATTCAATTTAAGTAGGGAAGGGGAAGTGCATAAGTACCATTTAAATGGAAGGGGCTCGGTACCTGCCAACTGACCAGCTGTGAGTACCGTAATGCTTCTAAAATGCTGTAGAAGCACATTACTCTCCTTCCAACCAGTGCAGAAGAGATGCCCCTCCACCTTCTGAAAGCATTCCCAGTTTGTTATGCTTCCTGGAGCTCATGACGTGATTACTCTAATAATAAGTCAAGGCTTCTTTATTGATTCTTAATTGGATATGCAATAGGAAAGGATGACTCTCATGAAGTTTATAAAGAGTACTTTTCTCCTGCCATGGACAGCCTGATTATTATTGTTGCTGTTATTCACTGTTGACTTTAAGGAGGTAGTGGTGACGTCGCCTCTCTGCCCACACAGACGGGAACAGTGAATTCAATTTTACACAGAGCAACAGAAAGGCTTTTTAAGTCTGGGGCCCTGAAAGACTAGAGGTGAGCTGCAGCCTTGCCCACCCGCTGTGGCCCAGAGGCCCTCTAAGTAGGGATACCTTTCTCGTCATGCGTCGGAGTTGCAACTGTGGGGATGTCAAACCACTGAGCCAAGGAGTTGGAATACCACACGGTCAGCTCCTCCCCTGGCTGGACATCTCGCAGTGCTCGGTAGAAGATCTGGGACGCAAGAAACAGGACAGCTTGCTGTCATTTTGCGATGATTGATTAAAAAAAAAAAAACTAAGAGGGAAAGTTTCGAATCCCTGCTCTGATGCTGTGTGACCTTGGAAAAGCTATTGGACTTCCCTGAACCTCACTTCCCTCATTCTCCAAACAGGGGAAGTAATGATATGTACATTACAGGGTTGCTGGGACGTTTAAGTGCAAGCTGGAACTAAAGTGCTTTGCTTTTAGTGCTGGTGGTCACCTCGGTGAAGGTCAGGTAGATGGAACTAGCAGCGGGAAACCCATAGTACCTGTCCTCCGGGTAAGTCTGCAATAGCTTCCAGAGTCTGTTCCTGGGGGTTCCTGGCTGCCCGGATTAACCCTATCCACTCCAGAGGGGAGCCCCCCGACTCGTCCACAAGCTCCCCTCTCACCATGCGCACCTGCAACACAAGCAGTGGTCGTTCTTCCCTGCGCCACAGCCAGGCCACAACCCAGAGGAAAAGTTGACCCCAACCCCACCGACCCAGGAAAATGGTTGCGTTAGCTTTAACCAGACCGCTGTGGGCTGCTGGGAGCAGGGTAGTTACTTGAAACCCTTGCTTGGGAGGGGAAGGAAGAGGAGAGGCAGTCTAACATAACAGTACCGCAGCTCGCCCCACCTTGGCAACAGGAGGGGTGGGAGCATCTCCCACCCCCCTCAGCTGAGCGCACCTTGTACCAACACATCCCCTACCCCCTCTCCAGTTCTCCCTCTTGCGGATCTGAGAGCAGCACAGTTACCAAGGTAGGGACGTTTCGAAGTCAGTGCCAGAACCCAAAGTATCCCCCAACCCCTCTCGTGTCCCCCACCCCCAATCTCCCTACACCGCATGGAGGTGCTGAAGACCCCGGCAGCGCAAATGTTTGAACTAAGCTGCCGCAAGCTGACCATTTAAAAGCAATTAAAGCACATTTAAAGTAGTGCGCGGCAAACCCGGCTTTTAAACCGCAAAGGAGATGATGCTTGCGTGAGCAGCCAGATGCTAATACCCCTGGCTGAGCACCAGAACAATTCCTTACAAGAAAGGTCTAGGCAACTGCTAGCCAAAACTAGGGTCCTTTCCCATCCTACACCCCCACACCACCTTCATTTCCCCGTGGCTGTTCCCTGAACTATGCGAGTTGGGGAGCTTGAGGGCGGGCGGGGACCTTGAAAACCCTCTACGGTCTGGTGTCACGAAGCTGTTTGGGTAGTCAGAGTTGGCGGGTTTGCCGCTGACGTCCCCCAGGTGTGACCCTGGGCACTCAGAGCCCTTCTGCAGGAGCCCGGGTCCGTGCCCACGGAGCCCATGTCAAAGCCACTGCCTGCCTCACCACCCTCTATCCATTTACCCCAAACCCACAAGCAGACATCCGCGGAAAGAGAAATCTGGGAAGGTTCTAGGAACTGAGAGTCTCCCAAAGGTTATTTATTTCGAAGGTGAGATTAAATTATGTTAAGGTCCTTTAAGCCTCAAACTAGCATACTGAAAAAAGAAAATGAGAAAAGCCCCCAACGGCTTGACCGCTGTGAAACAGTGGAAAGCAGCCTTTGCAGAGACCAGGGACAGGCGCGCCTCTGCGGACACCTCAGAGCCGCGGGGAAACCGCGAGTTCCGAGCGGTCACGGCACGCAGAGTCCCTGCACCCCAACTGGGTGATGTACCCTGTCAGCTACGTCCTCTTCCCTCAGCCCGGTCCACATTCAGCTCTCAATTAATGCGACTTGTGGGAAATAATCAGAGTCCCCTTCCACCTGGCAGAGTCAGCAGGTAACGAAAGACTCAGTCACACCTCTCCTATCTACCCTATCTAAACCTTTCCTGAGCCAGGTAACAGGGAGACGAACGACCGGGGTGGAAGGTCGGAATGGCTAATACCTTTTTCTTGGGCCCGGGTTCCCTGCGGTCTGACAGGTACTTGCCCAGCCTGAAGGTTCCGGGCACCGGCCCGAGACGCAGGCCTGCCGGGATGCAGCAATCGGCACTCACGCTGGTGGCCGGAGCGCGGGAGGCTCCATTCATTGCTGCCGCGGTGCCGGGCAGGCGCTTGGATGCGCAGGGTCCTCCGCAGGGCGTGAACCACAGAGATCTAGTCGCGCGCGAGCCAGGGAGCAGTGCCCCGACGTGCGTCCTCCGCCCGCGGAGTGACGCGGCCGGGCATGCAGTGAGCCTTTTCAATCGGGGCGGGCGCCTTTTGGCACCGCCAGCGCAAGGGCGCGGAGTTTGGTGAGAGAGTTGTGCTGCGAAGCAGCTGCAGAGTCCCACCCGAGAGGGTCACATGGAGTGGTTCCCTCAGCCCCCTGCATAATCGAGGCCTCTGAATGGCTGGCGCACAATGGTCCAGGCGACCTTCCCATTCCTAAAAATCCAATTTGTCAAGGGCGAAGAAAAGGCGCTGCTGAATCAAAGGTCCGGCGGGACCATTAATCCTCAGCATGGGGTATTGTCCTCGAGACAGTTACGATATTTTAAGTGACAAATCCACTGTATAATTTCTCCATAAATTTTACTTCCTTTTATTGTTCGCCGACAAACCAGTTTTGGGAAATAAGTGACTACTTTAAGTCTACTTGGCTGATTCCTTTGAGCTTTGGTCTACTTCAAAGATTTTTAATTCTCTCCCCTTGGCTTTATTGTAAAGGAGATTAAACAAAGAGATGGGGACTGTTTGGAGGACTTGTTAACTTCTATTGATTTCTGGCGTGTGCCATACAGAAATTAGGCAGGTACTTGATGGGAAAACACCAGAAAATACCTACACTTTTTAAATAACGACCATATTACCATTTCAGGGGATTGGGTTCAGGCCAGTCATCTATTTAAAACAGCTTTATCGTTCCCTCTGTCCAGTTTTGCCCTGAAATATGAAGCGTCCGGACCACTTTTGGGGGACAGGTCAGCTGTGTCTAACTGGTCTTGGGTACTCCCCGGCCGCACTACTCTGGAGAATGGGAAGCAGCTGCAGGGTCCCGGCTTTGCGGGGTATCCCACACCCTGGCCACACCCAAAGGAGAAGAGGGGTTCTGCCCACTGGGTTTTTAATCAAATCTCCCATACATGCAAACCAACCGCCCCTCACCCTGATTTGCATTTAAGTTTAAAACGGTGAAGCAATCCTTGGGGCTAGTTTCCTAAGAACCAGTAAGCTAGCTTAAAAAAAAAAAAAAGGAAACAAACAAAAAAACCCTCAACAACGACAACAACAAAAATAACCCTCTACCAAAGATGGGAAAATGAGGTCGAGGTGGGCGTTGGAAACCCCTGCCTTTAGCCCAGTTTATGAACTAGGAGAAGGATACTTCAGAGTTAAATCAGAGTGCTTTTCATTTTCTTTGGGGGAAGTCTCCGATGTGTGTAGGGACATTTATTTTCATATAGCCAAGTAATCTAGTTAATCAGATATGTGTGACAGTTCTGTTCACACCTGCCTTGCTCTGCTAATCCCGGATACTGCTCCCCAAATCCTTTGTACTTGGACGCGAGCCCAACGTGGAATTCCAGGCGAGGCCTGTGTGACTCTGAGTTTCGGGGCTGTGTCTGTGGCCCAACCGCTGTACAAACGGGAGGAGGGCTCCCAGCAGCCCCCAAGTCGAATTCTCCACTCGGCTATGCTCTGCCCTAGGAAGGCGCTGTGCTTAGGCCACTGATAGGGTAACTCTGATTAACAACAGCGGCAGGACAACGCAAGGTGGCGACACCTGTAACTCAGCAGTTTGTCCCACAAGGCCCTCAAAATATTTCCGTGTGGCATGGCTGGATGGAGACCTGAGTTCACCTTACTGGACACGGTAGGGGGCTCGGGGTCATTCAGTTTGTGCTGTCACTCAAGACCCAAGGACCCTGCTGTGAATAGCTTCAGAGCCTCAGTCTCCAAATCTTTACAAAGGGAATGATAATGCAGACACTTGGCTTCCACACAACGGTTGCGAAGGTCCATCGCAATGATCTATAGAATGAGTGGGTTTGAGGCGCTCCAAAACTCGCGGTTTGCATAGTGGGGCAATCCAAGCCAGGTCTACATGATACACGGATGGCCGGCCCCTGTGTTAACTCTAACTCCAAGGTCTATGCAGATGCGGCTGCTGGGGCAGAGAACAGAGGCACTCGGAGGGTCTGAGCGGTCACATGCTGCAGTTCCTCTGACTCTGCAGCCACGCCATGCCCAGGGCCACTTTCTGAGGGAGCTGCCACTGATTTTACCCCTTATTCCTCCAGATGCCCCTCCGCGGGCCACGAAAGCTGCGGAGAGACGGGAGCCTTTGATCCGGTGGCCCGTGAATGGCAAAAGCCCGGGGAGGGGAGGAGGAGAGGAAGCCATTGCGAAGAGTAGAGGGCAATAAATTTAAGCCATGAACATGTCCCTCTAACCTCTGGCCTGGCGACTCGGGGATGACACCCAGTTTAAATTACCAGGACTATGAGCGGGAAGGGGCGAGCGCGGGGCCTGGTTTCGGGGGCTCCTCCCTGGCCCTCCTTAATGAGTGAAAAAGCGTGAACGACACGCGAACAATTTTATCAATAGGACCATGTAAAGGCCGACTGTGAGGAAAGTTATTTATTAATATAGCCAATTGTGGCTGGTTCCCAGCCCCACGAGAAGAAAGGGACTGCGCCAGAGGCATTCACACCAGCTCGCTGAGTTTTATTCTATCCTGTGGCTCAGAGTTGAAGTTCCCCAAGTGAAATAAATTGTCCACAAAGGAGGAAAGGAACACATTTTCTTTTATTTTTTCTCCCCTAAAAAGCAAGGGTGAAACCAATCTAATGTGCCCAGTGGAGCAAGATGGGCCGTGAAAAGCTGGGTGTTAAAAGTAAAAGCGGGCTGTGCAGCAAATGGGATGGAAAATTAAATGAAATTAAATAGCTTGAACGGCCGTATTGTCCCTTATTAAAAAGACACATTAATTACATGGTCTCAGCCTTATTCAAAGACAATGTTGAGACTCAATCAAAACATTCCACTCGGCTTTTTTATGAACTTAAAATGGGCGTCCAGAGGCCCCGTTAAAGCGTAAGCCCTTCTGCGTCGAGGTGCGGGGAGAGGCGGTTTCGGGGGCGGCCCCGCTCGCTGCCCACCAGGGACCGTGCGGGCAGGACTGCCGCCCCGTAACAGGTTGCCCCTAACGGAACCGGATTCCCGAAGCAGCAGCCCGCGGAGGGGCCGGCCGCCGGAACTGGCTCCAGCCGCCGCCGCCTTTCTGCAGGCGGACTGCGCTAGGGGCGAACCCCGCCCGCGCAGGACTGCGTCCCAGCTCCGGGCTCCCAAAGCTCCGAGCGCCGCGTCCGTGCGACCTACGGCGACTCCGCCGCGAGGAAAAGAGCCCCTGCGCGACTTCGAGGCTGCGATCAGCGCCTCCTTTCGGAACTCCCTCTTCCAGAGCTGCCGGCGTCCGGGGCGCAGAGCTCCTGGGCTTCAGGTGCCGGGGCGGGGGGTGGGCAGTTGGCCGCCCCCTGTGCCGCTAGATCTTAAGGACCAGGGTGTTGGGGAGTCAGCAAAACCCTCCAACCCCGCCACCCCGGCGGTGCGCAGAGTCCCGAACCCCGGGATGCAGGGAGCCGCTGGAGTCGCGGGCTGCAGGCGAAGCCGCAGGGGAAACGGAGACCCCGCGGAGCTGGGGTCTGAGGTGGCCCGAGCCGCGCCTCCCGAGGGTGTCCGCGCCCGCCAGGCCGCCGGGTCAGCGCGGACCAGCTGCGCAGCCCCCGAGGCGCGGGTGGGACATTAAGGCTGGGCTTGAATAGGGCGGCGGCGGCGGGCTCTGGGAACGCCACCAGATGACACGCCGGCAACGGGGCCATTTTCCCCTTAATTGCGAGGCCGGTGGGTGCACCGCGGCCGGGGAGGCTCCAATCGCGGGGCTAGGATGCAGCCCGGACGTCGCTGGTGGGTTTTGTGGTGCCTTTTATGTTGTGTTTTAAGTCCTTCATTGGAAGCGGCTCAATAAAAGTATTCAGAGTCCCTCTCAAGTTGCCTTTTAACCGGAGTTTCCCAACTTATTTCTTGGTTCTTTCGGTTGACATGGTGCAAAGAAAAGTCAGCGAGCGTGTTGCTGAATTGCAATGTCTCGGGGCACCTCCACATTCAGCGCTCCTCTGCCGGCCGCTGCCGAATGAGCCCGCACTCAATTCGATTTTCCTTGCTGTTGGGCACATTTAGGAGCGCCTCTATTTGTGAAGTTCATTTCTAGGCAAATGTATTCAAGAGCTGATGGGAATGAATAGGACCGTGTGTCAGCCGCCCCTAATTGGGATTAAAGCACTTAGGAGCATATGCAGAGAGTGACAAATTCTCAGGTTGCATTGTGTTTAGACTTCCACCCGTTTGAACACTCCTCCTCCGAGGGAAATTTATAAAGCTTGCAGGGAGAAACTGAGGGGGGAAAAGCGAAACGGAAAAGAACAGGACTAATGGCTCACGGTGGGGCTGCGGTTTAGCAAGTGGTGGTGACAGCTTCAGAGAAAAGATGCTGGGGGATAATTGAACGCGGGCGGGGGGACGGGGCTGAACTCTTTAATCAGAAAGGCGGAGAGTTAAAAGGGGAAATAAAGATGTTCTTGAGATTCCCAGACGGTCCCCCCTCCTTCCCCTTGAAGAGCTGGCTTTCATTCTTTCTTTATCTCTGCCCCCCATCCCAACCCCAAGAACGTACCCTGTCTTGGCGCAATAATAACAATTTGGAGTTTGAATTAGGGTGGGGGAAGTCAAAAAAAACAATAGTATCTTCTTTTGTATGTTAAAGGGAACTTCACAACCAAGTAAGTCAATGAAAATAGTTCCTGCTTTGTGTTTGTGTGTATGTGTAAAATATATTCACACTGTGTTAAAACACAAGCATAAGAAGGATTCGTATACATTCAGACTGTGTTTGTAAGATATATAGTCCCTTGTAAATCTCCACCTCAAAGTGACAGGTGAAGGTGAGAAGGCCTTTTAAAAGTTGAAAAATCAGCCTGAAGCTGAGACTGGGACAGTTGTCTAAGCAGGGGGCAATGACAGCCTCTTTTAGCCCCTGAGGAGCAGAGAAGCCAGAAATGGCAGGTGAACACTGAACAAAAAAACACTGAGGGCGACAGCAGATAGTTCCAAAATTATCTGGATTTCCTTTTGTGTTTCTTAATTTGTTTAAATCCACCTGGAAACAGCCGTTCCCTGAAGGATAGGAGATGTGGCTGTCTAAAGCTCCGGATAAGACCCAGTGGTGAGCCAGGAGTCAAATGTTTTTTTCTATCTTTTAATTCCTCATCAGACCTCAGACCCTCCTTTCTCCCCAGGCTGGCCCACATCGTAAAAGAAGTTGTAAATGTATGTTTAGAAGGCACAGAATTTTCCTTTAACCCATGACCCATTTTTCAACTCTTCAGAAAGAGGTCCCTCACGGGAGGAAACTGTCCTGGCAGGTACCTTTATGGCCCCTAGAACAATCTGTGAGTGACGCAGTTCATTAAGTTATAGCAATAGGAAAAATAAAAATAAAAATTTTTAGCTTATTTCACAACTAAAAACTGAATTCAGGTTCATGACCAGTGTCTCTGAATAACAAGGAGTAGGTTCACTAGCAGGATCCTGTATACTCTCCTAAATGACACCGCTAATTGTGTGTTTGTCTGTTTTAAAAAGCAGTGCCATCACTCATGTTATCCATGTCCATGATGATCCACTTTAGCTTCCTGAAAGCATGTCTGAATTTTATGTATCTTTCATTTTACAGTAAGGATTCACATTCAGATAACCTTTCAAATATATGTTTAATTCCAACACAAAAGTTAGGTAAGGTTACAAAAGATGAATTCTTATGCACATAGACAAAAAGCATTGCTGCTTGCTAAACAGCTTATTGAGATATAATTCATATGCTATACATTTAAATGTACCTACACTGTACATTTAAAGTGTACAATTCAATGTTTGTGGTGGTGATTTTTTTTAGTGTATGTTCGGGATTATGCAACCATCACACAAGCTGATTTTAGAATACTTGTATTTGCCCCTCCCAAAGAAAGCCCATACAC